>JBBMKD010000103.1:2996627-3012043 GCA_037834095.1 Argya squamiceps
GCTGAGCCCGGCCCCGCCGGCCCCCGGCCGCTCCTCACCTCCGCCCGCTCCGCAGCGCCGCCCGCCCGCCTCTGCTCGCCTTGCCCGGGGCTGCCGAGCCCCAACAGCGCCGGGAGCGCTGCTTGAGCTCCTCGCCTTCCTCCTGAGCCCCACGGATGGGAGAGCTGCGAAAGCCAAGGTCCCATGGAACAGGACCCGCACTCCCGGCGCGGTCCAGTCCCGGTAACGGAGCCTCTGTGCGCTCGGGAACTCCACGGAGCGCTGCCCGGGAGCTGCTTTGCAACTCAAAATCCGGTGCCAGCACTGATGGTCCTCCATCCTCCTCGCTCCCTAGGCCCTAATCTGTCCCTCTCCATCCCTCTGTCCCGCGGTTCCAGGGGACTGGGACAGGAGAGGGAGCTCTCACTGCACCAGCCTGAGGAAGAGCTGCAGCCCAAGAGTAGAGCTGACACAAACCAGGAAAAGCAAACCCAAGGCGACAGCAGAGAGCCGAGGTGACAGAACAAATGCCATCTCCCGCTGCACAGAGATATCAAGGAATGATTTCTCTGATCCCTGCTGGGAAAAAGCCGGGCACACCGGCATCCCAGATGTGCCTCAGAGGGGAATTCTTGCCCCAGCAATAAATGAAAACCCTCAATGTAGGTAGTCTCAATCAATTTTCCCCCTAATACACCTGGATTACACACACAAATAGTGCTTAGATTGTTATCTTGTGTGAAACTGGCACTCATTTTGATGTCTTCTCTTAAAAATAAGGTCACTAACTCAGTAGATTTTGATAAATTCAGACTATCTTTAATAATGGGTAACACTGTGAGATGTGGCTACATTTTCCTACTTAAATCTATCCTAAACCAGCACTGTCTCATTTTTGTGGAGAGGCAGAACAAACAGAAAAAGAAGAAACACTTTTTGACAAATTAGACAAGATGAGACTCTAGAAGGACAGGGGTCACTTCCCAAGGAAATGATGAGCTAGGAACTATGAGAAGGAACTTATTAGTATAAGTACATTTAAGTGGAATGGTTTAGGGTTGGTTGGTTGGTTGGTTTGTTTGGGGCTTTTTTTGAGACAAACTGAAACAGCCAAAGAAAAAAATCTGGTAACTCCAAATTGTTTTCCAGTTTCTTCCTATTCTCAGCTACAAACACAGAACCCTGCCTGCCTCAGTGTTCCCTGTCTGCAGAGCAGCCGTGCTGACCCAGCCTCTCCTCAGGGTGACACTTCAGGGGATGTTGGGATCCTTTGATTAAAGATTAAAGGAGGCAAAATGAAAACGAAGCATCTTTGCTGTTCCCATGGAATGGCAGAGATCAGGTATGTTTGGGCTGAAACAGCATCATGCTTTCAAAAATATTAATTCATTAATTACCTCTAAACTCAATCCATAGCTTTTTAGAGCAAACCACAAATGGTTCATTACAAACTCGAACATGAGACCTAAGGGGAATGTACCAAAAAACCCACAAAATGCCACTAAACACCCATCCTGTCAACCACAGAAAAGGGCTTTGAAAAAGCTCTGGGTAAGGACTTTGAACAACCAGCAGAATTTAGCCATGGATTGATGAATGCAGCAAAGTGCAGTTCTAAAATGGAGCTCCATCATCCTCAGAACAAGACACAAATGTGTATTTGTAGATCTCAAAAAGCACAGATAGAGATCACCCTTATGTGGAGTACAGCTCTTTTGAATTGCTCACTCTTTTAAAGGAGAGATTTCTCCTAAACTGAAGATTTTCCATTTGATATTTTCTGACTACAAGAAATCTCAGGCAATTACAGCCTCCGAAGACTGCAAACCATCTTCTAATTATGAAGGTATGTGCAATCCTGTAAATAAGGCTGGAATCAACTTGGTCTGAAAAAATAAAAAAAGTGGGAGGCTTTAGATATAATTTCAAACTATTTACTTACTGAAATGGAATTTTCTGTGCTTGCCAAAATGAATCCCATTCAGTGTGATGCAACAGGTGTTGGAATTCCAGCAGCCGCCTGCAACCCACATCTGGTAATGGTTAGGAGTTAAAAGGAAGTTCTGTAAGAACTGCTCATGTATAAAAACTATTCATCAGTCAGATCTATGGGCCATATTCACCCACCCGCTTGCACTGTGCATAGTTTGGATTTTTATTTCGTTTACAGAAAACGTAATTCTGCTCCTCATAAAGTCTGAGGAATCTCAGGCACTTGAGAGCATGTGGGGGATTGGTGTTGGCCATGCTGGTGGCAGAAAGGTGAGGGAGGGACAGGGGTTTAGAGAACAAGGTGTGAATACATCTGTATTGGTTCTGAACCAGATCTAATTCACATCCTGATCACATCATCATCACTCTGCAGGGGAAGGAATTCTCCCCCATGTCCCAAATACCTCATAAAAACCCCTGTGCAATGTGAAAATTATCAGACAGGGATTTGTCAAGCAAAAAAATAATAATTCTCAAGTACTGCCACTCTCAGCTGGGAATCCTGCTTTTAACCCTCACCTCAACTGCCAGATTGAACTCAGTAAGACAACTCACAGGAAACAAGTGGTATCAAATCATGTGGCAACAAACCATGCCATCAATAATGAGCCCTTCCCAACTGCCTCAGCATGAGTGGTGCCACTGACTTGTCACTCAGATGATCAGATCCCAAGGTATAGAAGGTAATTCTCATTGTTTAAATACATGTAAATTGTGCACGTAAGAGATACTGTACTAAACCCAAGGCTATTAATCACTGAGTTTTGTGTTAAGCCCTGTACACACTAGATTGCAGCAGAAGGTGGGTGAAAAATAAAAAAGTCATCAATTTCCAGAATCATTTCTCCCCCTTTCCCAACAGAAAAACATTCATTTCAGTCATTACACAGCACCAGACAAGAACAAGGCCTTAGTTAATTTTTACAGCATTATATTCATGGTAAAAAAAGCCACACCTATTCTTTACCCCTGGGTTTTGTTCTCCCTTCATGTTTCTGTGACAGCCAGAGATAGCAAAAGCAGAAACTGATAACTGCAAAATAAGTGTCCCAGGCTTTGCCACCCTCCTGCCCCTCACCAGCACTGAGGAAAATGGTTTAACAGAGACTACATCAGTCCAGACAGAGTGGCAGAAATCAGACTGATCCTGTCCCCCAGGAATACAAACATCTCTAGAAGAAATTATAAGGAAAGGATAATTAAAGAGCACTTTTCAACTAAGAGTGTAATCTAAGTAGCATATAACAGGATAATGATATTGAGACCATAATTATTAAATAGTTCTGTCAAAAAAGGTTATTATTCATCTATAGAACAGGAGAGTGATCTTTCACAGTAATGTAACATTTTAATTCCTGACAAAGTGACTGATATAGTACTAGGAAAGCATTCAAATGAAGGATTTTGAAAGATTTAGAAGGAAGAGTGCTGTTCTTATCAGAAGGGGCTGTCATTCAGACATTTAGTGAGAAATAATTTCCCAATTCTCTTCTCAGCTCCTACATGACTGGTGAAATACAATTTGTGCATAGTCTGACAGAATAGTAAAGCCACCTCCCATACGCAAGAGATATTAAACAAAGGAATTAAGTTTTTATATCCTACAGGTCATCTCCAATCATACATTGTCTATATAAATTTAAAAATTAGTTATATCTGAAGGGACAACCATAACATAGAAAATTTAAGATCCTGAATTAGCAGAAACCTCAGTTTTTGGATACACATTATGATAGAAATATTTTCAAAGAAACTGATCAGAGGCATTTGAGCCCACTCTGCAAACCTCGTGCTCGCTGTACAGACCACACACAAATGCAGCGGAAGAAACAACCTAAAATAATTTCTGTGAGTTGAACAGGAATGCTCACATAATCACTGGAAATGCTCTTAATTGGTGTGGCTCAGTGGTGCATTTCAGAGCTGTTAGATCTTCTGCCTCTCTGAAACTCTTTTCATGTCCTGGCAACCCCAGCCCAGCCAGCAGTTTGTTTATCATATTCAGTATGAATTTCCGGATCTCCAACAAAGTGGTATTTACTCCGAGGCAGGGAAGACTGCAGTAATCCAATAAGTTCTCATTAGCCTAAAATGCAGAAACATCTGCTGGGGTCGTGAGCTGCTTTGCTGGCTGTTGATGAGCACAGGCTCAGCTCCCTTTGCAGCTCGTGTGAACAAAGAGTTGGGGGGTTTGGGGTGTGGGGAGGGGACTAACGAACCTCGGTGATTTCCAGAGCTGCAGCTCCACCCCAGAGCACCCCGGGCAGGAGGGATCTTGCTTTACCTTGACCCCGGAGCCCCCATTGCAGGCAGCACAGGAATTACAGCAAAAAATGCCTTGACTCAGCCCTGCCGAGTTGGTGGTCAGGGTCTGGCACTGAGGAGAGTGTGGTCACAGCTCCCCCAGACACACCAGCACCCAGGCAGGGCAAGCTGCAGGGCAAACCCAGCCTAAAAGCTTTGCCAATCTCTTCTTAAACAACCAAGAGTTTTGCAAGGGACAAATACTTCAATTTCTGGGCTCCCCCTTCCTCCCAGGCTCTCACCCACCTGGCTCATTTCACAATTGCTTTCAGTTTTTGGAGGAAGGAAAAAAAAATCCCTTCCCCCCAAAAAAGCATCTAAACACACAGGAATGTTAACAATTGGTCAAGGAGAACTTCTGGCCTAAAAGATGAATAAATAGGTAATAAGTGCAGCACAAGTTCAGACAAAACAAAACTAAACTAAATCTACATTGCCACAAGTTACAGCAGGGAGAACATTATTAATTCCACAGGACAAAAAGAAGACACATAACCTGAATAAAAAGAGCCCTTAATTTGTTTAGGATTCCAACCGATTTAGAGCATGTGACATTGTCAGAAAATAAGTGGAAAATACAAAATAAGTGGTGTCACATCTGTTTAGCTCCTGCTCCAGTGATTCTGCAGTTCTTTGTTGTTGTTGTTTGTACAGTGTTAAATGACAGCAGCCAGTTCTGTGGCTATTTCAAGGTGCAGGAGCCTAAAACACTTCTGCAAAGAGCCAAAACAGGACCACTTTGAAAGAACATTCGTGAAAATCAAGAAGAAAAAGTCTCTGTTCAAACTAGTTTAAAAACCTTTTCCTGGAGAGGCCGAGCTGCTTTAGCTAACACTTGTCGTACCATTTGTACAAAGAATTACACAAGTGCTCAGTTTAAAGAATGGCCAGAATGCTGAAATTAATGCCTCTGATTCTTCTGAAACAATGAGTGCACATCCCCGGGCACAGAATTGTTCTGGAGCAGCAGTTTGGCTTCAGCCCCAGGACTCCCCTTTGCCCCGTGGGAGGATAAGGAGTGCAGCGAGTGCCGCCTGCAGCAGCGGGGCTGAACTACTGCCCCCGCAAGATTTACAGCCTTTAATTGTGCTCACAGCAGCACCTCCCCGGGGGGAGAACCAGCATTCCACCGCTTTTCAGAGGGAGAATTTGCATTGCTGGCTGTTGCTTAAGTAACGTTTGGGTGTAGGTATACACATCTAATAGTATCTCAAGCGAAGAAAGTCACTCGACTGAAAAGGATGGGTTTAATTTAAAAGTATCTCCTAAAAGAAAAATACTTTTTCAGACCATCAGTGAGGTGTACCATAAAGGAACCCCAGGAAAGACAAGCTGGTGTGCCTGTGCAGAGACATTATTATTATCAACACACTAGAATATTGATTTTAATTTCATCCCTCCCCTGTCATATTTAAGATGACCCCTCTCAACTTCCAGTCTCAGACTTGCCACATTGATCATAAAGAGGTTAAAGGTGTGAGGACACACAGCTCTCAGCAATAATCCAAACCAGTTTCATCATACTGGAGCCTTTCTACCCACACCTCCAACCACCAAAACTAACCAGCCCACACACTGACAGCCAAGCTGACTTTGCTGGGCAAAGTTCCCCATCCAGTGGCCGAATTCATGGATGCAGCTCATGCTCCTGCCCCAGAGCTCGATCCAGCACCTACTGCTGATGTGCTGGACTGCAGCCACACAGGTGAACTACCAGGTGCAGATCGTGTGAGGAAAAAGAAGTAACAGATGGATATCCTGAAATAACACTGGTCCACAGAGAAGCTGCTGCTAAAAAAATGACACTGACATTGTATGCAAGGAGGGTCTGTACAGTTGGTTTTATGGGTGTGGCACATCTACTGATCCAATTACTTAATTTACTCCTGATTTTTAATAAAAGGAGACAAGGATCTAGTTTGACCTTTAGTAGTGCCAGGAAGAAAGGCTGAACAGCACCTGAAGGAGTGCAAGGATAATACTCCAGGTATCTTAGGAATAGGCCAAAAAGCCTTACAGACACAGCTTCAGCTAGAAATGTGAAAAACCATCACAGAATGAGGTTATGCAGGTTAAAAAATACAGGTTACAGCATGTCTTCCAGAGAAAAATGCATTCCAGGTAAGAAAAGGATGTTGAGGAAACACGCCAGATGTGGCTTGTATGTTCCTAGCACAGCACATGCACTCAGTAATCAGGTTTGAGGTTTCTTTTCCCATTCCCAATCCTTTGGCCTCAGCATTTGGGGTGTTCATGGCTGATCACTGGGACCTCTTGGTGTGTCCAAGTGCTTCTCTGGACTGTGCAGTATCAGCCCTAAACAAGGCCAGATGGAAACAAAAGCTGCTGTAGGAAATCAGTGAACATATTCAAACTTGAAGGCCACCAATAGAGCAGAGGAAAATAGTCTTTATTATTACAAAGAATATCCTTAAAGAGAAGTCAGGTTTATACAAAAGCATATGTTATTTCAATAATTTATTTACAAGGCAATTAGACAAGCAGTTACCAGAACTTCTCACTAGTTAAAAGTGACCAGGCTCCTTCTAAGCAAGTGCTTTGTACCCACCCAGCACATCCAGAAACAAGGGACAAATCTGAGGTCCTGCAGAGGTTGTTCAGTGAGTCACCAACACTCAGGCTGCAGATGATCACACAGGTCAGATTTGTCAGGAAAAGCACTTTTTATCATTTACCTTTCAGTACTGTCAGAAGGCAGAAAGGGACAAAAAACCTGTCACAGAAATCCCCATTAAAAGTGAGTGGCAATGTCTCTCTGTGGGACAGCCTGCAGAACAACTCTCCAGTTCCTGTGTCAGTGAGCACTCCTGCTGCTGGCTGCACTGAAAAACTGGGCCAGTGCTATGTCCACACAAGAAGTAAAAGGAAAAAACATCTGCTGGCTTTGAGTTAGTACCTACCCAGCAGTAAAACAACACAAACTCAGTTGAAATACCAGCGTTTCACAACATCTACTCCATGATTCTCTTCACACACGAGTTGGTTATGCAGAGAAACTTCTTTACTGGTGTCAAACGACAGGTTCTGCACATCTGTGAAGCTCCTGGAACACATGAAGTTAAATCAGTGACTCTGAAGGACAATTAGCCCAAAGACTACATGCCTGGACATCTGCATCTTTTTCTTACTGTGGCCCAACCAGAAGAAAACAAATGTAAAATGTGAATTTTCTTCTCACAAGCAAGAACTGGGAGGAGAGATGGGGCAGTTTGCAGGAGGGGGAGATGAGTGGCTTAATGGTCTATTAATCTTCAAAGATTTTAACTCTGATCTCTTCTGGGGCAATGAAGGAAGGGAAGGACATTAGTCATGCTTTATCTCTTCCTCATCCTCCCAGTGATGCTTTGTGTTTGCTGTCACAAGAGTTCAGGAGAAACCCCCTCTCTGTGCTCCTTGTGCCTTCTCAAGGATGACACATTTGCAGGGTTGTTACTTAAGACAGCTAACAGCTCACTTTTCTGTCTCCTGGGTTTCTCCACTCCTACACACCTAAACTTACCAAGTCTATTCTTGTTCAGTGAAATTCTCAGCTGAAGTGTCAGAGAATGGCACAGTGATGTGGTTCACCTGGAGCACAAACCCAACCCCAAACATCCCAGTGTGACTGTAGGCAGGGCAGGGAGAGAAAAAGCAGGTGACTGCTACAAAGAGAATTACACTTGGTGCTACCAAGCCCTCAGATAACCCTCCTCCAGTCTGAGCTCTGGATATATTCTGGCAAGGGCTATGGATTTTCTTCTGAATGTTTAGTCAACAAGTCTTTCCAGCCAGTTGGTGAGATTACCTTTGAAGCCCTTTACTCAGTTGCTGAGACACTTCTTTAAGCTCTTTCAGTGCACCAAGTGCTTTTGCACTGTCCTCTGAGTGCTCTGGCATAACTTCTGTCAGAAGCTCCTGTGTGATCGTTAATTGCTTTCCCAGTTCATCTGAAAGATGAGAAATTAATGATACTATCAAAAATGAGAGAGCTGTTAATACAAGATATTAACAGCTGGATTAACCCAGAGACAGGTGAACTAGATGACAAAAAGATACTGTTCAGCTTCCACAAAACACCATGAAATCATGAAAGGCAAATTATTTTTCACTGTTGTGACTAGCACCAGCAACAGGTTATTAAAATTGCTCATCAAGCTCTCATTTAGAGTATGTCAAAGATTTTTAGGAGAAATGTAAGAGAATAAACAAGTTTTAGACACCCAAAATTCCCTGGCCAGTTTCACGTATTGCTGTTGGCATGTACCCCCACCATGAAATTTATTCAGGCATTTCCTTCAACATTCACAAACAAAACAATGAACCTATTCCTTTCTACTCTTCTTACAAGAATTCTAAGTTCTTCAGTAAACATTTTGCATTTGTCTTGAAGTGCAAGATTACTGTGAATTATTTAAGAATCTTGTTTTTTGCAGACCAGCAGTTTAAAAATGTAACTTTTTGTCCAGTAAAATACATGTACTGATTTATTAAATATTCTGATTCAAGACAACACACAATAACATTTAAGCTCCAGTTCTGCAAGAAATATGAGCAAGTCTGCCCAGGTGACTCTGTCCCTCAGAACAGAAACAAGAAAGATCACAGCATTCCTACAGCTTGTTCACATGGAAAAAGAAAAGGGGAGGAATGCCATGAATACAGTTAAAATATACAGAAACCTGCTAAAGAAGGTGTATGTAAAGACTGAGCTAACTTAAAAAGTTAATTTCTTCTCTGCTGCAAGATAAAAAACTGTGTAGTTAGGTGGTTAAACAGAGATAAGAACTGCACACAGTAAAACATGTGATTATTGTGCAGCCATGTCCACACAGGCTCTAAGAGCACACAAAGTTCCTCCAGTGGCCACAGACAGATGAAGCAGCAACAACGTGAGAAGCTTTTTTAGCATAAACCCACTAGAACTGAAAGCAAATATGATAAATCAAATTTTCATACCAAGGTAGGTTTGCTTATCTCCTTCTATGTGAATGTTCTTTATGGGTAATTCATGTCTTGTAGCATCCAGGGAAGCTGCAAAGTTTTTGTACTGCTCCTTAAACTGCTCACAGACAGCAACGAGGGGAGACAGCACTTCTATCTGAAAGAGACACACACTGAACAACACTTGGAGAAGGAAATTCTCTGCAATTACACACCTGGCTCACTACAAAAAATAGGATAAAACCAAATACTACTCTGAAATGCTTGTTGACAGAGGAATTCAAGAAGTCTGTGGTACAATAATCCCATCAAACTGTTTATTAAGTTTTCCTCTATGTCCTCAGTACCAGTTCCCTTGTTTCTGTAGCTCAGAGATATTGGCAACAGAGCCAGCAAAGGGTTTTATACCAGATCCTCTGACTGTAATTAACAAGTGTGTTCTCCAAAAGCCTTGTTCAATTTTTGCAATGTGTATTTCTTAAAAATGAAAGAGATTCAGTTTTGAAAATTCATTAGTCAAACATTAATTATTCATTAGAAACCTGTCTTCTCACAACTAGGCCAGAACTACTTGTGGCCAACACATACAAACAAGACAAATGTCTTTTCTTTGTGAAAAGATGTTCACTTCTCCCCAAGGAGTGGCATCTCAGCTCTAACCATAACTGGAGTTGCCCAAATGTGGGATGTTCACGTGGTTTTGGGGACTTTCCCCTCCTGTGCATGTCCCAGACCCTGCCCTGGCAGCCTCTGCAATCTCTGCCCTTGCCCAAGAGCTTCTCCCTCCTGCCTGTCCACCAGGAGCAGCTCAACAGTGACAAAGGCCCCTGCTCAGGTGCTGCAGGCCTCAACAGGAAGGAGGTATTTGTTTGCCTTAAGATGCATAAAATTGTACCCCTGCAGGCAACAGAAAGAGAAATCTCCCCTGGATAAAGGACAGCTTCATAAATGAGTTTGTGTAACTATCAGAGAAGCATTAATTAAAACTTACCTGTTTGTCTAATGTTTCATTGAGCTTCTCCTCTCTCTCCTTGAGCAGAACTTCACGTTTCAGCTCCCAGAGCTGCTTTTGTTGTCTCTGCTTTTCTTCACACAATCTTAGCAAGTTCTGTTCTGCTTTTTCCTCCATCTCGGCAACCCTTTTTTCTGCCTATTTACATCCCAAAAATACTCACAATTAAAGCAATGCTACATCTGAGCAATTAACATATTCTGAATAAAGAAATGCAAGCCTCAGACCAGACCAAAGAGTTTCAATTAATGAACAGGAGACCTCACACTGTAAGCACAGAAAATCAGAGTTAAAGGCCCTCTCAAGACTCTTCCACCCTCACTCCTTTTTGTAAAGGAAAATACAGACACACAGCACTGAGGTAACAAAGTCACTGCCACAACCTTCAATTCCAGACAGACTCACAGTTCTCCCAAAACTTCTGCATCCCCCTAATTCCTAAGAATCAGCAGTAGCTCAATAAACTGGCACTGAATCCACTCTAAGAGTTTTCATGGCAAGTCTTATGGTTTTACAAATTATAAATATATATAGTCACAAAAAAAAAATTCTAACTTTTACAGGTCAGGAAGCATTTAAGAAATTAAACATTTCCTCAATATCAAGTTCTATCTGAAGCACCACATACTTGACCAACTCTCACCTTTATTCTTAGGAAAGTTAAAAGTAGTGTCTCAGATTCCAGCTCTGTCATCAGATCATCAGAATCAATTTCCTTCAGAAAAGAAAAGAATATTCTACATCAAGTGTGGTATTTAAACAATTGTTTTTTCAGTGGTCAAATTAATTACCTAAAGTCCAACTCATGCCTGTAATCATCAAAGCCAACAGGCAGCTCAATGAGAGAAGTTTGTTTTTTAAACACTCACATTAATTGAATACATCCCTTTGTTCCATCATCTTTTATAATATTTTCAGCAGATTTTCATAGTTCTGGTACAGAATTTGAAGTTCCAGGGCTACAGTGAATGAAATCCCCAAATAAGGCACTATATAGTAGACTGAATCAGTGTCAGTTCTCAGAACAAAAGTGCCAGGAAATATTTAATGTGACACAATTAATAAGTATGGGCAGAAATGCAAGAAGAGCCCACCTGAGGAGATGCAATAATTGGAACAGATTCTTTACCACAAGAAATGGAAGGAAAGCTCTGGTCAGTGTCCAGATATCTGATCAAGACACCAAACATTGCCAGCAGCAGAACTGACTCCTGCAAGGAGGCTTTAGATCCTTCAGGACTTCAGTTATAATTCAGATTAAAAATAAACAGAAAACCTTCATTTCAAAATAAATATCCTCACCAATGTAAGCAGTGAGACTCACCTTATCAGTGACACTGCCTGTTTGCTTTGTCTCTGAATCTCCTTCTGAAGCAGATTCTGAACAAGAACTCTTCTTGGGGTCACTTTTACCTGGATCACAACAACAAAGTTAGTGTGCTCTTCTGTCCAGGTGATAGGGTGGGTCAATAGACCACCAGGTTCTTTAAAGGCAGAGATAATTTCAAAACTATTGTGTGTACCAGTAAAAAAGAGCTGTGCTCTGTTTCTGGCTCTGATATACTCATGAGCAGATATGGATCACGTGAGCATTTATCTTTAAGTGACAAACAAATGTGATCCACATTCAGAAGGGCTGATGCCCACCTGTTATAGGAATAAAGATTTAAGCATACTTTATTTTTTACTTTTTGACTTTATTCTTTACTTTTTGACTTCAAACAAAAACAGAGCACCCAAAAGATACCACAAATCTAGAGGTTAATTGAAATTCCAAAGGTCTCAGTACCTCTGCCTAAAATCCTTTTATGAATACACAAGAATACCACAATTTCTTATCCCCAAGCTCCAGCACATATATTAAAAATAAAAAAAATGCCACAAAATGTGTATGAATGGAAATTTACCATTAATAGCAGAAATATCAAGGTCTGGTAGCTTCATTTTTCCTTCATCTAATAAAGTGGACTGCAAGTCACCCTTCTCAAAAGCAGTCTGATTTAATGAGCTGTGGTCAACACCTGGAGAAAGAAGCTGTTATCAGACTAAAAGAATCAGAACTAGAAGAATTACGTTCTGCACAAGGCCACAGTTCCAAGCTGTAGAGGCCCAGGGAAGCTGATCTGGGTCACATTCCTCCCCTCACACCCCACTATGAGCTGAGAAATGCTCCTCAGGGCCTCAGCCTTGATGAACTGCCCCTGGACAAGGCCCCTCTTGAGCTTATCAGAAACATTTTCTCTTCCCAGGAATGTTTAATGAGCACCTGTTTTTTAAAAGACTTTAAAACTTATTTTTCTTCAACCTCCAAAGAAAGTTACCAACTGGAATTGTGGCCAGAATGGAAAATTATTATGACTAAAGCCCACTCTCTAATAACCTCATAAAGTAAGACTTATCTTCTTTTCTTCTTTGTGTTAGAGCTGGGATTAATACACAGTGTTTATTATTTTTTATCTATATCACAGCCTCACGAGTTGTGAGCTCTAACAGCTCTAACAAGGCAGAAAATGGAGGTAAAATGGAGCACCTCTAACTCTTTCCAAGGTTATTTAAGTGCCAATCACCCAATAATGAGATGACACCTGTATTATTTATACTTTTGAACCAATAATGACCATCCAAGGCCCACAATGCGGGCCTTTTTCACTCAGTTAGAAAAAAACACCCGAAACCAAGAAGAAGGTGAAGAAGAAGGACTTAGACTATATACTAAAACCCTAAATTCTAAGTTTTTCACCCTGTGAGATCACACAATTCTATTCAGACTACACACCCACAACCCCAGTGCTGTCACTCAATTTTAAAATGCTGTTCCAAGGCCTCAAGTCAAATGCAGTGCCTACCTGAAGGTCAATGCCCCTCAGCCAGAAAGCCTGAAATTTTCATCCTCCAGGCTTCCAACACCTTTGAGGCCCCAATTCACAGAAAACAAGGGAATAATTTGTCTCAATAACTGGATATTTGTGGAGCCAACCAAGGACTGTCAATAACACCAGACAGGAATAATTGGTAATAACAACAGAAATAAAAATGGATGGTTTTGCAGCCAGAGATTTTCAGTCACTCACATTTAGTTTAACAGAAAGATCAAATTTTAAAAAGCAGAGTAATGGTGAGGGCATAGGAAAAGAACTGTTCAAAACTTTGTGCAGAAGGCAGGAAAGACCCTATCACTCCATTCCAGAGCCAGGACCTGGTTTGTCTTAGTCCCACATCCAGTTTCTCAATTTCCTTTGTGTACAAATAATAACTACCAGTGAGGCAAGTAATACAACATATCAATATCTTAAAGTTATTAAAAGTTGCATAGGCTGGAAATACAAAAGATTGCTTTTAAGCACTAGTAAAACCTACCAGCAGAAGTTCGTTTCTGAGAGCAAACCGATCTTGCTTTAGTTCTAGAAGATGGCAGAGAACTATTTGATGAAGAGGAACTTGACGAAGCATCCTGAAAATAAAGAAACAGCTAAGACAGAACGCTAGCAGCAATATCTTATCTTCAACTTAAACGCTGACAACAAACAACTAAATCTCAGGGCACCTTGGTGCTTTGCAAGTCACTCGAGTGTATCACCCAAGCTCCCACCCAGCAACACACCACGGCTCCCCCGTAACCCCAGCAGAGCCGGTTTTCCCCCAGCTCTCCCTGAAACGCGTCCAAGCCGCCCCTCACACCTTTTCTACCTTTCGCTGAGAGACGCTTGAGCTCGGCAGTCCCGACACCTTCTTGGGGTTTTTCTTATCGTACTGCAGGTAGCGAGACTGCACGATTCTTCCTCCTGAAAGAGCGGCAAAGAGAGCTCAGCCGGGCTCACCGCGGGCCGGGCTGCCCGCCTCAGCCTGGATTCCCCCCTCAGACGGGCCGGGCTCCCGCCTCAGCCAGCGCGGGTCCGCCCTCACCCCACGCTACCTTTCCGTTTAGCTGTAGGGGTATGTCCGCCCGCCGCCGTGCCGCCGCCCTCCGAGGACATCGTGCCGAGGCAGCGGCGGGCGGACGAGGGGCCGGGCGGGGGTCGCTTCTCCTCAGCCCCGAGCCGCCACAGCCGCCATCGCGTTTGAATCACCGCGCATGCGCGCGCCGAGGCGGGAGCGGCGGGAGCGGTGAGGTGTGCCAGCGCGCCCCCTGGGGGCGCGGAGGAATGAAACGAGCCCCAGTCCCGGAGCTCAGCCCAGGGCGCTGCGCTGCCTTTTAAATAAAGCGCTAAAGGAGGGTCTGACAACTCCGGCAGCACGGCTGGCCCTAAAGGTGCTCCTTGCCTCCGGTGGGAGGTAGCTTCAGCTGGTGAAGTCTGTTCTGGCCTCCTCAGTACAAGAAAGACAAGGAGCGACTTGGGAGAGGATCCAGTGGAGGCCACAAAGATGATGAAGAGTCTGGAGCATGTCTGTGATGAGCAGAGACTGTGGGAGGTGGGCCTGGTTAGTCCAGGGAAGAGAGGGCTGAGAGAGGATCCCATCAATCCTCTATAAATATACAGATATCTCCAAGGGGTGTCCAGAGGATGGTGCCACTGCTCAGTGGCGCCCAGTGACAGGACGAGGAGTAACGGGCACGAACTAAAACACAAGACAAACACCTCAACATAAGGAAGAACTTCTTTACGTTGAGGGGAGCCGAGCACTAGAACAGCTGCCCAGGGAAGGTGTGGAATTTCCTTCTCTGGAGACATCCCAAACACACCTGGACGCTTTCCTGTGTCACCTGTTCAGATGACCCTGCCTTGGCAGAGGGGTTGGACTACGTGATCTCCAGAGGTCCCTTCCAACCCAAACAATTCTGTGAACCAGTGCGGCTCAGTGCTCTGACAGACCGAGCACCACCCACCCCACCACCGCCGCAGCGGCGGGCGGGGCCGCTCCCGGAGCAGCAGGACTCTGGGTTCTTTGGTTTTGACGAGAACCCACCCCCGCTGCCTCAGACAGACAGACAGGCAGACAGCACCTGGCTGCCGCCGCCCAGCCGCACCGGGAGCCGCGGCGGGGGCGAGAAGCGGGCTCGGGGCTCGAACCCGTGTTCCCCCGAGCAGCGCCCGCCGTTTCCCCTCCGTTCCCCCAACCCGTGAGCTCCGCTCCGCTCCCCCCGCCCCGCTCCTGCCACGGGCCAGCGCATGCGCGGGGCGAGCGCGGCCGCTGAATGGGCGCGCCCCTGCCCCCCCCACCCGGAAGTGGCGCGCGGGGCCTGTGGCGG
>JBBMKD010000103.1:3012143-3066712 GCA_037834095.1 Argya squamiceps
GGGCCTGTGGCGGCGGCGGGGCCGGGCGGCCGCGCTTCGACACCGGCGCAGGTAACGGGCCCCGCGCTCCTCTTCCCCCTGCTCCGCATCCCTCCCGCTCTCCATGTCTCCTCCTCCTTCGCTACGGGCTACCCAGCGCTGTGGTGGTGGAGCCCCGCAGGGACTGCGTCTCGCACCGAGCGCTGTGCGGCGGCCAGAGCAGTTCTGAGGGGATCTGTGAGGGTCGGTGCCTCGGGGCAGATGTGAGGGAGCGTGTGAGGGTCGGCTCTGAGCGGGTGTCTGGGGCTCAGCTCTGGGGAGTGTCTGGGGGTCAGTTCCAGGCCGGGGTAGCCGCAGGGCTCCGCCGCCGCCCTCAGGAGCTCGGGGCCGGAGCGGTTCCCCGGGACGCCCTGAGGAGCTCGGGGGTGCTCGGGGCCAGGGGCCGTGCCCGGCTCCGGGGCTGTGGCGGGGCAGATGCGGTGCTGCTGGCGGCTTTGTGTCGGCTGTGCCCGATGAGCCGGAGGTGCTCAGGGAAAGGGAAGTGTCTCACTGTGCCCGGCTGTGCGTTCCGTCTCTCGGGGAGAGCCTGAGCAGGGCACGGTGTTCCTTCCAGCTGCTGTTTATTCCGTCTCCTGCTTCACAGAGGCAGCCACACAGTGTTTGCTTTCTCGTATGATGTCTCTGACTCTCGGTGTGGGCAGCCTGTAATCTTTCAGAAAAATATCTCGTGATCTTTCAAGAAATTCGTTAAAACTCTCAGAGCTCTTTTGTTTCTTTGTGCTATTTTTGGGCAGCTCTTGACAGTTGGTGCTGCTGCTGTGCTGAGGTCGTGCTTTATCGTGGTGGCTGTCACCGCACAATTGAATTGTGCTTCTCGATGTCGAGAGTGCTCTGTCTTTGGCAAGCTTGGTTTTGCAATCTCTGAGAAGTAAAATTTTTGCAAGCTGGGAACATCCTTTGTTACATACATGTTTCTAGACTAAAAATATCAGACTAGTATCCTGACTCATGACAGTTCTGGCCATAGGTCTGATACAGGTATGTGTGATCCTGGTGGAAGATGAATTCCCAGTATCATTTTAACTTCGTTTTCTGTTACTCTGTAAATATTGTAAAAAATTCTTGCCCGGCTTTATTTGCAATTCGTGTTTGTGGAAAGCGAGAAGCACTTTGGATGCAAATGAGCTCAGCATTCTTTGATTTCACCTTCTGGAAATGGGTGGCAGTGGAGCAAAGGGCTGGAGATGATCTCAAGCTCCTGGCAGATGCAATTAGCCTTTCAAAGATGTCATCAGCATCCTCCCACGGTGCTCCTAGAGGTGGGTGGTATCGGTGTGTCTGCCGAGCTGTTTGCAAATAAGTTTGTCATGGGTAATTAGGAGCTCTTTGATTTCAGGCCTGTTAGCTGGAATCCATGGCTGAAGAACTTGCCCTAAAGTAACAGCGTGGGGTAACCTTGCATTCCGGTTTAGGATGTTGGTGTCACACCCAGCAAGTTTTAGTAAGCCCTGAGTGTCTTTAACTCAGAATCTTGTCAGGAGCAAATCCATTTCATGTAGGAGAAGCATCTTGGGGAGCTTTTAATTCATATTAGCTCCAAGATTCATTGTTGCTTTTTTTAGAAAAGAGTTCATCTTGGGTTTTTTTTTTTTGTCTTTGCACTGCTATGGCGTTTTCTGCCTGCCCTAAATCTGACATCCAATAACATTATGCTTTTCAGGATGATGCATTTGAGGCCACTTCCTCAATCTTTAATCCTTAATTATTCACGTAAAAGTTGGCAGTTACTGCAGCAGTGCAAAAGTGCTTTGTTGAACTGTTCACTTTGGGGCAAAAGTGCTTTGTTGATCTGTTCAGTTTGGGGCAAAAGTGCTTTGTTGAACTGTTCACTTTGGGGCAAAAGTGCTTTGTTGAGCTGTTCACTTTGGGGCTCTGTGGTTTGGGGTTTGTGTTGGATTTTTTTCTTTATTTGATTTTTTGTTTTTTGTTACTGTGCTTGAACGTTTGTTTAAAACAAAAAGCTTTTTCACAAGTTGAACGTTGCAGCTCCTGTAGTGACAGCTGCCTGCACAAACTGTGCATTCCCAGTGGGAAGACTCCCAGGTCTGGGCTTTTCTGTGGAACCCAAAACGCCCGTGGGACTGAATAATTTAGGAAGAGTAAATGCAGCTGATAAAAGATTTACACCAGGTTCACCTAGAAAGGAATACTCTGTGCAGACAGTGTTCTGACCCATAGTGATTCAAACATTAGACCTCTTGAATAATCCTGTGCATGAATAACATGTTTGACTCACATGCACACTCAGGCTGAATATGGCCTTTCCTCAGCCAGAAGGTCAAAGGGCAGGATTTGCATATCCTAGGCTTCTAAAAAGGAAGAATTTCTAAAAAATGCAACAGTATTGGCTATCTCAACAGTCAAGGAAAAGAGTGAAAGACTCTGATTCAACAAAATGTTTTTGGCTCGGTGCTTTTTTGTGAATTTGAAGGCTGAAGGTGTTTATCACATTTCTGAGAAACAAGGCCTGTTTATGCTAATATCAAGGAGAAGTAAAGCCCGAGATGCTGATAAGGGTTTGTTTTTCTAAAAGGAAGGAGTAGGAATGTCTTGATTTCACAAAATGAAAATTCAGAGGTTTTGTCTGTAGAATATTGTGTTTTCTTGGTGTATCAAGTGACTTAAGCATGGCTTGTGGAGTTGCTCTTATCAAGGCTTTATTGTGTTGTGTGTCTCTGATTTCCAAATGAAACTCAATGCAGATTCCAGAAAAATCTGCCCTTTCTATAAAGACCATTGATATCAAACAATATAAGAGTTTTTAAAGCTATTTTTGCATGTGTACATTCTGTTCACACAAAAGTTCAGCCTGAAGTTTCTTTAAAAAAATTCTCATCAGTGTAAATGCAACATTAGGGCAGTAAAACTTTTATTTCCTTTGTTGACAACTGTAGTGCTGTTAAGGAAAAAATTAAGAAAACTGCAAAAAAATGGCCCCCAAGGTTCTTTTGACTTGCATTCTTTACCTGTGACCCTTTCAGTTGCTTTCCCTCGATTCCTCAACTGGGCCACATTTTCTGAATCACTCTCATGTGCATCTGTAACTGTGACATCAGGCTTTTTATAGGGTAATAACAGCTAACATCTCTGTAAAACCTGATAAGGTATCTGTGTTGTGAAGTGAGATTGTGATTTTGAGTCATTCCGAGGAAGTGGAGGCTGCATCAGGGATGGTTTTAGGAGCAGGTAACTGAGAAGAAACTGTAACCAAAGTGATTTCTTTGCCTTTTTCCTGTGTTACACTGCATTGCAGCCCAGCTTCTCCTTTGTCAGGCCCTCGAGGCAGTAACTTCCCTGCGGGGTTGATTGCAAAGAGTAGTAACAAACGTGTTGAAATTTTTGTGTGGTCCATTCAGAGCTCCTCCTTTTGGAGCAGAAAATCCAAGAGCTTTTAGTTAAAGGAAACCAAGGATCTAAAGTTGTTTAGCCCAGCTGAATTTTTTATAACCAAGGAAAATATTGAATTGTGATGACAAGCTGAATTGATTTTCAAACAATCTACAAATGCCTGGAATAATGAGAAAAATTAAACCCAATTATGCTCAATTAACAGCACCTGTCCTTATGCATGAGGTAGGGCAAGGATCTTTGCCTGTTAATTGCTTTACCTGTTAATTGCACAGTTAATTGTGGAAACTTTAAGGTGTCTCTGTAGGCTGATTTGCTGGAAGTTCTTTGGTTTGGAAATCAAGGTCAGTAATAGCTGAATATTTTTGAAATTACTGAATGTTTTCAATTTGACCAGACAGATTGGTCTCTTTTGGGGATGGTCGCTGGCAGTTCTGGTGTTTAAGAACATCAGAGGTCAATTACCTGTGATTCATTTCCACTTTTGTGTTGAGAATTGCCTGGTGAGCAGTGGGAGAAGCTGGAATGTCTCCCTTTGAGGAATGCAGCAGTGGAAATACATGTGAAAATGCAAAGAACTGGAATATTATACAGTTCATCCTCAACAATTTTGCTGTAATGGTAGCTTTCCCTTTTTAGCTTCCCCATGATTCATTGACTAAATATGTGGCTTCAAATTATGGCCTTATTTAAACTAAAGAGATACCCTGCACTGACTGGGGCAAAGCTCTGCTGGAGTTCCACTCTGTTACCAACTGGACACTGGTGGCTTTCATGCCTGTTAAAAAATTAATTGGCTTAATGGAGTCTAGAAAACCCTTACAAAATACCATCACAATTACCAGCTAGAATTGGAATTTTCTGGTTTTGTTACTAAAATTGTCTGAACAAACAGTAAAGTTACAGATTTTTTTTCCTCTTCCGTATATTGAAAGGGGATTTCTTATAAGAAAGGGTATTGAAAGAGCTTGAGGTAACTGCAGAATTTCCATCTCCAGACAGAAGCCACAGTGGTGGTTGGGCTGCAGGCTTTGCATGCTGACCTGTATGGTTTCAGTATTACCTTCTGTCTTGTTTTTCTCCTTTTACCTGCAGTGTTTTCTGCACCTGAATTCAGGCTTGTGCTTCCTTGATGAGCCAAATCACACTGAATAAGCATTTTTCAGTTGCTTAAAAATTGTCTAAATAATTGGAGATCACAAAATGAGAAGGAATCATTGCAATCATCTCTTCAGACTGCTCTTGACATAAATGAGAGGGTGGTACCTAATTAACTCTTCTAATTATGAGGCAGCTTGGTTACTGGGGGCTGGCTGATTTTCCAAAAATAGGTTTGGCCACCAGGTCTCGTTGGTGTCAGTTAAGTTTTTGCAGTGCAGTTTAACCCTCTGGTAGTGTTTATATCTTATGTTTGCCTGAGTTTGTTTAGCTGGGAATTCCAGCCTGTGCCTTGTGATGTGGCTTTGTCCTCCAGCCTGGTGATTGTACCCAAGTGCAGGTCCTGTGCAAGGACTGCCACTGATAACAGTGTCCTCTGTGTGCTCCTCGCAGACAAAGCTTGCAGGGTTTGCCTCTAAGGGGGTATTTTCCAACAGATTTGGGATTGTTCTTGTTGTTGCTGCCCTTAGCTCCTTAATTGAAATTTGGATTTATTCTAGATGCTGTATTGGTCCTGTATCTTCTGAGCACAAGGGTAATATGGCTGCTTAACAAATATTAATTTATGTTTATCTGGAGATTGCATTCACTGCCATGCCTGTGGTGCTGGGGTAGATTGTAATGTTCAAATAATTCCTTGCTATTCAAACCTATTTCAGGTTAGCTCCCCTTCCATCCCTCTGATATAGATTGGTTCTTGGATAAAGTTGAAGTTTTATATGTCTGTAAACTTAGCTGAAATTTGTTTAGCAGTTGTTTTCTTGCTGCTGTATTACTGAACTATGTAATTGATTTAACTTCTTGCTCACTTGCTGCCTTTTCAATCTCTCTATGATATGTTCTTGATCAGTAACTCTTTTCTTTCTTTTAGAGCCATCATGAAAATGTTTACTTTGATGCCAGGAATCCAGCTTCACTAGGAACTCATCCTCCAATTGCTTGAAGACACCTGTCCTTAGTTGAATACTGGGACTCATTAGGTAACCAATTTATAATCTGTCCAGTGAATGCTCTTTTGCTTTTATGTTCTAATTTGTGGCTTGAAAAATTGATTAGTGGGAAGCCAGAGGGTTTTTGCTCTTTTAGAGCAAAATAAAATCATCAAATAAATTTTATATCCCTTCTAAGAAAATCACAAGCAGTAGGAGGTTTTCCTCAAATCTCTGCAATATGGACATTCTCAGATGGAAAAATTGGATTTTCCAGTTGTGCACATGAGCAGACCCTACTGGCTCCAATGCCTTGGGTTTGTCACTTGCAGAGAAGTGGCATCTGCACTCTGATTTCCCCTTTGGAAAGTGTGAGCTGGGATCTTGAGCAACGTCCCAAATTTGGGTGGCTGACATGAGACAAGGTTAGGAAATGTGTGTCAGTAAAGTCACAGGTCAGCGCTGAGCTTCAGCTCTTCTGTGTTGGCCAAAAGCTGCTGCAAGGATTTTTAAGGAGCTCTTTTGGTCAAAATGCTTATGAGGGGACTTCCTCTAACTCAGCAGACTGTGTGTCTGAAACTAATTGCTGGGGGGTGAAAAAAGGAAGTCTGCAAAAGGCTGTGTCCCTTGAACTGCCTGAGTAGCTGGAGAGGAAAATGGTCACTGTTGTTCTGTTCTTCTGTCTGTGCTCAGATGGATCTGCCCCATGAGCTGCTGCACGTTCTGCTTTGTGCCAAGGTTTGAGCTTTTATATATTAAGGATGCTTAACACTTGCTTAATTATTTCAAAGGTGCTTCAGACTTCTCTGCTGGTCAGTGTAATTACAGGAAATGGAGAGGGCACTTGGAGCTCACTGCTCCAGCTTTCCTATGGCCAGGTTCTTGGAAGCAGCCCTGCTTAATGAATGGAGAATGACATTAATGGGGAAAAGCATTCTTGGGAGGATCATAGAGTTTGATCAGGGATATGTTGTGGTTTGTCTTGCCATCTGTGGCTTATTCAGCCTTCCTTTAGATGAGTAGCCACTACAAATGATGCAGCTTGTGTGGCAGTGTCTGCTGTGAGCTGTCTGTGCAGTCCCTGAAAGCACAGCTCCCTCCTCAGAGGCTGTTCATGAGCCACAGCTATGTCATATGTTCTGTGAAGTGATTCATTACTTGCACTGGAATTGCAGCTAAAAGCCTCCAGCTCTACTGATTTTAATTTGAAATGATTACTCTCTGTGGCCTTGTGCAAGTTCCTGTGCAGTTGTTTAGTGGCAAAAAGTAACTTCTTTGGCATTTCTCTGCCTCTTTCCTCTTTTTTTTTTTTTTAATGTATTTGGCATGTCAGTGTATAATTAGAACACTTTGTTCTTGAAACAAAAATTGAGCTGCTATTCTCAGTATGAAGTTTTACAGACTGCTGAAACAAAGGGGTACTTTATTATCCTTCTCCTTTTAGTACCCCTTGGTAAGCAAAGGAGCTGTGGAGCTAAAGCAACATGGGCAAAGTCAGCCCTGGTGACACCAAACTGCACATGAGAGGAAAATCACCAGGGAAGGCACAGATGGTGATGAGGTCTAGAGACTTTTATCTTGGCAGTGAGGAAGAGGTTGGCTTCTGAGGTTCCTGATAGGCTGGAGTTACGTGTGTGGCCTGAACCAAGGCTGAAGGGAGGAAAAAGCAATCACAATGACTGATTTTTGGAGATGTGTGAATGAGGTTCCTGACCCAGTGAGGAAGGAGTTGCTGTGATGGGTGTAAAGGCTTGTAACAAAGTGGGTTCTTTAGGATCTTGTTTACTGCTGAAAAGTAGTTGCAGCAAGACCTTTACTTTGTTGCCTAAGATGGAAGATGAAGGTTTTGTTCAAACCCTCTGTAGCAAGGATGTGGTTCACTCAAGGGGAATGAGCAGTCTCTTGGCTGTGTAAGTGACCTGTGTTGAAGAAACCCCTGTGATGTGTTAGGGTGTGTTGGGTGTCTGCTCCAGGCTGCTGGGGGCTCTGCTTCCTGAAAGCTCACTGGGGTGGATGCTGTGCCTGCCTTGTACCTCTCATGGAAAGAGCTTGGTTAGGGAAAATAAGGGAAAAAAAAGTGTGTCTCAGTGTCAGAACCATTTTCCTCCTTGTGTCTGTGTGCACTGATCCCTCTGCATAGCTCATGGCTGCTCTAAACTGTCACTGCTGAATTAAGAAATGACCAAACCCTGTTTCTGCCTCAAGCTGCTGGTGCAGCTTTAAGGAAGAGTTTCTGTGGGAGGGTGGATAAATGTTTATGTGGACCAGGTCAAGGAAAACATCTGGGCTAAAACTAATCTGGGGAAACAAGGAAGTTTTAGTTTGGACATTGATCCTGGTTTGCTTTGGCTGTGAATTCTGTGTGCCACGATAAGGAGGAAGGGGTGGCATGGGAGTAGAAGGAAAAGTGAAAGGAGCCTGTGTGCTGTGGCAGCTCCCCACTCATAGGATATCCCAAACAGGCTGTTCAAAATAATATCACTGACAGTAAATTATTAGAGAACAAATGCACTATGTAATAACTGTATTCTCATCCTGCAGAAAATAACACCTTGCCCTAATACCTGTTGTACACACTTTTTAACACCTGATTTTTTCATTTTTCATTTCTTTTCAGACAATGGGCACTGCATATTAAGCAGGGGTAGAAGACTGAAGCCCATCTGGGGACAGAATGAGTTTAAAAGATGCTGACAGTGCAGTTTGCCAGGCAAAGACAGCCTATAATCTTCATATTTACCCCCAGCTCTCAACAGAAAGCTCTCCCTGCTGCAAAGTGACAGCAACCAAGGACAGCACGTCATCAGATGTCATCAAGGATGTGATTAACATCTTAAACTTGGACGTCTCGAAGCATTACGTGCTGGTGGAGGTGAAAGAATCAGGTGGGGAAGAATGGGTACTTGACACCAACGACTCTCCTGTGCACAGGGTCCTGCTGTGGCCGCGGCGCGCTCAGGACGAGCACCCGCAGAAGGATGGCTACTACTTCCTCCTGCAGGAGAGGAACACTGATGGCTCCATCAAGTATGTGCAGATGCAGCTGCTCTCCAAGGAGACGCAGGCTCGGCGCTTGGTGGAGAGGGGTTTTCTCCCCTGGCACCAGGAGGACTTTGATGACCTTTGCAACCTGCCCAACCTGACGGAGACGACGCTCCTGGAGAATCTCAAGTGCCGCTTCCTGAAGCACCGAATCTACACCTACGCAGGAAGTATCCTGATTGCAATTAACCCCTTCAAGTTCCTGCCCATTTATAACCCCAAGTATGTCAAGATGTATGAGAACCATCAGCTCGGGAAGTTGGAGCCTCATATTTTTGCCATTGCTGATGTGGCCTATCACACGATGCTTAAAAAACACGTTAATCAGTGCATTGTTATATCAGGTGAAAGTGGGTCTGGGAAAACCCAAAGCACAAACTTCTTAATTCACTGCCTCACGGCACTGAGCCAGAAAGGGTACGCCAGTGGTGTGGAGAGAACCATTCTGGGAGCTG
Source organism: Argya squamiceps (assembly GCA_037834095.1). NCBI lineage: Eukaryota > Metazoa > Chordata > Aves > Passeriformes > Leiothrichidae > Argya > Argya squamiceps. Next base: position 3,021,115 of record JBBMKD010000103.1, read on the forward strand.
GACCAGTTCTGGAGGTAAGTTCATTGCCTTCTGTGCAAATTGTTTTGTAAAAACTTCAAGTGGCTGCTGTTGAATGCTACTTTTGAGTCACCTACTTGCTTTAGGCTTAAAATGTCACTGCTTTAGGCTTGTCACTTGGGGGAGGTTTAAATGTCACTGGGCTGCAGTGGTGCTTGGCAGCATTACCCAACTGCTTCTAATTGATTTTCCTCATTACATTCACTTGACTTCCTGTTGCTCGTAATTTGTATATGACTTAACTTTGCACCACTAAACACCAATAATCTGGGGCAGAGTTTACCACCTGAAAGTTTTGATGGCATTTGAGTCAAATCATAAGCAAATGTTTCATAAATATTGTTCCACTGAAGCATCACCTGCTTGGTGTGATCCTGCCTTTGTGTGTGAGCATTTTCCTGAACTCACTTTTTGAGGGAGTTATTTCTACAGCTGTTTGTGGAAGAGAGCAACATTTTTAGTTGGGGAGAAAGTGGGAGTCTTTTTTGGCTTTTAATTATTAGAGCATTTCCAACAGAAAGCAAAACTAAACATGTGAGAAGGAGGGGGTACAGCTGGCCCTGTATTAGGTAATGTCAGGATAAACTTAAACTGATCTGTTTGGCCCTTTTACTCTCTTAAAGGAAAAACTCTGGAGGTGTGGATGGGTGTAATGCTCACCCATAACAAAATCTTCAACAGCAAAGAGCTTGAACACTGCCACTGTAATTTTTAGGTTTAGTTTCAAATGTAGTAACACCTTCATAAAAAAAGTTCAGGCTTTTTTTTAAAGCTCTTCTGGAAAGAATGAGGAATATCTGCAAGTTCTTTTTTGTGTTACTTTCAGCTGCTTGAAAGAAGAAGTAAAATTGAGGCTTGTTGGTTGCTGGAGTTCAAGTGTGCACTTTTAAATAGAAAACAGGAAGGGGTCACAGTGGAAAGCCCTGTGTGATCAGCTGATCTCTCTGCCTTTAATAAATTTAAGTGTTTCATATCCTTGTCTACAGACCTGGTACAGCTGTGTCAAGCCAGGCAGAGATTTAATGTCCTGTGTGTCTGCTGAGTGACAAATGCACCTATTCCTGGGCTCAGAGCTAAAATTCATTACTTTGTTGGAGTCCCAGGCTGTTGTGTAAATCTGAGCATGTTCATAAAGAGATATTTGTATTTTTCTATCCTAAGACTGGTTGTCTTAAGTACCACAATTTTTTTGGACTTCCAGTGAGCATTTAGTAATACTTTTCATGAGAAAATCTTTCAGAATTGATGTTCATGTGAATACAGTGTGCATTGAAAAAATAGACTTAGAACATAAGAGGTAAAATGCAGTTTTTATCTCTTATGAGTGAAGCTTCCATGTTTTCCAATTTCAGTCACTAAGCATAATTTTTTTTAAAAAAGTCAACTCTTGGTCCTGGGGAGGGATGCACAGAAAGTTTACGTTGCTTTGTGGAAGTTAAACTGCCTGCAGGCTCCTCTTAGAGCTGGTCACTTCTGAATCCACCTATGATTACTCATTTGGGGTTTTTTACTGATGGGAACCAAAGTGCTACAAGGGAAATTTTGTGAAATGGATGTTTCTGGGGATTTTCTGCACAGACTGTTTTGCAGTGTGCCCACACTATTTGAGAATGCTCTTTTTAACTTTGAAGTTTTATTCTGAATCTTCATCAAAGCTGAAAATGTTTTCTCAACTAAAAACTTCCATGATGTAGAAATGGGTTGCATTCTGGGTCAGAACTTCCTCATTTTGTGATCTCTTTATTTTTCTGCTGCCAAAGTAAAACAGGGCTGTTTGTAGGTTGATGTTCTATAAAAGTTCAAGGGGTTAAAGCAGCTGTTTGTAGCACAGAGAGGTGAGCACAATCAAGGTGTTATGAAGGTGGATTTATAATTTTATCTTTTCATGCTTAGGGAATGGGAAACTTTTATTACTAAATCCTGCTTCTGAGTTAGCAGATTGATCTGAGTTCAAACCTCTGAACAGTTTACACATAAACTATCATTAACATTTTTGCTCCTTGATTACAATTTCTAGACTGAAGGACGGAGTCAGGGCTGGACCATGAAAGATTTGATGTTAGATGCTGCTTGATGTTGCCTTGTCAAACATCTGAGAGATGAAAGCCCTGATGCTGAGGCAGTGCAGTTAAACATTCACCTGGGTATCAGTAAGCTGCACTCACGTGGGCTGTGAGAGGCTGTGAGATCAGGGCTGCCTCCGGCTCCCTCCAGCTCCCCTTGGAGCTGTGGGAGGTTCCTCTAGGGCAGCTCACAAGCACAGATGAATTGCAATAATTCTGGTTGTGTTTGGCTCTGCTTGCAGCTTTCCAGAGGAGAAGGATCAGGAAGGGAGGCTGCTTCCATGGACAGTGGTGCCTAAAGCTGAGCTTTGTGCTGGTCTTTAACAGTTCGTGGACATTCAGTTGCCTTTCCTGTGCAGGAATTGCACTCAGATTGTGGTTTGTTGTTTTCTTTTTTGTTTTAGTTGTATCTCCAAGCTAAGGGAGATCGTCTCTAGTGAAGAGCAGTTTCTTTAAAACTGGTGGGAAGATAAATATAAGCTCTGTTTTAAGATACTCTTGACTTTTTCAACCTTTTCTAAATTTAGTCATTAAAATATAGTTCCCTGATTTGAAGCTTTGCCTTCTTGGATTGACTAAGTTCAAGTTACTTGTGATTGAAATCCTAAGAAGGAATTTACACTTGAGAACTATTTGGGTCAAATTTGGAATAGTGAATCAAACCTTGGGGAACTATTGTTTGGGTCATATTGGGAATAATGAATCAAACCTTTATTTCTTTTATAGTCTCAAACAAGACAGTTAAACCGTTCCATACACACTGAAGAAGTTTCCAATAAATTTATATTTTCCTTTCATCAGGGAAAAATAGCTGAACTGCATGTTTCAGCTAGAAAATGCACAATGTGCTAAGACTCTGAATTTATTTTGGAAACTTAAAGTTACCTTATTCTTCAATCCAGTTAATTTAGTAAAGTGGCAGAAAATTGAGTTAGGAGATGGGAGACTGTGGTGAGAGAACAGAGGGAATGGGAACTTTGTTTTCTGGCAGCAGAGCTCCCCTTGGCTCTCTGTCTGTTGTTAAATTGTAACCCTCAGTGTCCCCTGTTTATTACAGAATTTCAGTTACTCTTTGAGTGTGCTGAAAATTCTCTCTGAAATGGGAGCTGAGGAGACTTGGGACAGATGAAAATATTTGGGGTGTCATAATTCTTCATGTATTATTTTGAAAATCATTGCTTATTCCCGTTTGATTTCTCAATGATGCTGAACCAGTCTTTGGAAGGAATTAAGGCCAAATAAAATGGAAATTCCAACAGGAAGATTTTATTAATTGGTCTTCTAAAGAAGAATTATTATTGACAGCACAATCAGGTGGGGAGGATCAGATTTTTCTAGAACTCACCATATTTCAAAACTTTTAAAATTTAATCACAGCAAGTTTTATGCTTTACAATTGTGGTGAGAAGAGCAGAGTAATTTGCTGCCAGCTCTGTTTCCTCATGACAAACCTGCTGTGCTCGTGGCCTTGGGATGAGATGGGCAGGAACTCTGGAGCTTCAGCTCAGGTTTTGTTTCCTGTTTGCCATCAAAGCCTGCACAGGCACCTCGTGGTGGAGCCTGCTCTGTTCCAGGGAAGGTGCTTGTTTTGAGGCCATTATCTGCATGGCTTTGCTTTAAGAATTGTAATCAAAGGAGGAATGGAACTTCTTTTCCCATTTGCTTGCATGGCACTGGTTTTTCTGACAGAAATATTGCCTGCTTTTCCCTGCTGCACACAACTCTTGGGGAAAACCCCCCTTGTTCTTCATTCAGTCCTGCCTCGGGGATGGCTTGGAGCTCCCAGGACATCCCCCAGCAGGAGGAGTTGCAGAATTACCCCGAGCACTGCAGTTTCCTGTTGGTGAGTGGATGTTCACAGCATGGTTGTGAGGATCACTGTTAAACCAAGATCAGCTCTGGAGGATTCATTTCCTGTGCCAGGGGGTGGAATTTGAGTCTCCCCTGTCCTTTGGCACGTTGGAAGCTGGGTCTGTGTGCAGTGCTGGTTCTGCCATGGAGCTCAGTGGTTTGCATGAAACTCCCAAGAGCTTTTTCAGATTCTGGCAATTCTCATGAAACAAATGAGATTTTTGTTGTGTTCCTGAGGTATGTGCTGGGAGCATTTGTGTAGGGGTTGGGTTTGGTTTTTTTTTTAACAAATAAAAGGAAAAAATAGTGATTTTCTGCATACTCTTATATCTATCCCTGTTGTAAGAGTTTTGTGTGTCAGGCTCCAGTTTCTGCCTCTTGCATTCCAAGGTAAGAGGATGGCTTGAATGACTTCCTGCCTCCCAGAATAGGCTGTCCCAGCTCTGATCCTGCTGCCATTGCTCTGCTATTTTTGACTCACCCTGTTTTATACAGCTGGTGTTGTGCATTGGAGTGATTTAATTTTTTGGTTTTATTTGTCCTCTCATGGACTCACAAGGGAAAACAGTGAATGGCTTTGCTTATATAAAGGATTAATTATCTTTAGCTGAAGTTTTCTTGTTCCCTCAGATCTTCTGAATTTATTTTGTACTCTTCAAAGTATTTTGAAGAACATGGTAACAGACATTAAAGTGAAATGTTACCAAAAAAAAAAAAACAAAACAAAACAAAAAACCACCCAAAATGTTACTTGACTTAGAATGTTCTTTGAAAAGTTGTAGATGTTAAAGGCTCTTCTGAGGAAACCAGTACATGAAAACTTTCCTAAAAACTGTTACTATTAGATCAGCTTTTAAGAATTTGCTGTATGCTTTGACTAAATACCAGACACATGAGATCATAAGAGCCTTTAGTTTTAAACTGTATTCATTGCTTACATGAGTAATCACTAAGAAAAGTTTTTCAGGAAGCCTGAGTTATGGGATTTCTTAACTCTATAATGCCAAAAATATTTATTGATAAAAAATAATGTTGCAAATGCAGCTGTACTGTGGTTTGGCTCCTTGGACATAACTGGTGAACTGATAGTTCACTGGTGGCTTAAGTTGGAAAACTTTATAAAAAGGTTTTCTGGGATCATTTTGCAAGTCCATTACTCTGCAGTCTGGCAGAGTTCACTGCAGCAGGTTTCCCAAAGCCCAGAATGGGAAGTTGGATGGTGTTTTGCAGAGAGCAGGAGCTGAGCCACTGTCCTGGAGAGGAAGAGGGGTTTGATTTACTGACAGTTCCCTGTGCTGATGTCACAGGACTTTCACTGCTGCTTTGGCAACTGCAAGGAGCTGACCTGGATTTTATGCATCTATTAATATGCATATGCATGCAAAATGGGCTCTAAAAAAGGAAATCTGGGTGCTTCATTGGTGGATGAATGCTGCAAAGAGATATCAGTGGCTGGGCAGTGCTGGCTTTGAAAAATCTGAGTGGAGATGCTGTTGGCACTGTAACACGTGTGGTGTGGTCTTGGAAAATCCAAAGCTGGAGCTCAGCCTCAGCCATCTGTGAGCACTTCTGGATACAAATCCCCTCCCTTCAGCCATCTGTGAGCACTTCTGGATACAAATCCTCTCCCCACTGAAGCCTGTTGATTTTTCTGGAGTTGCAGCACAGTTACTCTGCACAGGAAAAGTTCCTTGAGCTTATTCCTTTAGGTCAGGAATAACAGTGGCCTGAAGAATTATGGACATTCTCCCAGTTTATAGGAAGTTTTTCAGGTGCTCTGGATGCAGAATAGTGGTGGAAATCTGCTTGTGGGAGAGCTTGGAGAACCTGGTCTGGAATTAGTGACCCAAGAGTTCCATTGCAGCACCGCTGAAACCCTTAAGGTACTTTGAAAAAAACCCCAAAACCAGAAGAGAAGGGAAGACTTTCAGCATCCAGATAATGATAATGAGAATGTTTGCCATGGAAATAGCTCTGACTGGATGTGTAGAGCATGGCTGTGTGCACACAGCTCTGTGCTGTGTGCAGTGCAGCCACACATCCACCGTGCTCCGGATGTGGCAGTGAGTGTGTGTGGAGGAGGAGATTACACAGCTCTGTGCCATCATTTCACAAGGCTTCTCTATAGGGAGGAGGGTTTCCTAATGGAGGACTTCACTGCTTGGAGCTTTAAGAGGAAATATCTGTGGCAGGAGATGCTGGGACAGTCTACCCCAAGCAGGATGTTTCTGCAAATAATTGCATTTTGCTGAGGTTTCCTGCTGTAGATGCTGTGTGGCAGAAGGGTGACAAGTTTCCCGTGCCCTTGGAGCACATTGCTAAGAGTTGATAAAGACATTCCAAATAACTAATGGTCCTGGACTTTCACATGTAATAAGTTCCCTTTGTAGTTCTTAAGCAGGGCTCGTGCAGAGGATTTTGTGTTACGTGTGTGTTAGCAGCTGTCAGAGGACCCATGATCTGACAGAAGAATTAGAGATGCACAGTCAGGGTTTGTGCCATATGTATTTTTTCTTTCCTAACACCTCATCATAAAACTCCATTTTTCAGTGTTGTGTAGCAGAGTAGCTGGCCAATCAATGAGTTGTTCTGTAAACCAAAATATTTCTGTTTGTCCTTTTCCTGGTTTTTTTGAATACACAATTTTGAAAATTCCTGGGCCAACTTTATAAATGAGATATTAATGTTCTGTCTTTCTTGAAGAAAAGTTGTGTTTAATGTGATTTTTTTTCAATGCTAGCAATAGATGGGGGAATAGGATGTGGTTTGTGACTTTTGTATGAAGAGGTGATTTCATGGTGGTTGTGCTGTCTTCACCCTGCTGAATGTCTTCTCTGGGATCCTAATTGTTATTGGGTGAGGCTGATTTGCCTGTGGTCACCTGTCCTGTACTCCTGAAGATATCTCAAAGTGTTCTTCCCTTCCCTCAGTCCCACAATTTCACTGCATGGGTGAAATAATAAACACAGAGTTCTGTGAGGAGATGGGGATTTCCTAGGCTGCCTTTTTGGTGTTTGTGTGCTACAATTCCCTCAGTATTCTGCTTTATTCTGGGAATCTGAACAATGAACAGAGGAGCCTGGGAAGCTGTGCGTTGACCTATTTAGTTTGATAGAAAATTAACTCATTTTGCTTTATTGCAGGCATTTGGAAATGCAAAAACAGCACATAACAATAACTCCAGTCGCTTTGGGAAGTTCATTCAAGTCAACTATTTAGAGAATGGTATTGTCCGGGGGTAAGTACAGGGTGAGCTGCTTCTGGGGGTGATCTCTGGGCTTTTAGGAACTGGGAACCCTCTGTTACACAAAAAATGCTGCCTTGTTGGAGCTCTGCTCATATGAGAATAGTTTGTTGCTGTGGAGTTTAAAATTCTGTAAATTGAGCTTTGTGGAATTGTCAGGTGATGCACAATGTTCTGACTTTGCTGTACAGCTGGCTCAGGTTAACAATCTGCTGCTGTAGCTTTACCTTCATGCTAAATGAAAGCCTTTGCATAACACCCCCTGCCCTCTCCATTTTGCATTTAAAAACAGAAGATCTGAATTTTTAAGAGGAGTGGAGAGAAGTGAAATAGATTTGAGGAAGCTATTTTAAAGAAACAGTTTAAACATCAGTTAGAGAGATAAAGAAAGCTGTAAGATTACTTAATCAAATGTGTCTGCTTATATCTGAAGGTCTTAAAACATGAGATATTTAGTGCCTGCATTTGCTGGTTCTGAGGGACTGTGGAGTGTCATGAGCAATCCCTGACCTTTATGCTCCAGTGTTTCTTTTCTTTGGATTTCTTCTCATTTGCAATAACATGAATGACTGGCAACTCTGGGCCACATGTGCCTTGAGAGTTATTCTGAACAAATTTAACATATTTTCAGACCCAGTCACACTAGCTCAGGAGATTGGTACGATCTGAATACACTTGTTTTGTCTTCAGCCTGAGAAAAAGGTGCTCAAACTTTGTCCTCAATCATTGTACCCCTTGTCAAGGACTTGGAATTATTGTTTAGGTTACTTTGTCACCCTGAAAGGGATTTGCTGGCTCGCTTCCATTCTGGGCTGAGGTCTTCACTGATGTAAAAATCCAGCAGATTTGCTGGGATGAGAATCAGACAGATATCTGGGATATTTCTGGGCTTTTGCCTTGGTATGCCTTGTCAGACAAGTGTTAACCTTCCAGGATAACACATTACCACTCTGTGGGTCTTGTTCCTGGTGGCAATTCTCATCAGCTCCTTCCTTGCTTGCTCTGTTTTAAGTTAGCTGCACTAAACCCAAGCTCTGCAGAGAGGTGTTCTTGGGTATTTCTTTGTTCCAGCCACAATATTCAGCCTACTGAAATTCTTGGTTTAGATTTAAGGTAGTGTCTGAGTTCTTCTCTTGCATATTTCAGTGCAGATCTCATTGTTTGAACTCACTTGGCAGTTGTTGTCTGATGTTTTCTGAGGTCTTTTCTTTTTGCCCTCATGCTTATTTAATTGTCTGTGTCTCTTTAGGGCTGTGGTTGAAAAATACCTGCTTGAAAAATCTCGTCTGGTTTCTCAAGAAAAAGATGAAAGGTAAGAGAGAAATATAGTTTTCCAAGGGAGTTAAAATCAATGCAGTAGTTTAAGAGCATCTGAATTACATAGAATAAAAGAATAAAAGAAAATCCACTGTATTTTCATGAGAGAAATGTATTGACTTTGCAGGAACTACCATGTCTTTTATTATTTGCTACTTGGAGTCAATGAGGAGGAGCGTAAAGAATTTCACCTCAAGCAACCTGAAGATTATTTCTACCTCAACCAGGTAATCTGTGATTTACCAATGCATTGATCAGGGTTGTCTGTGTGTTGTGTCAAAGATGAAAGGAAGGAGAATGAATTATACTGGGCTTTTTGTGATGTTTGGGTTTCACTCTTTGCCTTGTTTTGGATTTCTCTTTGCAGCATAACTTGAAAATTGAAGACGGGGAAGATCTCCGACATGAATTCGAGAGATTAAAACAAGCCATGGAGATGGTTGGCTTCCTTTCAGCAACAAAGAAACAGTAAGTGGAATTCTGTAAGCTTTTGTTGCTGCCAGTTATTGCTCATGGGCTGCAATGAGCAGTTGGGATCACATGTAGTTCTGTAGGGAATGAGGAGAGCTGAGTGTTTGACAGCACACAGACTAATTCCTGAGGCACAATTAGGTCTGCTAACCTGTTATAATGAACTCCCTTAAGAAAAACTCTGACATAATTCAATTTGTCTTCCTTAGGATCTTTTCAATACTATCAGCTATTCTGTATTTGGGCAATGTCACATACAAGAAGAAAGCCACAGGTCGGGATGAAGGCTTGGACGTGGGACCTCCTGAAGTGTTGGACATTCTTTCCCAGCTGTTGAAAGTAGAGTATTTCTCATTAATTTAGCATGAATATGTGGTACATCTGTTTGCCATGTTCCACCCCAGCATTTCACTCAGATATACCAATTGCTGTATCTAAATCTCCTTTGTGGTACTGCCACAAAATTTATCTTGTGGGAGGGGGAAACATGAAATTAGTGAGATTATTTGGGTTAGAGATGGAATATAACCTACAGATGGAAATAGAATTTGTTGACTTACCAGTCACAGAGATAAGCAGGAATAGATTCAGTGTAGGTGTGTTCTTTGCCACCACAATGAATGTAAACAGGATAATTTAAATAAGTTGTAGGACTTGTAAAGCTACTGATGGATGATAAATGTGGCTGTTGTCAAAGAGATTCTCTGAAGAAGTTGTATGTCCCCTGCTGCAGTCAAGTAAGTCATTGAGGAGCTTGATGGTGACAGCAACTCTTGTTCTCTCTTGTTTTGAAGGTGAAACGGGAAATCCTGGTAGAAGTGCTAACAAAAAGAAAAACTGTGACTGCTAATGATAAGCTTATTTTGCCATATAGTCTCAATGAGGTGAGTAAAAGCACTTGTAGAGTGATTTTTAAATAACTAAAACGGAAACCTGCATTTTTGGATTAAAAGAGCTACTGTGGCACACTTTCACATTTTGTGAGGGGATGGCTGGAAAGTTAGAAGTTTGAATTAAAGGTGAATTGTGGTTTTATTTATCTCTGCTGGGGTTGTAACCTGGGAGTGACACTGGTTTGAAACGGAAATGATGATTTTTCTAAATGAAGTTCTGAAGGTTGTTTGATCTGCAGGCAATAACAGCTCGTGATTCCATGGCAAAATCCTTGTACAGTGCTCTGTTTGACTGGATTGTTCTGAGGATCAATCATGCACTCCTTAACAAGAAGGACATGGAGGAATCTGTTACAGTAAGTCTCTCACCAAACCAAGTCTCTGTGTGTTTGGACCTAACAGTCAAAGCTAGAGATGATGTGTTGTGATATCTGGGATGAATCTTGATACTTCTCAAGGCCATGGGAAATTTCCTGGTAATATTTAATCATCTCTGTTTTCACAGCAGAAAAAAACTATTAAATATTTAAAATCTTTGAGCACAGACTGCAGTGCTCTCTGGGCTGTTTATCTGTTGGGGGTTAAGGCACTGTATGACAGATTGGTGACTAGATTTCCACATCTTCTTTTAGTGTCTGTCCATTGGTGTACTTGATATTTTTGGATTTGAAGATTTTGAAACCAACAGTTTTGAGCAGTTCTGTATAAATTATGCAAATGAGCAACTTCAGTATTATTTCAATCAGCACATTTTCAAATTGGAGCAGGTAAGAAACAAGAGTGGCTGAAGTGAAACCTGTTTTTTTGAAGTGTTTGTGTTCATGCAAACTTAGCCTTTACTCTGCAAAACCCCGTGGCATAATTGCTTGAATCTTTCTGAAAGTCTTTACTTTTAAAATTTCTTCTTTCACTCTTGCTTGTTTTTGTACTAATGGGGGTCTTTCTTCAGAGGGTTGGCACTAAGTTTCTGCTTGACAGCAAAAACTAAGATAACATTCAGGTGATCCCAGACAGAAGTCAGCTAAAACTGTGAACTTTGGTACTGGAAGTCTGTAGGTGAGGGGTTGGATTCAGGTGTTTTTGTTTTAATGGTTGGGAAACAGCTTCTCTTATTTTATCAGTAAGTATTTAATAACCAGTCTTTGCTGCTTCTCCCACCAAACTGCATTTAGAGGATACAACTGTGCTCTGATCTGGTACTGGCTCTGAAATCCTGGTATTACTGGCATGTGTTGATTGCCTTGTTTGCAGATGGTGTCATCTGACAGAGCACCCCAAGTGCTGCAGGAGCCAACAGATCCTGTTCCTTCACTGGTTTTTGGAGGGGGGCTTGCTCCAGACTTGGGGTTTTTCTGCTTTGTGCAGAAGTGTGGTTCTCTCAGGTCACTCTGCTGAAAGGAGTCATTCTCTAGTATGTGGTACTTTGTCAACAACTTCAGGCAAGCATTTTAAAGAAAATAAAATTGCCAAACATCCAAACTTTGTGTGTAAACATAATGTTGAGGTCCCTGTTTTGTAACTTAGACAGAATTGGCTATCCAGGCTGGCCAGAGTAAATAGTTACATTGTCTTCTCTTTTTTTTCTAATGCCATTTTTCCAAATAAGCTTAATCCTTGAATGACCCATTTCCTGTATCTCTTGCAGCCTGAGGGCCCTCGGGGGGATCTCTATATCTTTTTAAAGAAAGGCTTTTTTGTCTGTGGAAAATGGCATTTCAGTTCTGTAACACGGTGTGCACTGTGTTGGGCAGACTGAATTCCACCTACTTAAAAATAATGTATTTATCATCATCATCATCCAGAACATGAGAGGTGCTCTTTGTCCTTTGTTAAATGTAAAACTTATTTAATTTTCTGTGTAATTCTTTTTTTTTTAAACTTTATAATTCTTTTGCTTTATTACCTTATCATTAGCTTTTTTCCTGTGGGTATTTACAGCATTAAGAAAATCTGGTATTTTGCTTCTGTATCTTAGTGGGAAGCTTGTCTTGTGAAGGATTTGAGGGATTGTCACTTCAGCAGAAGAGCTTCATGTTCTCTTGTCAGGAGCTCCAAATGTTCTGAGCCTAAGCAATATCCATTTCTTCCTTAGGGAAGTTCTGGTGCTGATGTTGTGTAGGCCTTAACTGCCTGTTTTGAAACTTCTGTTATTTCACCTGACAGTGCAGTAGAAAGTTCTGGAACTTGATATTTAACTATTCTCATTTCCCATAATACAAAGTTATGGAAGAGAAAATAGACTTGAACTCCTCTGTGTCTGCCAAGTTTTACTGGAGTGCTGTGGATGTAATGACTGACTCCAGGGTCATAGGCTGCTGACTGCTGGGAAGGCAGAGCACAGCAGAACATTCCTTTCACAGCTTTGGTTTTGAAATAGTTTTACCCCAAACAGACCCTGCTGAGTGGCATGCCTGAGGACCTTTGATCTCTACCACTATGTCTGTTCTTCTCTTCTGATTTTTAAATCCTCCTTATTTTTGTCTCTGTTGCCTGAACTAACAAACTCCACTTGCTGTAGATGTCCAAGGCTGTATTTTAAGCACTTAGACCACAGGACATCAAAGGTCAGGGCACTGTACTGATAAGGGAATTTTCTTGAGCTACACAGGAGGAATATAAGAGTGAAGGGATCACCTGGCACAATATTGACTATACTGATAATGTGGCCTGCATTCACTTAATCAGCAAGAAGCCCACTGGCCTCTTCTATCTTCTGGATGAAGAAAGCAAGTAAGCAACAAACATCTTCTGAAAAAACATGTGTGGCAGGGGGGAGGGAAGGACTGTGGAAAGGAACAGAAATACAGCCCTTGAAAAAGAAAAGGAATGTTGTGGGAAGCAAGGAGTTATTTATGACTATGATTTACACTGGAGCTTGTTTCCAATGACTCCATTATGGTGGCAATATACATTGATGCTAAAACTGAACTTTTGCTTATGCAAATTTGGGAACTTCCATGTTTGTGGTTTACCATGGAACTGCAATTAGAATAAAATGCATGTCTGTAAGTCTTTGGAGCATTAAGTAGCAAGTGTGGTAAATAGTTAATGTGGTGCTAACTAAAGTTGGCTGGTGAAGCAGGAGGAAACATTGACATAGGCACAAAACCTCAGAATATTCTGCTCTGTGTGGAGCTGCTTGGTTTGGGTCCAGAAATTGAGCCCACCTTTAAAATTCAAAGCAGGTGTAGAGATCTTGGACAGTTAATACTTTCCACAAGGATCAGTGAGTGTTCATTCTACAACCCTAATAAATATGCCTGCATTTGAGAAATAACTGACCTCTTTTGTCTTGTATTCCCAGTTTTCCACATGCCACCAACCAAACTCTACTGGCAAAATTCAAACAGCAGCATGAGGAGAACAAGTTTTTTGTTGGAACCCCAGTGATGGAGCCTGCTTTTATTATTCGCCACTTTGCTGGCAAAGTGAAATACCAGATCAAAGTACGTGGTAGATGTGATGGGCACAAAAAAAAATTCCTTGCCTTTCTGGGGGTTTGTCAGGATGTAGAAAAATTGCTGGGAAAGGGCTGGATCAGAAGGATTCTCAGAGGTATTTTGGGTTTGTTTTTTGGGTGGCGGTGTAGACTGGAAGGTAACCCTCACTATTATTCTGAATAAACGAAACAGCGAGGTACTGTGGTTCCACGTGCCTGTTTTGCAGGATTTCAGGGAGAAGAACATGGATTACATGAGGCCTGACATCGTGGCTCTGCTGCGCAGCAGCGACAGCGCCTTCGTGCGGGAGCTGATCGGGATGGACCCGGTGGCCGTGTTCCGCTGGGCCGTGCTGCGCGCCGCCATCCGCGCCATGGCCGTGTTCGCCCAGGCCGGCCGGGACCGGGCGCAGAAAACGGCAGGTGGGGCTGGGGACGGGCAGGGAGCGGGGCTGGGGAAGGGAGCGGGGCTGGGGGCGGGCAGGGAACGGGGCTGGGGGCGGCCAGGGATGGAACAGGGAACGGTAGTTGGGGCTGGGAGCAGCAGGGAGTTGGGCTGGGGAAGGGAAGGGCAGGGAGTGGGGCTGGGGAAGGGAAAGGCAGGGAGTGGGGCTGGGGCTGCGGCTGGGGAAGGGCAGGGATGGAACAGGGAATGGCAGGGGTGGGACTGGGGAGGGGCAGGGGTGGGACACAGCAGGTGGAGCTGGGGAAGGGCAGGGATGGCGCTGGGGAGCGGCAGAGATGGAACAGGGAACGACAGGGGTGGGACTGGGGAAGGGCAGGTGGGGCTGGAAACAGAATGGATGGAACAGGGAATGGCAGAGACGGGGCTGGGAGCAGCAGGGAGTGGTGCTGGGGAAGGGCAGGGAGTGGTGCTGGGGCTGCGGCTGGGGAAGGGCAGGGAGTGGCGCTGGAGAAGGGCAGGGATGGAACAGGGAATGGTAGGTGGGGCTGGAGAAGGGCAGATAGGGCTGGGAATGGAATGGATGGAGCAGGGAATGGCAGATGTGACACGGGAGAGTGCTGGTGGAGCTGGGAAAAAGTGCAAGTAGGGCACAGGAAAGTGCTGGTAGGGCTCAGGAAGCAGGAGGTAAGGCATGGGGAAATGCATGTGTGGCACGGGAAACTGCAGGTAAGGCTCAGAAGTGCAGGCATGGCTGGGAAATGGCAGGTGGGCTACGAAACTGCAGGTATGGCACAGAAAACTGGTCTGAAAATGCTTAATACTCTACAATTGCTCTGCTGGCAGAATGAGTTTGTGGCAAAACCTCATCAACCAGACACCATCTTTGGTGCTAAAGGCAAACTGAGTGTGGAAACGGTTTAATATTCACACATGGAGGAGATTGTCACTGTTCTTACCTGAGGTCATTCAGCTTTCCTCCTCCAATCAGTGCAGCATTTCCAGCAGGCTTGAAGGCCTATTTGTGAAAGTTGGGGGTGATAGTTCTGGTACTCTCATCTTATCACTGGTTTTGATTCTTAGACCTCTGTGAAGTATTGAATGAGTATTCAGGATTAACTACTAAAATCGAGTAGCTGCAACTTCCTTTCTCATAGAAGGGAGTTTGAGCATCAAAGTACTACAGCTTGATAAAGTACTGGATAAAAACTCCAGGCTCTTGGATAGATACTTTACTTGCTAAAGTTGGTGGTTTGTTTGGGGTTTTTTATCTGCTCATATCTTTGTCAAAATGCACTTTTTGGTTATTTCCTACCAGGAGTGGTACGTCAAGGACCCAGAATTCCCCTTGGAGAGCTGCAGAGATCGAATACGCCGGTAGAAAAAGTTTATCGGTGAGAAACACATCCCTAACCCTGCAGGGAAAAGCTGAATTGCTGAGCTGGATTTTCATACATCAAATCTCAACTAGATCTTTCCACAAGGAAAGCAAGCTTTATTTCTTCTGCCTTGTTTTCTTTAGCCTTTTTAATACCATCAAAACAACACTCTAGCTTATTTTATATAAGACCCAATGCCACCACATGTTGGGGACTGCCTCAGTCCCATTTACCACTGGGGTTTTGAGTTCTCTGTGGTTGGTGTGTGCAGCTTTTAGCATTGTGTGTTCCTGTGCAGCCAGTCTGGGTCACTGAAGGGGGCAGAGGCAGGGCCAGTCTTACAGAACTGTATCTCTGTAGGGACATTTGCCTTTCCATGGATATTTAGGCTTTGTACGTGTTCCTTTTGCAGCCACTCAGTGCTCGATTTCTCATTTGATTGTTCTGAGGATTTCGATATAAATGCTTTTCAAGACATCATTTCTTTTTGTGAAAACAAGAAGTAAGTAGCAAAAGGCCTGAATTCCCAGGCCAGGGAGGCACATTTCCAGGACATAGTGACTTCCTCAGTGTGCTCTGGGTGACAGTGAAGCCATGGAGCACTTTAAGTAGTGACTTCATGCTGCTTCCTAATTACTGCATCCTGGACAGCCTCTGTCACTTGGGGAAACAAAGAACTAAATATCCAGTTTGGGTGAAAGGATTGGTTACAGCTTTCCAGTTGTGTTTCCTTGGGATATCTTTAATCTTGATATCCAAAAAAGTTCAGAGGTACCCAGGGAAGCAACAATCCTGTGGATTAATGTTGCTGCCTCTGTGAGCAGCTCAGAATGGGGAGAGGATCTAAGAGTCAGAAGTGATTCTTACACTTCTGTTATTTTTGGTTTGTGCCTCTCTGGAGAGTAAAGAAGGTAAGTTCTATGGCAGGACACAGCATTTCACAAGCACAGTGCATGCTTGAAGAATGGAACATGCCACGAATTAAGGACCATCCCAGGCTCACTTTGAAAAGTTAAACATGAATAAGTTTGAAATGGAAATGAAACCCAAAATTTCTTCAAGTATCCCTTCAACAGCTTGTTTGTAACTTACATTTCTGACTTAAGTCTGTTTAAGTGGCCTCATTTTAGTGGTCAAATTTCTCTATAAAAATGTTTACTTTTAGTTATAAAGAAGCTTATATCTACCTGAAAAGGTTTCTTGGCTTAACCAGGAGGGTTCCCTGCCTGTTAAGTGCATTTTGCTAAATTTCCCTCCATTTTCTGAATTGATGGCTCAAGAACTTACATTAAAAGGTAGAATTAGAGAGTAAGTTGAGTATGAGACCCTGGCAATTAAATTTTAGAGCACTGATGGAGTAGAAAGTGCTGACTTGTCATCAAAATCATTCATGTTTAGGAAAAAGTAGCCTGGGATTGACCTGCTACATTTTGGAGCACACTTGGTTATGGAACCTTTTGGGGTTTTAACTCCTTTTTCCCCCTCTCTCATGGCTGTGTATGTCTGTTTGCCACCTGTGTTTTGCTGTGGATCATTTTAGAGACATGCATGAACAAATCATCGCCAGTATTAAAGGACTGCCCTGGCAGGGTGATGATCCCTGTGAGCTGCTTCGGTCCCTCAGTCAGCTTCAACACCGCTCCCACCTCCTGTGAGTGCTCTGGGTATTGCTTTGAAAGTGCAACAAGAACCAAGCAGTTATTCCAGTCCCTAAAAATGATGCTTGTCCCAAATTTGTCTTTTGAAAAACAATAAACAAGACAATTAAAAACAAAACACCCCTACTGCAAATAGGCTGTAGAGAACACCTTGTTGCTTCATTGCATTAGCTGAAAGTTAA
Source organism: Argya squamiceps (assembly GCA_037834095.1). NCBI lineage: Eukaryota > Metazoa > Chordata > Aves > Passeriformes > Leiothrichidae > Argya > Argya squamiceps. Next base: position 3,038,033 of record JBBMKD010000103.1, read on the forward strand.
ATCTGCTTCTCATGTGAACTTGCTTTAAAAACCCCAAGTATGTAGTATGAGCTTGTTGTTGCAAAATATTCAATAGTGAGATCTCCCACAAGGTGTGAGAAATGTTTCCTGAAAATCAGGGTGCTGGTGCTGGATGTGTTCCTGGGTTTAGAGTCTTTACATCTGCAGTGCTATGCATGTGTAAGGAAATGGGTCTGTGCTCTGCTGCATAATAAGTAAATGTGAACTGGGTGGCTCAGGGCAGGAACCTGCCCCATGTCACAGAGTTAACATGCACAGAACCAGCAGGATGTGAACTGCAGCCTTCATTCTGAGAGCTTCCACTTCCTCACTGTCTGTGTATGGGTGAGAGCTGTACCTGAGGTGTGTGTCCTGCTCAGAATTCCAGAGTTCCTGGTGCTGGGACATGCATTTCCCTCCTGGGAGCAGCTGGGTGCTTTCACAGAGGTTCTGGTGCCAGCAGCTGTAACTTCTCAATCAAGTATTTTTATTTGATAGTGCCTTTGTGTTAAAATTAGTTTAATGACCATAAAGTTGCTAAAGAGAATGACTCACACTACACTAGTGTGTACAACAATGTAGTTTTAAATAGCTTTAACTTCAGGGTAATGTTCCACTTTTGAAAACTTCCAATACCTACAGAGTTTATTTAAGAAAAAAAAATTGTTCTTGTTGCAGAGCAGTTTGTACTTCTTGCGTTGATCACTTGTGAGATGTGCATGAACACACCCTGGTGCTGTTGTGCTCGTTTTCTTCTGTCCTTCACCTTGCCTCATAAATTGCACCAACTTATGGCTTGCTGAAATAATCAAAAATCATGTGTATTTTTTTTTCTGAAATGATCTTTAATATTTCAACAGGAAAAGTAGAGGTGTCAAGCAAAAGCAGATCATTCCCAAGGTAATCAGAAAGTTTAGATTTCTCTTGGGTTTGGGCTTTTTGCACTGTGAATTTCATTTTGATTGACAGAACTCACTTCATAACTGTTTTATAGTGTAGGAAAGTTGTGTTATTTATCCTGACAAGCTAAAAAATAGGTGAATGTTCACTTTAATAAGAATTGTTTAATTAGACAGATAATGGAGATGCCATAAAAATGAAAAGTCACTTCTGAGTCAGGGAAGGCACATCCAATGATTATGTGATTTCCCTTGTTCACCTTACACTCTTGGGACAGGGCAGTGAAACAGTTTCACTCTTAAGAAATGTTTTTGCCCAAAATAGAAATGATCATGAAATGTAACATGCCACTGAATGTGGAACTCAGGCTAGCTGGTTTCATTCTGACTCATTTCAGACCAAATATTTCCCTTTTGGGGGAAATAGTTGAAAGACTTGCACTTTGTTGATTATGAAAACTTTTCTGTAGAACTTGCTGGATTCCAAGTCTCTGAAGCTCATCATGAGCATGACTCTGCACGATCGGACTACGAAGTCCCTTTTGCACTTGCACAAGAAGAAGAAACCCCCCAGCATAAGTGCCCAGTTCCAGGTAGGTGACACACCTCTAGGAACAGGCTCTCCTGGGCTGGTCTAGGCTGGTCTTGCTTGGAAAATTAAGTGGATTTTATTCTTGAGGTTTTTTTGAAGTGGGGTTTATTATTTGATTAAAGTCAGAGTACATTTTGAAATGCCATTTATGCCATGAAATGTGTGAGTTCTCTGTACTGATCATCCTTGTATACAGATCTAGTGCTACTGTGAGAGCATGTTCAAACCCTGCTTTAAATTCTCTTGAGAAAAGCTAAAAGCAAATACCAAATACAGGGATGTGCTGAGCAATATGGGAGGATCTGTTTGGATTTTGTATAGCCACGAGACCTGAAACAACCTGATTCCTGAGGCAGCAGCTGTCCTGCTGTCAAACACCACTCAAAATGCTGATACCTGAAGAAAAACTTTTGTGACTGTTTCATTTCAGACTTCACTTAACAAGTTGCTGGAGACACTGGGCAGAGCTGAGCCATTCTTCATCCGCTGCATCCGCTCCAATGCAGAGAAGGTGAGGCTGCCTGCTGAGATCCAGGGCACGAGCCTTGGAATCTCTTTATTTCAACTTGTTCACTGTCACCCTGTGTGCAGGTGAAAGGTAACCAAGGTGTGGAAAGCAATCTGCTGTGCCTGTGACAGCAGCTGGGCTCCTCAGGCTCTCACTGGCTCTTTTGTGCTGATGTTTTACAGAAGGAGATGCTCTTTGATGAGAGCTTGGTGCTGCAGCAGTTACGGTACACGGGCATGCTGGAGACTGTGCGGATCAGGAGGTCTGGCTACAGTGCCAAATACACATTCCAGGTACAGGGGGAACTGGAAGTGGATTGTGCTTTCAGGAATATCTGCTCTCTTCAGAAAACATGTCTTGTGTGTCTTCACATGAGGCTCATGACCACTTGGGATGAGCTGTAAAACACTCGCTTCAGTTTTGAGAAAGCCTGCATGGCAAAAAGTTGTAGTTAAACTGTTGTGGGTCATCTTCCACCAAATACTTCCTGATTGCATGAAGGAGAACATTCTGAGTGCAGTCAGTCAGTGCTGCACTGTGCTGTCTCCATGTGGAAATTAGTTTTCTGTAAAAAACTGTGTGTAGGTTTAGAGCTCACATCCAGGTGATCTTTCCTGTTAACACAAGGCTGACTGTAGCCTGCATTTTACATGGAAAGATAGCTCAGTTTGGAGTGAGAAGTATTTTCAGATCCCTGTAGCTTAAGTGTCTTAAATAGATTTCTATTTTAGGGCTAAACCCTTAACTTGGGAGTTGACTTCTAACTTTGGTCTCTTGCTGTCTCTGCTTTTTACAGGAATTCATTGACCAATTTCAGGTGTTACTACCCAAAAATGCCAAAGCCTCCAAGGAAGACATTTGTGCTTATTTGAATAAACTAAAACTGAATGAAAATTACTATCAAATAGGGAAGACCAAGGTCTGTGAAACTTTCTGTAATGCCGTAACAAATACTTCTGTACACTGCAAAATTCTACAGTTAATTTACAAGTGTTACTCTTGTCTGCTTTTTGTACCTAAATTAGCTATTTTAACTCTTGCAAGTGGGGACACAGAGGTTATACTTGACCCCTTGGTTTTGGTGCCTGCCTGGTTTCTTGACTACAGTACAAATCCACATATAGATAGTTTGGGAAATCATTGCTATTGGCATTTGTCAAACAGGTCAATGTTTGCATTTTAAAAGGGTTCTGTGATTTGAAGCCTGTAAGGACATGAATAAGTTTTAGAATCCAAACTCTGAGATTTAAAAGGCCTTTTGCTTTTTGGGCAGGCTGTCAGCCAGTAAGGTTTGGTGAAGTGGTACCAAACCATTACCTTATCTGTTATCTTATTGTAGTTCTGGTGAGGGGTGAAAGGCTCCTGTTAACTGCTTCTTGATGAACTTCTCTTTAACTGAAAAGGTTTTTATGAAAGAGGCCGAACGGCAGATACTACAGGACACACTACACAAAGAAGTGATCAGGAAAATCATCCTCCTTCAGAGCTGGCTCAGGATGGTTTTGGAAAGGAGACGCTTTCTCAGGATGAGGCAGGCAGCTGTAGTTTTACAGGTATCTTCCAGAATTGCCAACCTTATTTTCCTAACAACAAACAAACAAACTCTGTCATGTAACACTCCCCACCTTGAAGTGTCCCTCCCTGACTTCAGACACCTCCCCGTGCAGGCGTGCTGGCGCTCCCGCTGTGTCAGGATGGCTCTGCAGAGGAACAACGCTGCCGTGGAGATCCAGGCGGCCTGGAGGCGGCACCGGCAGCGGAGACGCTTCCTGCAGCTCAGGAGGAGCGTTTGTCTCCTGCAGGCCCTGGCCAGGGGGTACCTGCAGCGTAAGAGGTAAAGGGGAGGGTGCAACGTGGCATGAAAACATCCATTTAATCACCTGCCAAGCTCAGTTTGTGTGTTGGGGTGACTTAGTAAACAACTTGGTAAATTGTTGCTCAAGTTGTGGCTTGCCCCTGGAGCCCTGGAAGTGTCCAAGGCCAGGTTGGGTGGGGCTTGGAACACCCTGGGTTAGTGGAAGGTGTCCCATCCCCATGGCAGCGGGGTGGGAATGAGATGATCTTTCAGGTCTCTCCCAACTCAAACCATTATGGGATTGTATGAACTTTAAGGTAGTTACTGCCATGTGATATTTCCATCAGTATCAGGTGGTCAGTGGAGTGTGGACACTGGGTAAGTGCTCAGGACTTGAGCTTTATTCAGCTGAGCTGCACTGGTGCTGCCAGTCCTGACAAGCAGACACCTCCCTGCACTCCCCTTGGGACTGTAGGTGTAATCAGGGTCTGTATTGCTACTTGGGCTGCATTTAAGCAGTTGGTAGATTTTTTGTCCCCTGGGCATTAAGGATTTATGTTTTCTTATTAAAAATTCTTAACAGATACCAGAAAATTGTTCTAGAAAGGCAGAAAGCTGAAGAAAAGCAGAGAGAAATGCAGGAAGAGGAAGACAAAGAGGATGATACGAGCAAGGATGAGCAGAGTGAGCCAGCAGCAGATGAGCTGCCTGTGAAAAACGAGTCAGAGCCAGATCAAGCTGTCGAGGATGAAGATCAAGCTCAAAATGAACAAGCTGAAGATCTGAGCTCATCTGAGAAAGCCACATTGCCCCAGAAGCACACGATGGAGGCCTCAGAGAAAGTGACCAACAGCCGGGAGAAGCGGGAATCCCGTCGGCAGAGGGGGCTGCAACACAATGACTTGCAGAACAAGCATGTGCTCCTGTCCTTTGAAGGACCATCTGCATTGTGCCACGAGGAGCAAACTGTTTCTGAAGAGGCCCTGGAAACTTCTCCAGAGCCAGAGAAGGAGCAAAAATCCACAGCACAAGAAGATAATGTCCTTCAGGGAAGCAGCGAGGGAGAGAAAAGTCCAAGCGAAGAAAAAGCTCTTTCAGACATTCCACCATCAAGTGAGATAAAAGAAAGTGATTCTGTTCCTGAGCACCCACTTGGATCAGAAGCAGAGGACACGGCAGCTGATAGAACAAAACCACAAGGGAATCAAAATAACCAAATAAAAGGCAGCCAAAGTTTTACCTGCCCTGAAAGGCCAACGGATCTTGCACTGGCTGTTCGGAACACGCTGTCTGCTACCGGCAGCTTCCAGGGCCCTGCTGACGGCTGGGCAGATAAAACCAGGCGGCAGAGGGCAGCCAAAGACCTGGACAGCCCCACTTCTTCTGCAATCCAGAGATACGTGGATGACCCAGAGAAACTAAAGTACAAGAGAGAGAAGTGGAAAGGAAAGAGACAGTCTGATGCTGGCCAGAATGATGTGCTGAGTCAGTCTTTGGATGGAAGGATACGTGTGGATAAGTCTCCTCAGGATCAGCTAGAGTAAGGGCAGCTTCCTTTCTTTCACTTCACAGAAAATAGATATCTGTAATGTTTAAAAATCCACAGAGAACTCCTGAGAGCCTGTACTTTTGGGCCATGTCATGGGAGCAAATGGAGTTGTGAACAACAACTGCTTTTCCTTGGCTCCCAGTCCTGCAGTGAATCTGTGTGGACAGAATGTTTTCAGAAGCTTACAAAAGAGGCAAAGCCTGCCTGGCTGTGTTAAACTGGAGAGTCAGGGCATTAGTTGAAATAGTGCCTGGGGTTTATTTTCATGTGTCTTTTACCCATTGAAAACAAGGTTTTAGTGACCTGCAGCTTGCAAGCACCATCCCTCTGATACAGCATGAAATCTGACGTTCCCATGCTTTTTCACTTCTCCAGTACATTTTGCATCTAAAAGTAAATTGCAAGGGCTGATCAGGGTTCTGACTCAGATGTAGTGTGGATATGTGGGTTATTTAAGAGATGTGAAGAGGCCAGAGACTTTATTAAAACATATATTCTGAAACTCATCTTACTACAGGAGGAAGGGGAGTTCAGCTTCATTAAGTGACCTCTCAACGCTGGCCCAGACTCTTGCCATGAACCGGGTACTGATGCTCTTGTGCATATTTATACTTAATTATCATTGTTTATAAATATTAAGGATTTGTGAATAATTGTCTGTAGTGTGTTTCTGTGTTCCTTTAGGCTGATTTTCTTTTTGCTTGATATTAATGTAAAAAAGATCATAAAGAAATACTATACAGTAATTTGAAAACCTAATTTTTAATAAATAGATCCTTGATCAAAGGATTAAATATACTTGGCTCTTGTATTAAGAAGCTAATTTCTATTGGGTAAAGTGTTTTGTCTTGATGAAGCAAACTTCACCATTCTATCTTTTAAAACCATTTAAATAATCTATGTCACTCAAAATGCAGTTTTTGACTCCTCCTCTCTCCTGCAGCAATCACCAGATCCAATTGAAGAAGAAAAAGGCAACAAGAAATACCCAGTGCAGAAGAAGCCCAGTGACCACTTCCCTACCTCGGACTTGGCCGTTCCCGTGCAGCCAGCGAGTCAGCAAGGGGATGCCAAGTATGGCTTGTGTGTGTGACTGGCCTGGCTTTGACAAAATGAAAAAAAGAGATTTTCCATTGGTACTTGAGTTGGGCACCTTGAAACTGTGATTGTGGAGAGGGACAAGTTGGCATCAGCTACATGAGGGGCTATGTCGCTGCTTCATGTTGCTCTGAGCATGATATCTGACCCTGCTGAGGAACAGATTCTCTGCTCCTTGCATAACGCTTTCTGTGAACTGGTTCTTTTTAAAATAAGAACCAACTTACAGCTGGGATTAAAGGTTCATGTAGTGTAATACAACACCAAGAGAAAAGCTGAAGAACCCAGCAAGCATGTAATGCTTCTTCCCTGGCCTGCTCCAGCCCCTGGCATTCTGCAGCCCAGGGACTTCCTTAGCCAGAAGTGATGTTTTGGATATGTGAGGTGTTGTCTGTGTGTGCTGAAGGTAGTGCTGTGATCTTGTAAATACTAGAAAGTCCAGGAGTGTTTTCACATTGTCTTTCTTTTTTTGTGCTGCTCAGTTTTTCTGCAGGCCGGGCCTTAAATATTCCCCATAGTTGTGAATCCTGTTGTGGTTTATTGTTAAGAGCCTGTTCTTGTGGCAGAGCCAGCTTCCATTACTAATGAGACAGACTTGTATCTGCTTTTGTATTCAGGTCTGCTTTCAAAAGCCCTTTGCGTAGACTTTTGGGGAAAAAGCCAGACAAGAAAATTGCTAAGGAGTGTTCTGATGTCATTGAGGAAGGAGACGGCCTCTCCCTCGTGTCCTGTGTCCTCTTTACAGACACAGGAGGAACCCAGAAAGTTTCAGAAAGTGAGTTTGGTGATTTAACCCTCGGCACAGTGCGTCTTTTCTGTGAGGAAACAAATGCTGCAGAATTCCCTCACCCTGCTTGACTGTACAAATCCATTTCTTTGGCAGGTTCTTCGGGGCAGGCAGGCCGCCCCCAGGCTGGGAAGGAGAGCAGCAAAGCAAAGAAGAACAGAACCATCAAGATCAGCAAGATCTCGAGCGTGTCCCAGAACTGGCGCGCCTCCATGGTCCGGGAGATTGCCAACGCCAACGAGCTGAAACACCTGGATGAGTTCCTCCTAAACAAGGTGAAAGGCTCCCAGCCATGATGAAATTCAACTCTTTGGTCACTGTTTGTGTAGAGTTTTTAAAGCCTGCAAGTTTGTGTTATAATATTGTTGACTGTAATTGTGTTATAATTATAAAGCAAAAGGGGATCGATTGGATGGTTTGACTGAGTTAGATCTGCATTAGGGCCCTTCCTATTCTTTTCCTCAAGTCGCTGAATGCACAATATTGCATTAAATACCATACAGGGCATTCAGGTTAGTTCTTTGTTTACAAATGAGTGGGCAGCAAAACTTGTATTAAAAAAAGGCAAGAGTTGTAAGTGAAGAGAGAGTTCTCTAAAGCCCGACTCTCCTGATTCGTATCATCAGCACAGTGCATTAAAAAAATGTTGTTTTAAATAATTGGAATGGTCAGAAATTACTAAGCCTAGCCACTGAAGCTTAACTCTGTTCAGATGTTCTTTTTTTAACAAAATCTGATGCAGATGTATTTTTTTCTAGATCAATGACTTACGCTCCCAGAAGTCTGGTGTTGAATGTTTGTTTTTTGAAGCCACAGAGAAGTTCAGAGGAAACATCAAGACCATGTACTCTGCTCCTGTAAGTAGTAAGTCCCAATAAAGGAAAGTTGGCAGGCAATAAATGAATTGAGTGTGCAGGTTAAAGGCTTGGCCTGCAGCTCTTCAACAAAGCAATTCTTAGCATAGAATTCAGAGCTGAATGTTAGACTCATTACAGTTCTGCTGTAACCTCAAGCTGCTTGCTTTGTTTTCCTTTTCTCATTCACTCAGCCATAAATGTATTTTTAGAAATGGATGGATTTTGCTGTCTTCAGCCTCTTAATGCTGCTGTGTTTAAACACCAAAGAGAGGAGCCAACAGCTTTTCCAATATTCTTCTGACACTGCTTTGTGTCAGCCAAGTGCTGTTGGACAGGGCAGGAGGGAAGTGTGTTAACTTGTTTCTGTCATGGGCTGTTATCTTTGACTTTGATCATGGCTGTGCTTTTTCACCTCTGAACTTAAGTAGATGAAAATATGAAACTGTCTCAACAGTATCAAAAAGGAATGTCTGACAAATATTTTTCCTCCTTTAGAATGGACAAATCCATGTTGGCTATAAAGATCTGGTGGAAAATTACCAGCTCCTAGTTACAAACCTGGCCCAAAAAAGGGAAGAGAAAGAAGTCAAGCTGGTTTTGAATCTCTTTCTATCCCTTCTGGATGAATTCATCAGAGGATATACAAAGAAAGAGGAATCTGAGCAGCCCAAGGTATGAAAGTTATTTTGTTACTGATTTATGGGATGGTGAAACACTGTTGCTCTCTTAATATAAGGGACCTGTGTTCCCTCAAATACCTTTTGAATGGCATTCTTTATTATTTGGGAGACACTTGCCATACACACATCATGTGTGTAACACATTCTGATTGCTGATACACCTTTATGGAATTGTTCATTTTTAAACTTAATATTTTCAGATTCTCAAAGTGTGCATTTTCTTTGGTGAAAACATAGGAGTTCTCTGGAGGTTTGAGAGACGGAGTTTGTCATCAGGCAGTGAGCTCAGTTGGTTTTTAGGAAGTTGGTAGTGTGAGCTCAGACAACCCTCAAACCAAGCTGAAGCTGCAGGATAGTGTCTCGAATGTCTGGAGGTGAAGTAAAGTCTGGGAAACTCAATAGGGAAAAAAAAAAAGGATCTGAATGTCTGAATTTCAAAGACTAAGGCCAGTTTTGTTTCCCACTGCAGCAAACCAAAGCCCAGAAGAAGAAACGGAAACAAGATCGTGCAGTAAGTGCTTTCTTCTTGCAACAATCCAAGTCCTCAGGTGCATTCACAGAACACAAACACCCTTTGAAGAGCTTGATTTTGTACTGACATTCTGGTCTGTTTTGCATGCTCATTAACTTACCTCCTTTATGAAGATGTGACAATATAAAACTGGTTTTCACAAAGTAGGGGTCTAGCTCATGCAGTGATAGGTGGTACTCAAGCATTTTCTTGCTTGTCCACAGCTTCTTTTAGAGTCTGAGGGCTTTCTCATTGCATGGGCTGTTTGAAAGAAAACAACTACTAAATATTATAAACTACTAATTATTGACAAAACTGTAGCTCTCGTATTGTACTGATGAATTTTAAGGCAGCCAATCAATTATTAAATGTTCCAGCAGACCTAGCTGCCTTAAGATAGACTGAAATTTGGTTTTAGGGTGAAAGCTTTCAGCTGTAATTGTAAAATAAAAGGTGAAAATCTGAGATAGGGTAGATGGGTTTATTAAAAATAATAATAATTTTTAAAAGGCAGAAAGAGTTCACTGGTTCCTTGCTGTCTCTCACCAGATTGAAGAGCACAATGGCCACGTGTTCACAAACTACCAAGTGAGCATCCGGCAGTCGTGTGAGCACTGCTCCTCCTACATCTGGCCCATGGAGAAGGCCTGTCTGTGCAGTGGTGAGTGAACACACCTCAGGTGGGCAGGCTGCTTGTAACTGCACCCTGCAGGTGGGCCTTGGTGAACAGGCCATATAGAAAGTGAATTATTCAAGATGCAAAGTGTTTCAGCGTGATCTGGATGCTTGTAACAATTGCTCTTTTCTCTAGTTTGTAAGCTGACTTGTCACAAGAAGTGCATGTCCAAAATCCAGAGCAGCTGTACCTCCTGTGGGAAAAAGGTAAGGCCTGTGGATCTGGGGTGGGGTTCTGGGGTACCAGGAGTGGTGCTTGCAAAATGCTGCCTTTATTTCTCAGTAAGTGAACAGTGAATGTCCAGGCACTGAAAAAAAATTGCTTAAACAGTTCCCTCCTCTGTAGTCAGAGAGGGGCCCTGCACTTGCAGAAACAGAGCATTCTCCTAGGAGGTGATGCTTGAGCTAATTTAGGAACCCTTCTCACAGAGTGTGTGTGCAGTGTTGGCCAAACTGATAAAGAAATCCTGCAGTGTGATCCATAAAGGCTCTTCATTGCTGCAGCTCAGGGAATCTGCCTTATGATCAAAGGCATGTAGAAAGCCAGAATAAAACACTCAGCTGTAGTTTCTGGGAGGATAAGGTGTTTGCAGCAGGAAGCTGTGGCATTTGTAGCTTGGGAAGGGGAATTCACAGTGGGATCACCCCTGTGCCAACCCAGGGCGAGCAGGACGCGGAGCCGCGGCACTTCGGGGTGTGCGTGAGCGCCCTGACCAGCGACAGGAACTCGGTCCCCGTGGTCATGGAGAAGCTGCTGGAGTACGTGGAGATGCACGGGCTCTACACAGAAGGCATCTACAGGAAATCAGGATCAGCAAATCGGATGAAGGAGCTGAAGCAGTTGCTGCAAGAAGGTCAGGCAGTGTTGTCCACCCTTTGCACTTCATTGCATGGTATCAGTTTTCCCTGCAATTCTCTTCTGTCTGAAAGTATCTGTCACTTCTTAGTGTTTAAAAACAGCTTTTTGCTCACTGTGCAGACTGTATTTTTTTTTTGGCTGCCAAAAGCTGTTTAGTACCTTTAAATTACTATCTTTTTAACTTCTGAATTGCCATTTGGAATCTGTGAACAGGAGTTTTGAATGTTTCTAATCTTATTTCTATGGAGTCTCATTGTGTGCATCAAAGGAATGAACTACTCTAAATAAAACATTTCTTTCCAGACCCAAACTCAGTGAAACTGGAGAATTACCCTATTCACACCATCACAGGGATCCTTAAGCAGTGGCTGCGGGAACTGCCAGACCCACTAATGACCTCAGCACAGTACAATGATTTTCTCAGAGCTGTAGGTAGGTTTTAAAACCATTCTTAAAACATTTCTTCTATAACTCATTCTGTCCTTGGGAAAAGAAATTCTTAAGCTGCTCATGCTGACTAAACAGCTCCTTCCAGTGTACTTACAACTATGATTTCAGACATTTTACATTAAACACTTTCCAGGGAATTTCTCCTCTAGCTTATTTGATCTTGCTTCAGGATTGTTTTTTTATTTTTAATATATCACTTACAGCTGCTCTTTCTAAAAACTGTAAGCATGTTAATAAGTTTCCTTTCAGGTAGGGTTTTTCTTCTTGTTATTCTGAACCAGATCAGGATATACAGATACTTTAAATCCCTAGATTCTTTCAACTTCAGTGGGATTAAGGGACTCTAGACAGTATTGGAGGTCTTAGTGTGTCACCTGATGATTGCTAACAGCAGCAGCATCTGAAAATGCAGGATAATTGCAGTGCCATGAGGGGTACTTTAACATTCAGTTATAACAGTTGCTAAATGAAATGACAGTAAGACTTAGCAGAATTTAGGAATTTTTAGCTTTTCACCAGCCTTGCACAGCAATTACAGTCTTGTGTTTTCTCCCTTTGTGCAGAACTGCCAGAGAAACAGGAGCAACTCTGTGCCATTTACAGTGTCCTGGAGCAGCTCCCACAAGCAAATCATAATACCTTGGAACGACTCATCTTCCATCTTGTCAAGTAATGAGTTTAATTTCTTCATTTGTAAAGAAACTGATTGTGAATGCTTCTTGGAAGTTTTCTAAAGTGTCAAACACCTTCAGTGTCAGTGTAGGGATTCTGCTGGTTTAGAAATGAAAAAATTGAAGCTGGTAGTTGTGCTCACAAACGGGTGTGTGTTTACTTCTACCACCTGGTGTATTTGGATCAAACCAGGTAAGGACAACTTTGACGACAAGGTAGATTTCAAAGCCTTGGTGAATCATCTGAGCACCAGGATTTAGACAGAGGGGCTTGTAGTGAACTGAGGATGAGCATATGCAAGTCCCAGGAGCAGGGGTAAATGGTGCTGGTAAAGGGGCTGCTCTTGCCCAAGGATCCTGGGCACTTCCCACGCAGCCCTCTGAACATGGGCAAATGGGATTTTTAAGGAGAAGATGCTGAATCACCAGATATACTTTGGAGAAGCTAACAGACTAGCTTAACCTGGGTGACTCCCTGATCCTTTGATACATGAAGTGTTGCCTACTTAGTAGGTACAAGATAATTGTAAATCTTCTTTGGACTGCTGTACACACTGAGTGTCCACGAGGCCTCCTGACATGTTATATGGGAACTCTGGCAAGGTGTGATCAGGGTGTTTGTATTCTGGCAAGGACTGCTTAAATTCTCTTTCCCTGGATGTTGAATTTCAGAGTGGCTTTAATAGAAGACGTGAACCGCATGTCCCCCAATGCCTTGGCCATCGTGTTTGCTCCGTGCCTCTTGCGCTGTCCTGACACCTCTGACCCCTTGACCAGCATGAAGGATGTTTCAAAAACAACCATGTAAGTTTTGCCAGTCTGAGGAGAAGCAGTGTTTTGGAATGGGATGGAAGGTCAGTACCATTACGTGTATTTGTTACAACTTTATGCGTATCAAGCTGAGAAGCTGAGCTTCAAGAGTTGTTGAATTCTAGCTCTGCCAGTGCTGCCAATTTATACACCCCTCTCAGACCTTCCACCTGTCTCCATTTTACTAAGCATAAAGTAGGATGATCTATAAGTCTTAACTATCAGGTTTGTGTTCTACATCAAGATAATCTATTTTTTGGGGGGCTTGTACCCTAATCATCTATTTTGCTGAGATACAAGGCATAATAAACAATGTGAGATAGAATTAAGCTGTCTCCTGCATACTTGGAACCCCCTGATGATCTCTTCTGCATTGTTCTTTGAATTGAAGAAGGTTCTGTCCTTGACCCTCTCTGTTCTCCTCACCCTCCAGCAACTCTGGCTGTGAGAACCCTTCACCATCCTCACTGCATAGCTGGCCTTGCCTCTGCCTCCAATGAAAACAGAGTTTGAAAAATGACAGCTTTTTATAACTTCTTACTGACCCCTGGGGCCGTAGAGGTGGAGAAGGGGAGTTGCAGGCTCATTGTGTCTCTGCCAGCCTGTGCCAGCACAGGGACAACAGGTAGAAGCAGCAGGAGCTGTTGGCAGCCGTGGTAATGTCTGTCTGCTCAGCACTGTGTACAGCCAGCATGGAAGGCTCTGGTGATCCCAGGAGGAATATGTGCCATTACCTGTCACCATTACCTGTCCTGTTGTGCCTGCTGTGTTGGACTCCTCACCCCATTAGTGTGCAGTGCTGCTGTGAGGGACGGGCTGGCACGCTGTGGTCACACTCCAGCCACGTGTGTGTGACAAACACCCCAGGCCAGGAGCACCATCCCACCATGGTTGTTTCAGAACCTTCATGGGATGAGGCAGCTCAATAAGCTCTTGCCTTTCTCACAGGTGTGTAGAGATGCTCATAAAGGAGCAGATAAGGAAGTACAAGATAAAAATGGAAGAAATCAGTCAGCTGGAAGCAGCAGAGAGCTTCGCCTTCCGACGGCTCTCGTTGCTTCGGCAGAACGCGGTAAGTGTTGAAATAAAACACCAACTTCTTGAGGAGGGAGTGATCCTGTCTATCCATTCAGTGAGTCAAAAATCAGTTGGAAAAAACAACTGCTCAAAGCTGTAGGTAGGAGCTAAATATACAGCTACACTGAAGTTCTGATAAATGAAGGGTGCAGGGATGGGAATCTGCTGTTGTACTGGTCAAAATCCATTCCCATGTATTTTTGTCAGTGGAACTAAGATTGAGGGTCTGACATGGCAAAAGAGTTCCCTCCAGGGATGGCTAGTTTGCAAAAAATATGCTGCATTCTAGGAGGGAAAATACACTTGCTCTTTGATTTTCTTCTACTGGGTAATACGAACCAAACTGTGTCTGATCAGAGGCTGCATATAGTGAATTTGGTCTCCATCTCTCTCTAGCTCTGGCCTATAAAACTTGGGTTCTCTTCCCCTTACGAGGGGAAGCTGGTATGTACAACTGCCTGGCTCCAGTGCATGGGTTTTTCTTACAGTACTCTTGCATGACTTACACAAAATACTTACACGGGTGTAACTCTGCTTTAAACACTCTTTTGAACAATCTGGACTGCATGTACTGGTGCAACTTCCTCCCCAGACTGCATGCAGGGGTGCTGGCCTGTTCTGTCATCACCTGGTATTTTATAGACAATGTATGTAACTTACATTGTAATAATATTACTCATTAAGTGACTACTAAAACTAAGCTGAGCCTGACAGATCAAAAAAAGGATCAAAAATCCTGGAAATCAGGTGAATAGGAAATTTTCTTACTTTTTGAAACATTTGTATGGGTAACTAACAACTCTTCATCAATTCCATCACCCTCTCCTTTGACCCACTCATTTGTCTTCCACTCTGAAACTTGGGACAGGTGTAGCTAGCTGCTTGTGACTGGCAAGTGTTACATGTGAATCTGTCTTGCAGAGTAAAAGCTCTCAGGTCAAAGGAAATGACAGTGGCACCTCAGAGCTGGACTCGGTGCACGAAGAGGAGGATGTTTCTGAAGCCAACAACCGGGAGAAGGAGATTCTCATTGATCGCATACAGTCAATAAAAGAAGAAAAGTAAGTCCCACTTTACCTGGTCAGGCCATGCCCTTTGCACTCGGAGGTAGCACAGGTAGTAAAAGCAGGATACCTTTTGTCCAAAAGGATCTAACTCTCTTCTGTAGGCCTTTACGAGGGGGGAAAGGAAAGTACAAAGCACCAGCTGAGAGAAAATACCATGAGCATTAATAGTTAATGACTACATGCTTTACCTCTGAACATGAGCTGCATGAAGGTGCTTGTGTCAGAGGTGCTGCAGCCTGTGCTTGATGCAGGGAGGACATCACTTACCGCTTACCTGAGCTGGACCAGCGAGGCTCTGACGAGGAAAACGTGGACTCGGAGACCTCTGCGAGCACAGAGAGCCTGCTGGAGGACAAACCAGGCCGGATGGATACCGAAGGTCAGTATTAAGGTAGTAAGTGCTTTTTTTTATTCTACATCTTTTGCTGCATACAGCCAGGTGACCAAACATTATCTGGTCACAGTGGCTTGTATCAAGTTACATTTTAGGCCTGCTATCAGTCTCTAAGTATCTTATTTCTTTAAAGCAATTACTGGATTACACTGCCGTGCTCAGAGCTCCAGCATGCCTGCCAAAGACATTTGCAAAGTGCCTTCTCTCCCACAAACCTCTTCAGATTCATGCTCCGCATCCCTGGCTTCAAGGCGCAGATACTCTTTAACACTGTCCAAGATTAAAGTGCCCCGTCGAACTCCAGTGATGCCAACAGCAAACATTAAACTTCCTCCCGGGATGCTGAAATGTACAGAATCCCAGGAGGCGATTTTCGCTAAGGAAGAGTCTCAGATGGTGCAGCGGAGGGAGCAGCCGGCGAGGCGGACTGACAGCATCCAGTCGGTGTACATTGCACAAGGGTCTGCACTGGCCCAAGCTCAGGAACTGGGGGATGAATATGAACCCACAGCAAAACTCAAACGCAGGTTCTCAGACCCTTACTCACACATTCCCTGTGTGGAGAAGTGAAATTCTTCAGCTCTCTGGACTCTTCTTGAAGTTGACTGCAGCTTTGGCTTTAACCCTTTGAAGGCTGGAAACTTGTTCATGGTCTTTTAAGTGGCTGTGGGGGAGGCAGCCCGGAAATGTACAGTACTGTAAGGGTTAAGCAAGGTTGTTTTAAGCAAATATTCTCCACTTTAAATTAAAACCTTGCAAAGAAAGTAAAGCCTAATGTTGAATAAAATACATGGGTTGAGTGTACAGGAAACAAGGCCCCCCCATTTCGCTGCCGTGCCTTTTCCATTTGCCTTACAATGGACTATGATGGGACCAACGCTGACTTTAGGTCAATGTGTGTTGCCTTAATGTTTTGTATGATTTTATGACGACTTTCTTCATGGTTTACAGAACTGTTAATGTGGTAAATAAGCAGAACTGAGACCAACATATAAAAACGTTTATTAAAATATTGCACTTTTAAAAAATACATGTGGTATTCTATCGATATCTGCCTAACAAGCAATTTATTCCAAAGGAAGCCTTTAATCGGGTTACTGTTTTAATGAAGTACTGATAAAGGACGGGGAAAGGGGAAGCACTAACACGGCTGTGGTGTCACAGGGGGAGGATTTTGGTGCTCTTGGAGCAAAGGCGGAACTCCTATGCTGGGTGTGCTGTGCGGAGCCGCCTCACCTCTGTGCGGGGACACACCTGAGGGCGAGTTGCGCTCCCCCATCAGCGCCTTGAAGCCGCGGCCGTGCCCCGGCCCCTCACGGCGCTGCGCCGTGTTGGAGTAAGGGAAGAGCTCAGCTCGGCCACCACAGCGCTGCCCCAGCGGCGCCGAGCCGCAGCTGCCTCTGTGCCCGTGTGCGGGCGTTGCGTTTGGGATGAGTTGGGGGAGGTTTTGGGTTTTTTTTAAATAAAGCGGGGTGGTCACGGCCCGCCCGGCGCTTCCCGCCCCTCCCCGCGCCCCGCCCCAAGATGGCGCCCGGCGCTGAGGCGAGTTCCGGTGCTGCCATGGCCGCGACGCGGCTGGAGCTGAACCTGATGCGGCTCCTGAGCCGGTGCGAGGCGCTGGCGGCGGAGCGGCGGGACCCCGAGGAGTGGCGGCTGGAGAAGGTGAGGCTGCCGAGCCCCTCCTGCCCCGCGGCACCGCGTCCGGGGCCTCAGTAACTGAGCCGGGGAGCGCTGTGGTGTTAAACTCACAGCCTTGGCCAGACCGGGTATTTCTTTAATGCTGTCGCTTAAAGTGTTGTTTTTGCCCTCAGTATGTGGCTGCTCTGGAGGACATGCTCCGGGAGCTGAAGAAACAGTCCAGGTGAGCGCTCTGAGCCCCTGGGTGCCTGTTGTGGGTTTGTGCGTCAGGGAACACGCCTTCAGGGTGTGCCAGGGGAGGTTTACGTGGAATACCAGGAAAAAGTCATTCACTGAAACAGTGGTTAAGCACTGGAACGGGCTGCCCAGGAAAGTGGTGGAGTCACCATCCCTGGAAGTGTTCAAGTAGAGAGCAGATGTGGCACTTTGCAATATGGTTTAGTGGGAATTCAAGTCGAAGGTGGGACTTGGTGACCTTGGAGGTCTTTTCCGACAGTAATGACACTTTGATTCGATAATCTCTAACCTGTAAGTCAGCCATAGCCCACAAACACCACGGCAGTGTTTGCTTCCCTGTGGAAATACCTGTGCCCTGAGCCCTCCCTGCCTTGGAAAACGTGATTTGCAAGGGTTGCAGAGTGTACTCCCAGCCTGAGGTTATTTCTGCTTATTTGAAGAACCACGTGGGGTTTTTTAAAAAATCTATTTGAAAAGTAGAACAGTAGAAAATACTGGTAACTTCTGGCTTTCATCTTATTATCTTTCAATTCCAATAGCAAGCCAGCCCCAGAACTGCTGAATGAATACTCTCGCAAAGTGGACTTCCTAAAGGGACTCCTAGTAGCTGAAAAATTGGTAAGATCTACTAGTTCAGCTTGAAAAGACTCCAGTATTCTGTGTTTATATTCATCGGTTGCCTGGTTCCTATGCTTACTTTTATCTTGTATCTTAAAATAACAGTTGTTAAAATCTTATTAGGCATTCCTTGTGAAAGCCTGAGTAAATATATTGGATTTGTATTTTGTCAGAAGGTGGTATTGTATGAAACTTCTTTTCAAAAGCAAAGTATACATTGCCTACATTCTTCCCACTCCTTTGCTGTGAGATGCAAGGGCAGGGACTGTCCCTCAGGCCTGACACCTCTCTGGGATGGTCCCGGGTGCACCTGGAGAGCTGTGAAATGCCAATAGACTGGGGTTTAGTCAGTGAGGTGCAGTCAGTGCTGCTGTTCAGGCTGACTGCACTGTTGGGAAGCAGCTGTGGGATTGTCCTTGTGGGTCACATCCTTACACACTGCAGGGTGCCACACCCTCACACTGCAGAGTGTCACATCCTCACACTGCAGGGTGTCACACCCTCACACACTGCAGGGTGTCACACCCTCACACACTGCAGGGTGTCACACCCTCACACACTGCGGAGTGCCACACCCTCACACTGCAGGGTGCCACACCCTCACACACTGCAGAGTGTCACACCCTCACACTGCAGAGTGTCACACCCTCACACCCTGCAGAGTGTCACATCCTCACACTGCAGGGTGTCACACCCTCACACTGCAGAGTGTCACATCCATGACTGTTCCCTGTTTCTCCCCCTTCCCAGTCTTCCTCAACAGAAAAGGCTTTGGCCAACCAGTTCCTGGCCCCCGGGCGCACCCCGACCACGGCCAAGGAGAGAACCCCGGCCACCAAAACCGTCCACCTGCAGACCAAGGCGCGCTGCACCGGCCAGATGAGGAGCGAGCTGCTGGGCACAGTATGTTCAGTGCTGCTGCTGCTTTGCTGATTTACACGTTGTCCTGCTTGTGTTCAGCTTGCCTCGCGTGGCTGGTCTCAAAAGCATCCCAGGCTGGGTGGGAAGTCACCTCTTTATCTCTAAATCCTGGGCATGGGCAGTCTGCCAGGCCTGCAGGGCTGTCCTTTATCACTGAGCCTTTGTAACCTGCTGTTTTGGTTCTCTTTCTCCTCCCAGGACCCCCTGGCTACTGATGGTAAGTTTGATCTGTTGTTTCCTCTTAACTAGTCAACCTGAGTCTTATGGGCAGGGGAAGAAGAAGGTCAGGTGTTCAAGATTTCCCAAAGTGTACTTTTAATTTAGTGCCTCACTTCTTTTCAAGGCAGCAGATTTTAAAAACAAGCTAAACCAAAAACCCTGACAGATAAAAGCAGAAGTGTTGTTATCAATGGTGGCAGGGACTTGCAGGAAGCTCTTTCTGTAGCATTCATGCAGAAAAAGACATTCTAATTACAGAATTAGCAGGGGCAATTTATTGTTGCTCCTGTTCCCTTCTGCTCTGAGCAAACCATGTGATCCTGGGTGCTTTTGAGTAGGTGTTGTTCAGTTCCTCTGGAATACACAGCCATGTTATTCACGTAGGGAACTGGGAGGAATTAATTTGAGGTTTCCATGGCTACTGTTAGAGCAGCTGGAGCTGGGCCAATCTAACGTGTCCTGAAAGAACACCGAGACACAGGGGCTGAAACCCTGCCCTCAGGGATGTGATTCAGCTGGGGTTTTTCCCCCTCTTTTGATGTTGGGTGTCCTCTTTTCCCTGCAGAAACAGGTAGGCATTTGACACCCATATTCCTTAGGGTAGAGACTAAGTAGGATTTGGATATCCAAAAATCCCTTACAGGAGAATTGTTTTTTCAGCATGTGATTTCATGGAAGTTGATAACATGCTAAACACTTTTTTCATTTTTCCAGATTCTGAGGAGTTGAACATAAGGAAGCGAAAGTAAGTCAGAATTTCTCATTCCAGTGCTCAGTGCTGTGGGAACTGTTTTCCCAATGACCTTTAAATCCCAGATATGCTTTAAATTGGGTGAAGTGTCTGCTCATAAAAACCAAAATATAATGGCTTCAGCTGACTCAGTGGGCTGTGTTTCCTTGTAGAGATGTAAAACCTGGGGAAAACTTGTGAGACTGACCCACAAGGAAGTGTAAATCCCATTTTTCCCTTGTGCTCTTGCAGAGGCCTCACATCAGACGAGAAGCAGTCGGCAGTGGAGCTGGATGCTGTGCTGCAGCACCACCAGGACATGCAGGAGAAGCTGGCTGAGGAAATGCTCAGCTTGGCTCGCAGCCTCAAAAACAACACTCTGGCTGCCCAGAACGTGATCAAACAGGACAACCAGGTAGTGCATGTTGAGCTGGGACCTCTCAGTTTTGTAACCCACAAGGTTCAAGTGCTGATGTGAGAAATCCTGTAGCTCGATTCCAGGTGGGATTGGAGTGGGGGCAATACCTGCCTGCAGTTGAACCTTTTCTCTCTTGGAGGAAGCTGCCAGACCTGGCAGCTGTAGGCTGACACTGTTTGCTCTTTTTGCTCCACAGACACTGTCACACTCCCTCAGGATGGCAGACCAGAACTTCGAGAAGCTCAAGGACGAGTCCGACCGCCTGGAGCAGCACGCCAAGAAATCTGTCAACTGGCTGCTGTGGATAATGCTAATTGTAGTTTGTTTTATATTCATCAGCATGATTCTCTTCATCAGGATTTTCCCCAAACTGAAATGATTCTGTTTCATTTTATTTAAAGCTGCCTGCAGTGCAGTGGGAAAGCTCAGCTGGTGTGAGAGCTGTCACAGTCAGTGTCCCTAAAGAGGCTGTCCAAGGCCTGCCTTGTATCTCCTCCCTGTGCAGGCAGTGGAGGGTTTCCTGAGGAAGGCTTTCCACACTTGGATTCTTGTTTACTTGGTGATTGTTGTTGCCTCTTGAGGAGAGAGCTGAGGTAATGATGAGAATTTACACTGAGCTGCTAACAAGTTCTTTAGTGGATAAATACAGTCATTTTTAATGTGGTTGTGACAAGTGTTATGATTCCTAAAAGGCGTTCAGTCAATACAAATTTAAAGTCTTACACTCCTTCCTGTCTTCACAGCTTTTCTGTACTGACCTAGGAGCTTGCTGCCAACAGGATATTTAATTTCAGTTCTGTACATACACAGCTGCAGGTGTAGGAAGAGAATTCTGTTGTTCAGGTGCTTGCCTGGCTCAGGTTCAGAGTATCAACAGGTAACAACTCTCCTCAGGCTCACTTTTTTTCCCAGATGGATATTTGGGACTTCAGACTTTACCATCTTCTCCAGTTTAGACTTCCTGCAGGACTGGAGTCGTTTTCTGTGCAGTGTTTGCTTCCCTTTTGTGTGTGCAAATGTTCTCACTTCTCATTGTTGTGTTGATGCCGTTGTGTGAAGGAAACACCGTGACCCTGCCACCCTTGAGCTGTGCACACAGTGCTGCAGGTGGCACAGACCTCACCTGGGCAAACATGCTTGCACTGGAGGGTGAGGGCAAAGGAAGGTGGTGTCTTCAAAATGGAAATAGTAATTTTAAAAATGTTCAGCCTTTCTTTTTGAGAAAATTATTCCTGTTAAGCGTTGCCTTAAGAGTTCACTAAAATAAAAAAGAGAAAAAGTAAACTCATATTTTTGAAACACTGCTGCTGCTAGAAAAACTTGGAGACTGCAGTAAAATGGGGTTTGTGTGACAGCCTGAGAGTCTGTAGGTGCTTGGGATAAGCTGAAAGCAAATCCTCCTGCATCCCTGCTGTCAGTGCTCAGGTGTGTCCCATGGAGGAGGTGAGGGGCAGCAGGTGACCCCAGCTGTGCCTGGGTCTGGAACCAAACCATGGGGTGTTCCAGGCCTGGCTGCTGATCCCAACAGCCCCAGGACAGAGGATGGTGGGGCAAGAGCTGTTTGTCACCACTGGGCTCTTAGGAACATCCAGCCTCTCTTTGAACACATCCCAAAGCACCAGGCTCTGTGTCAGAGCTGTGGTCTCTCCTGTACAAACCCAGCTCTAGTAGTGAAGACAGTTGACATCTTTTACACAAAGTATTTCTGTTCATTTAACATGATGTTTGCAATGTAGTTTGCCACTCACAGATTATCAAATGAATAATTATATTATGAGGTACAGCTTTTCATTCCAGCCACTCAGATATCTGCAATATACTACTCCTGGTTTATTTACCTTGAATTTAGAGAAACTTAGAGTTGTAGCAATCAATTTAGGGACATTTCTACTTTTCCCAGTTGTTTTCCTTCATCTGTATGTAATGTTTGACATTTCACTGTGCTTAATTAGTCAATGCTGTGTCACCAAATTATTTTTCAACTGTAATTGTTTACTACTTTCCCTGCAGGCATTTCAATGCCGACCTCTCAGAGGCTGAATGTGGTGCTAGAATGGTTTTTGTGTGTGAGATTTTGGGGTGCAGCATTAATGCTTCATCATCCATAACACTGTCCTCTTTATTACTTGAAATTAATTATTTTTTCCTATCTTGCAAAAGATTTGATGCGTCATTGCAGACAAGTTTAAAACTGAATTTTGCTATCAGCAAAATGGGTTGCCTATAACCTTCTGGCACTTATAAATTAGGAAATTTTTGATTGGAAAGACATGAAAGGGAGCTGCTAGTGATAGCTTGTCTCCAAGAAAACATTCACCCCTCCAAGCCACAGGTACTGATTTACAAAGAAGCTTGCATGGAGTGAGTTCAGAAACCACTTAGCTTTTGACCATTGACATTTCATGGGTGTTTGTTATTTTCAATGAACGGCCAGGAGTGAACCCTGTAACACCTTTTGTTATCTCCAGCAGCCGTTGAGCACTGAGCCTCTGCTTCCTGGGGCTTCTGTCCCAGGTGGAAGAATGTTCCCTTCTTTCCCCAACCCAACGGATCCACTGCCTCAGCAACCCCTGCACAAAAAGGCTGGGTTGTTGTCTTTGCTTTTCTCCAATTTAGCAATTGGAGTCATTCAACACCACTTTGAAGATGGGAGCTGGTGCTATTTAGAATAAACAATGACTAAGGGCTTTGTGACATTTCCCAGATGAATGACAGTTTTTATTTTTGGCTGACCTGTGGGGGGTGGTGGATGCTCTGCTGCTCCAGCCCTCAGCTCCATTTTGTGGCACAGGGCTCTGTGCCTCTCTCCACAGAATATGTATAGAATATGTATAGAAATGGCCTTCTGTGGAGAGTTGCTTAACTTTCCCAAAAGCTTGGGAAATCCAGATGGGGAGATGTTTATCAGGCACTGGGCTGGGCCTTGCTTGGCTTCTTGGCAGACTACCTGCTTTGGGACAGCAAGGAGCATTAAACCAAAACCCTTTTGGAGGCTTGGGTCACGTCAGGCCAGTGGATGCAGCGAGTGGAGTCTGGCAGCCACAGTGACTCTGGGTCAGGCTGAGCTGTTCTGGCAAACACCCTTGGTAGTTTTAGAGACTCTGTGTTACAATGCTCAGTGTCCAGCAGTGTCCTCTCACAGCCAGATGGGATGTGCTGGAAGGATCCTCCACAGGCTGTTGGTGAGGGTGCAGGAGTGGTGGGAGCAGAACACTGCTGGATGCAAAGGCTCCTGTGGCTGGGCAATCCCAGGGTTTGGGCACGTGTGCCCTTGGGTTTTCTTTGCACTTTGTGCATCAGACTTGAGAGGCTGTGAGCAGCTTCCCCAAACTGGCAGCTATTCTGCCAAAAGGGAATATCCTGTAAAGAGTGAAAAGGAGGGTGTGGGCAGAGCAGTGTTCTGCTCCCAACTGTTCCCTGTGTGACACCAAGTGTCATCTCCCTTCTCAATTTCTGCTTGTAAACCTGCCATGAAACCTCAGGATGGAGTCTTATGATTTGTAGTTGCGATCTAGATTCTTTTGTGAAAGAAATTGTTCCCTGTCAGGGTGGGGAGGCCCTGGTACAGGGTGCCCAGGGCAGTTGTGGCTGCCCCTGGATCCCTGGGAAGTGTCCAAGGCCAGACTGGACGGGGCTTGGAGCAGCCTGGGATAGTGGAAGGTGTCCCTGCCCATGGCAGGGGGTGGGATGGGCTTTTAAGATGCTTCCAACCCAAACCATTCTGTGATTCTGTGAATCATAAAAACTGTAACAACAGTGCTAGAGCAGCTCGGAGCAGATACTCAAATGTCGAGGTCTGCAGCAGAATTCCCGATGTGATTCCCAAGTCCCAGAGCCTGGCATGGGGCCGGGCTGGGAGCTCCTGTCCTGACCTGCCCCACTGCTGGGAATCCGTGTGCGCTCGCCGCGTGTCCCACTGAACGGGAGTGACATTAAACGCCAACGGCACTAAATCAATACCACCTGTCACATGATGCCACCGTGACATTTCTGGCATGAGCGCTCCCTCTAATAGGGGCTGGAAGTGGGAAGCAGCAGCAGTTAGTGAATAATGGATCAGATACGCCTGATTTGTAACATTTACAGAGGGAGGGCGTGTCTCCCAGCGACAGAACAAACCGGTTATCAAACGGGAACTGGGAGTTCTGGCTCATCCGAAACGCAAACCGTGAGCGGCGCGGAGCACAGAGCCAGGGTTTGTGAACCCCTGGTGCTGCCCAGAGCGCCAGCGCTCCCTCCAAATTAGACTGGATCAACAAAAACAGGCATTAGTGTCAGGAAATAACCAGAGAAGGAGGGGCTGGGGGTGAGCTGTGTATCAGAACTGGTGTGGCTGGTGGCTGGGATGGAGCCCGTGCTGGGGGCAGTGACGCGGCTGCGGCCGCTGCCCGGCACGGGGTGGCTGATGGAGAACAGGGAGCCTGGCAGCAGCTTGGGCAAAGCACACCTGGGGCTGCCTGACGTGAGAGGCACAAGCTCCAGGGAAGGGTGGAGGGTGAGGAGGCTCGGGGGGCTGAAGGCCACATCTGTCTGGCTGTCTCACATCTGGGCCCGGCTCGCCAGACCCAGGTTGGGATCGCTGACAGTGCTTTGGTTTTTTCAAGTTGAAAACTTTGATGTTGAATTGGAACAAAAGTATTCTGACAAGGAGTTAAAAATAAGTCGAATATTGCATCTGACTCTTTGACACCCAAAAATCAAACTGCACAAAACCAAAAACTGGACCGAAAAAAAGCTAAAATGAGGCAGTGCTGCAGTTGGCCATGAAGAGCTGGAATTTGCATCCTTCATCTCCAGGGTTTTTGACCTGCATGTAGCAGAGAGATGCCCTCTGCCATTTTCACCCTGGCCAAAATTCATATTTGCTCATGTAACAATAGAATTCTCCAGAAGGATCTGACAGTGTTTCCTGTTTTAACAGTAAAAAGCTGAGAATTCTGTCCTTAGCACATAAAGTGACCGGATCTCCATCCTCTGAGCCTCTCACTGAGAAAAGTCACTTATCGGATTTGGTGTGGACGGAAGGAAGGGTAAGAAAGGAACTCTGTCAATCCATGACGTGAAATATTTTATATTAAGAGATTTGGCAAAGGGTTTTGTGTGACTCTAAACAGGATGAGATAATTTTCCAAGGTCAGCTCTCCTGTATTCTCAGCTTTAGGTTTAGTCACTGAGAAGTCAATCCTATAAACCTTCACAGCAACATCCTGCCAGTGATGCAGAGACTTGGCTGTTGTTGGCTTCAACAGCAGCTCTGCTGCATCTTCAAAGGGCAGGAGGCTGCATAACGTGCAAATTGCCTGGTGAGAAATGCGTGAGCAGGAAAGAGTGCCTGGCAAATCAATAAAAACAGAGCAACCCGAGCCATGGGGTAACCCTTCACCCAGGCAGTTGGAACTTGTTGTTAAGAGAAGGCCACAGTGAACTGGTGGAGCAGAAAGTGGGAATTGTGACCTCAGCTCAGCCTCCAGGCTGCTGTGTGGCTTTGGCTCCTGAGCTGGTTTTCAAGCAGTTTAGTTCTTAAAACAGAATTGGTACCAATGAACCTTCTTGGTGAGTCAACTGCTCCAAAGCTCCTTTTGGGCACAAAGTTTGTGTTCCTTGACTCTTCCCAGGCTGGTTGATTAGTGAGGAACTTTAATTTGTAGGGCTAAAGACACACAGCCTAAAACCCACCCATGTGTTCCAATGTATAGAGAAAAAGATGTATTTGGTTTTCGAGGTGTGAAGCTTTTGGCAAGTTCCATGTGTTGGTGGTTGGGAGCTGAGCAGGGTTTTCTCTCCACAGACTTGTGACAGTGCAAGGATGTCACTGCTGCAACATTCAAGCTGCTTTACAAAGTCATTGTCCCTACCTGTTAATGCAAACGTGGTTCCTGCTCCAGGGATGGGTTTCCAAGGACTTCAGTTCTGAGCAGCACTGACCTGTAGGAGGGATCTGTAGGGAAGTTGGTACTCACAGGCTGGTTTGATGTGGAAGCATCTGTAGGACAGAGCAGTAGACTTTGGACAAGGGATGGAGGGACAGGACACAGGGAATGGCTTCCCACTGCCAGAGGGCAGAGATGGATGGGATATTGGGAAGGAATTGTTCCCTGTGAGGGTGGGAGGCCCTGGCAGTGCCCAGAGCAGCTGTGGCTGCCCCTGGATCCCTGGCAGTGCCCAAGGCCAGGCTGGACTTGGAGTTTGGAGCAGCCTGGGACAGTGGAAGGTGTCCCTGCCCATGGCAGGGGTGGAATGGGGTGGTCTCTAAGGCCCTTTCCAACCCAAATCATTCCATGATTTAAGTAAGGAATGGATCAAACCAGAATAAATAAGTCTTTGTAGGGTCAAACAGATGGATACAGTCTATTGCAAGTCTCTCTGTACTTGTTTTCTTAGGAGGATTCAGATCTGAGCCTCCATGGTCTGTGATTGTCACAGTTCATAGCAGACATTTACCCCTGCTTATTTCCAAGTTATTTTAACTAAACCATAAAAGATCAGTAATGGAGAGAAAGAAATGTGACTGTTGCCAATATTTAATATATCAAACTGGTGATTTTAGTAGCTTCTTGAATCAAGAATTAAAGAAAAGTCTGCATTGCAGCTATTAGAAAAAAAAAAAAAAGAGTAAGCAGGTGTTGGCTTAGTTTCTAAGCGCCCACATTGCTCCTGTTGGTTTATCTGATTGCAAACCAAGTGCACTGTGGCGTGATGAATATGTAGCAGTGGATGTATGGGCAAGATGCTGGAAAGGTTGCACCCTGATGTTCTTAATCAGTAATTAGAAACTAAAAATAGTATTTTAGGGAAAGATAATAAATCTGTAGCCTTTAATCCTCACGTGCCAATGTGTAAGCTGATATCATTATTACATGAAAGGCAAGGAGAACATAAGTGAGTAAGCAAGAGCAGGTTGCTGTTACAGTCATAGTATAAATTCCACACAGCCCGAGCTGTCCAGGTGATGTTGGCTCTGTCTGTTCTATGCAAAGTCTACAGTCATAAAGCAGGTTAATTTGCAAGCAGAGAATGCATACTTTAGTTGTTTATTTCCATTCCTTAACTGCCCTTACTTCCTGAAGCAGTCTGGATTGAGTGGGGTTCCAAGTCTCTCTGCACTTGTCAGCTCAGGGCAGCAGCGTGGATTTGGGAAAAAAGGACAGAAATGGGGGAAATGCCTTCCCACAGCTGTGGTTCTGATGCACCAATGGACTGAACCCTGTGCTGTGCAGACACACATCTGCTGTGCTGATGACAGAGAAAGCATCCCCACTTAAGCAGAGCCTTTCATCTCAGCATTTAAATAGTCTGCAAATTCCAAGTTATTGTTGCACAGGTACCATCCCAGCTAATCTTGCTTATGCTGGTCGAATCAGGCCGCCAGCCTTACCCTGTCCAACAGGGAAACCTCAAACAACGTCAGGGGTGAATCACACCCAACAGAGCCTTGTTTTCACTGACCAGCCTTCCTCTCATTCACACTCTGTCATGTCCCTGGACAAATGCAGTGATTCTTTACCTGGAAAAGCAATGCAAAGTATTTTAAACAGGGTAAACTCATAGTGCAATTCAGTGTCCAGACAAAGGCACTGAGGCACAGTGACCTGCAGGTCACCGCTGGTCTGCCCAGGGGCCCTTAATGTCATGCAGAAGTGAGATCTGTTGTAATCTAAAGATGGTGGGATAAAAATTTTAAAGAATGTCTATTTGCCAAGCATTTTTGAATTAAAAAAGGCTTCATTCCAGCAATTTATAACTAATTTGTCTCGCAGAAATGGCTGAAAGCAAGAGCCAGATAAAATTACTGGAAGTTGCCAGGAAACGTACTGTCATGGCTTAGTGTGAGTGCAGCACAGATGATTAAAAAAAGGCACCAAATGGTGAATCCCACTGGAAAAAGAACCAGAAATCTGCAATGGCTCTTTGGGTTCTGTGGTACTGAAAGCAGTGGCAGTGGTAGATGGTGTCCTCATCCCAAGCTCTGTCCAGCTCTGTGGCAATTCATCCTTTCTGAGAGGAGGAGGAGGGACACAGGCACAGCCAGGGCAGCAGCCCCGCTCTCAGCCTGGGCTGTCAGCACTGGGGACAGTGAGACAGAATCCCAGAATCGTTTGGGTTGGAAGGGGCCCTTGGAGACTATCTCATCCCACCATGTGCAGGGACACCCTCCACTATCTCAGGCTGCTCCAAGCCCCATCCCAACCTGTCCTTGGACACTTCCAGGGATCAACGGGCAGCCATAGCTGCTCTGGGCACCTTGCACCCATAGTCCTAGTAAAAATCTTTTCCTCATCTCTCAACTAACCCTACTCTCCTTCCATTTGAACCCACAGCGAGGTGAGGCTGCTCAGCTCCTGCGTTTTACTCGCTGAACGCTACCGAGGCCACAGCGGCTCCTCGGGCAGAGCCAGCAGGGCTCACAGGCGGCTTGGATGGGTGGGCGGATGGACAGAAGGATGGACGGACAGACGGATGGGTGGATGGATGCATGGATGGATGGATAGATAAATAGACGGATGGATGACGATGGGTGGTTGGATGCCGCCGCCGCCGCCGCTGCTCCTCCCCCGGCCCGTCCCGTCCCGTGCCCGCGCTCCGCGCCGCCTCTTGCGGCCGCCCCGCTCGGCTCGCAGCT
>JBBMKD010000103.1:3080301-3100662 GCA_037834095.1 Argya squamiceps
AGGCCAGGCTGGACAGGGCTTGGAGCAGCCTGGGATGGTGGGAGGTGTCCCTGCCATGGCAGGGATGGATTGGGATGAGCTTTAAGGTCCTTTGCAACCAGACATCCTGAAATGAATTCTCTAATTCTGTGAGCTATAGGCTTAATTCCTTAGAAGATAAGATAGAATTCAAGTTCCCTTGTTCATCCTGAATGAAACCTTTGTAGGAATCTGTTATCCCGTTGATCTCGGGGCTTCCTGCTACCAGGAAATTTGAGTTATTATGAGTGTGGGCCATTTCAGGTCTGTCAGTAGGCTCCTTTCTATCATCTATTACCTTGTTTTCTTATGATAAAAACAAAAGTTGTTTTTCCATTAGTGCAATTTAGAATTCGTGGCAAAATACTGACTTTGTGGAAAGTAGATGAAACAATTTGTGTCCATTGAAGGGGATGTAAAACAGCAGATGGAAAGGATGAGAGTCTGGAATAATTGACATGCAAATAGCTGCTAAAGAAAGGTTCTCTGTGGAAATATTAATGTGTTTCCTGGTTTTGGTGAGATTTTTGGGGTTGTCCTGTGCAGAGCCAGGAGCTGGACTTGATGATCCTTTTGGGTCCCTTCCAAATCAGGACATTTTGTGATTTTTTTTTTTTTTTCTATCATGTTGGGAAACAGGTCTAGAGACAAAGGGATACAACAGGATCTCCCTTTAATTTCCCTGTGATTTATCTGGGGATAATTCTGGGACAGATAAGGGACAGGTAAGGAGCTGAGGTGTTGCTTTGTTCCCAAGTACAAGCAGCACAACAAAGCCCTCAGAAAAACACTGCTCAGCCTGAAATGTCTTTCAACTGCTGTGAAACAGCAGCGAGCTCTCAGAGACCAGTGCCAGCAGAAATTCTGCAACTCTGAACATCTTCAAGGCAGGTTTGAATAACAAAGTTCAGAGGTGTGTGTGGGAAACGCTTTGTGATGTTTACTTAGGTAGAAATATTACTTAGCAACAGCTTCCTGTAATTTTTATGTGCTGGGAATTTCTGTAACCATGAGCTTGGTTTTATTACCTTTGTATGGGAAAGGGGTCTCGAGGCGCTGAGCAGACTCAGCCAACCTCAAGGGCAAAGATATTTTTAAAGCTTCAAACACAAAGGAAATTTTTCCAGTTGCTACTACATGAAGTGGAAGTGCTCCTTTTATTCAGAGATCTGATAAGGGCTGCCTTTTTTTCTTTTGCCTTGCTCTGACAAATGCCAGATGGAAGCTGACACCGGATAATCTCACTGGGGTGTCTGTGCTGACCCTGCCAAGCTACAGCTTTATTGAGGGCCCATAGCTGGGGCAGTGGTGACACTTTGCCAATGCTGAGACATCCTAAACTAATTCACTTGAGCTTATTAAGAGTAGTTAAAAGATTTATGGTGCTTGGGGCTGTGATACAGCCCAGAATTGGGGGAGAAGGGGTGGAAGCAATCCCTCTGTACAATGACTGTTTAAGGATATGCTCCTTTGGAAACACCAAACAAAACTGGGGAAGAAACATCTGGAGCAGCTTTGCTCCACTGAGCTGGGGTGATGCAAGGCTGTAGGATTTCAATACAAAGGGTCTCAACTTGCTGAGAAATCCCCACATGTGCAGCTGAGCTGGTGTTTCAACAGGTTCTTCACTGCTGCACCTTTACTTAAATTTGGGGTTGGGAAGTGAGGATTTTCTGCTCCTGCCCCAATTCCCAACCAGCACTTCAGAAACAACTGTCCAACCCACGTCATGTTCAGAAATGTAAATACACAGTAAATACTGAGAATTTCTCCCCATAGTTAGGAGATCTGAATTCCTGTACAAAAATCTTGTCAAGGCAAAGGTTTTTTGAGGAATTAAAAAGGAGAACAATTAAAAAGGAGAACGAGGTATTTTGCTGCTGACACGATAAAAACTGGGAAAGTTTTCTCCTTGTTTGGTTCAAGCTGCTATTTTAATTCTTTCACTCTTTAATTCTTTCACTCTTTAATTCTTTCACTCTTTAATTCTTTCACTCTTAACCTTTCCCCAAAACACTTGTAATTTGGGTCGGTGTCTGTGCCCTTGGGGAGGCTGGGAGGAGTTCAGTGCCTTACGTGCAGTGGTTCAGCACTGAGGATACTCGAGGTGTTCTTAACTCCCTGATCCTCAGCACTGACATTGCCTCCTTGGGAGCTCCAGGGGTGCTCCAGGCAGAACTTTTCCCCCTCAAGAACAGTTCCAAGTTACCTTTTTTTTGCTTAAACAAGGGAACCTGCACTACTCCTTGTTAGATAAAAACCAGGAGATCTGGCAGACACGTTCTTTGGAAAATGCTGCTGTCTGGGTCTGCAAGGGGGAAGTCAGAGAATGTAAAAAAAATTATTAATAATAGTGACAGAGTTAACGTGTGTTGGTAGTGCATGAATGGGAGAGCGGGAAATGGTTCACCTGGCATGATGTGTTTGCTCAGGGAGGAGGAGATGTGTTTCATTCAGAGCAAATCTTGCTGGATGTTCAGGGTGCTTTGGTGCTCTAAGCAAGGATGGGGAATTAGCCAGCTTGTGTATTCTGTGTTTTCTTTCCTTTGCACCACCTTCATGAAGGCAGGGCAATGAAATTCTGCATTTTAAACCTTTTAATTAATTGTAAAATATTCTAAAGTGAGTGCAATTCTGATGTCCCTTCCCAGATTTAGGCAAGATGAGCAGAATAAATGTAAGCTGTGTGATGGGACAACAGTCTCTGATTTTACAGGGAAGAGACTGGAAATCTTTGTTGTTCAAGGCTGTGAAGGGATTGTGAACTGTTGGGTCTGTACAAAGAAGTGCATTCAGAGTGTGTGAGCAGACCAGTGAAATATGTCACTTGGCAAAGCTCTCTGAAACATCTTCCCCTATCAGGAATTGGATTTGACAGGGATTGCCTCTGTAAATAATTGCTGTGCTTAAAAAAAATCTCAACAAAACACAAAAACCCCAAAACAGAGCACAAAAAAAGGTCAAAAGCCCCCAGGTGTGACCAGCACAAAGATTGTTTCTAACTGAAAGGTTGAGGATTTCAGGGCCTTTTGATTAATTACAGAGCTGGGGAATAACCAGCCGTGTCCTGGAGGAAGCAACACTCACCCTCCTCTCAGCTTGTAACAATAGCTGGGTACAAGTTCAATGATTAGGCTTCCCAATTATATCCTATAATTGTCTGCAAATTCCCATTGAGGGATGTGAATGAACTTGCTGGGATGTTTATGCTGCTTAATTAAGGCTGTTGGTTAGGTGGGAAAGAAAAAAAAACATTGGGTCAGGGGAATTTGTGGGGGTCCTGGCTGGAATTGCCTGCTTGGGATGAGCCTGTAGTTATTTCAGTTCCTGCTTTGACCCCAGTTTTTGTCTGGCATTGCATAAGTGTGCAGGGAGATATGGATCACAGCCATTGCCTTGTCTTTATCTCAGTTTTTTAGGCGAGGGTGCTGGGGGGCACGGGCTGACGTCGCTGCAGGTTGTCGGCCTGGCTTTTTTTTTTTGGCTTGTGACATGTAAAACAAACAGAGAATTAACTTTGGCTCCGTGCAGTGCTTAAATGCTGGCTGAGTGCTTTAATGGTCTCGTGTGAAGAGTCTGGATTCCTTGTGAATCTGGATTTAAACTGACAAAACAGGGCAGGCACCTGTTCTTATCCAGAAAGCTTTATAATTGGAATTGGGTGCTCTGCACTAGGAAGGAGTTCTGTACCCTCAGTAGGAATTCCTTAATTTGAGATTGTGTTTATTTCCCTGCCTGCTGGGCACCTTGAGGGGTGAAGGCTCTGAGGAAGATGATGTTTTGAAGGAAATCCCACCAAAGAGATGGAAAGAAAGTGCTGTTAGAATAGCATTCAGCAGAATGTTGGGATTAATCCTCTTCAGCATGTTTCCAAAGAACTCGGGCTGTGTGGTTTTGGTGCACTCCAGAAAGAGAAATGTGATTTTAATCTTGTGTATCAGGTCAGAAATGCCCTTTTCCAAGGATGCCAAGAATTACTGCTCCACTGGAATCATAACTCAGGCATGTTCAGCTTTTGCAGAGCTCAGTCCCACACTGCAGTTGCTGATGCACTGGCAGGTGCTGGATGTGTGAACTGTCAGGAATTGTGACCCTTCTCAGGAATTATGCCTCGTTCATAGGCATAAGAGGTTGGCAAGTATTTAGCAAGATTGGTCTGATGAAGAATGTGTAACTTGCAAGGTCTTTTTAGTCTGTTTTCAGTGCAATTTGGAGGCCTCTGGAGCTGCACACATCGAACTCTGGTCACTTGGGACTCCGACAGGGTCAGTGCTGCTGTGTGGCCACACTGGAATTTCAGGGCCCTGATGTGATGAGCTGAGCCTGAGCTCAGCTTACAGCACAAGACTGATGGTTTTTAAGTCAGAGTTAAGGGAACGTAGGGAGCAGGTTTGTCAGAGATCAGAGAAAACACCTGTGAGCTGAGCAGCGACGTCTGCGGTTCTGCCTTTCTGCTCCCTTGTGCTCCTCTCAGTTCACTTTGGTCTGACCCCTGGGCACAATTCCTCATTTTAGTGCTTTTTAAAATGTGAATTGTCTGGGGCAGGGGGGGAGGAGGGTTGATGGTCCCAGAGTGTCCATCAAAACAGAGCCTGTTGGACCATAGGGTGTGAGGAAGGGAGGGTTCACGGGGAAGGGAGTGGGCAGGTTTGGAGTTGTGTAGCTGTAATTTCCAGCCCAATTTTTGATGTTTTTCTTTGGTTTTGTAGCTGTGGGAGTTGAATTATGCTGAGAGCACACAGCATTATTGCACTGCAAGGCTCTAACCCCATGAGCAGGACTCCCAGGGCAGGAGCTGGGGCTCTCCCCAGTGTTCCAGAGGTGCAGGAGCAGACACTCCTTCCCTGTGCAGAGGATGGAGTTGGGTGCTGGGATATGATGTTTCCCATGGCACTTTGATGACACAAAATGGGGCTGTTTGCTGCCTGATTTCCCCCCATGGATGTGAAGATCCCAAGTCTGACACTGGCTGTTCCAGGGATGGATTATTTGGGGTCTGTGGCAAAGCTGCTGAACTTGGCAGTGTCGCTTCCGATAATGTGAATGAGATGCCATCAGCTTCTGAGTTGTTTGCTCTGAAATATCTGCAGTAACTGGGAGTTCACTCAGCAACCTGCAGCAGAAAAGTCAAGTTCCAGTTATATTGCACTGACCTGGGCACTGGGAAATCCCTCACACAGAGGCTCCAGACAAACTCTGTTGTATCAGCAGCATTTTATGGTTGATAAAGTACATAAAGAGTGTTTGCACTTGAAGGTGGGCTTGATTAGAAAATCTCAGGAATTGTGCAGGAAGCCTTATTCCTGTGTGTTGGTTTCCCAGGGGCGAGGCATGTGCAATTCCACAGACATCACAGGATAACAAAGCATTTTTCTGTTTCCATTTTCAACTTCATTAAGCACATCCATGTTGCATTACAGCACTGTGAGGATTTTAATACTTCATGAGCAATGAAAGGGTTCATTAAAATTTGAGTATCAGACAAATGTTCTTCTTGTCTTTTCTGCGAAGACAATCCAATTATATTCTCTGGGTAGTGCAAACATAGAGCAGTGATTTAATGAAATGAGCAGGACTGGTTTTTTTTCTGGTCTTCGGTCTTTTCTGAATGTCCTTTCTGAAGTCAGGCTGATCACACTGATGTGTTTACACAGCTTCAGTTCCGGATGGAGGAGTCCAAGAGTTCCCTCTAAGTACCCCTCAAAAGCTCCCAAAAGCCAGAGAGGAAGTGGAGCTCCTCAGTGTGATGTCTGAGTGTCTGAAAGTCTCGCCCAGTGGAGCCTTAACGGGGCTTAAAGGAATCAGGCTTTTGTTTTAAAACAGTACTTGAAGAGAAGCCTTTAAAGCTCAATAAACTATTTCTCTGTTCATTCAATTCTGTGGATTTTAGGTTCTGGGAATCTGAACACTCTGTTTCTGGCAAGGGGAGCATAGCACACAGGACAGTCTTACCTGGAGACTTAAGGATAAAGCAATTTATGTAAGAATTGGTGCTTTATCTGAAACAACTCCTCACCTTATCAGCATCTCTACAATTATTAAATTAGCAGAAGAAATGCCATGTGCAGATTTTCCTTAGGCTTCTCTTCCACACTCCAATACCCTTATCTCCAGAGCTGCTTAAATAATTTGTGTCGAGTTTGGCTGCTCTCTCAGTGCTTGGCTATCGAGTTTCTAGTCCACAAAACCAGTCCACTGGAACTGGGTATCTGCATCGAGTGCCCGTTTTTGTTCTGGGAAGTATAAAATGTTCTGCTTTGAGCCTGTACAGTGTGTGAATTTGGTGGGTGTGATAAGAAAAACGTCCCCGTGTTTTGCATGGCTCCGGCAGCAGAAGGAGGAGCAGCCTCGTGACGCTTCTTGCTCATCAGCACGGGGAAGAGCCTGTTGTTTTTCCACATGCTCTAATCTGTGATAACAAAAAGAACTTCAGATTGTGTTTTTCAAACATGCTGTGGGTCTCTCAGTGCTCAGATTAGCCCGTGGCTCTCTCTGCTGTGGGAAGACGTCCATCCACCCAGGGCCTGGTTTGAAGTGGCTCTGGTTCAAATCCACACCTTGTTGTGGTGCTGGAGGAGGCCAAGCAGGACTCAGCCATCAGCTGGAAACAAGTGTTGTGTTTTGCTTTGCTCTGGGTGTTTGCAGAGGGTCAAGTGCTGGATGTGGATTGGGGGTACTGCCAGTCTCTTCCTGGCACTGACAGGTTTTGGGCCCCACTTTGTGACTCCCATAAACTTCAGCAAGCCATTGCAGGAGGTACTTTGAGGCAAAGTTTAACTTTAGGATGGGTTTAGACAAACAACCATCAGAGATGTCTTAGGTAGAGTATTTGAGGTGCCCTTGGACAGGTGGATGGACTGGGTGGCATCTCCAAAACTTTTTGGGCTCCCTGCCATTGGCAGATTGATTCCAGTGCCAGCAGCTCCGAGCTGAGACTTGAAACCTCCAGAGTCTGGTGAA
Source organism: Argya squamiceps (assembly GCA_037834095.1). NCBI lineage: Eukaryota > Metazoa > Chordata > Aves > Passeriformes > Leiothrichidae > Argya > Argya squamiceps. Next base: position 3,087,280 of record JBBMKD010000103.1, read on the forward strand.
GAAAAAGACTTTGTCCCTGGAGAAACTGATGTGGCTTCAGGTTACTTGTAGAGGAGAGTCCCATCTCTTTTTCTTGCTAGGTAATGCTGATTTGTGTTTTGTTTTTTTTTTTTCCCAGACCAGAGGTCTCTCTCCATTGTAAGGTGATTTCCATCAATTTCCCCAGTAACTACCCCATGAGGGATCTGCAGGTGTGTGGCTGTGGCATCAATTAGAGAGCTCTGAATAATCCTAATTGCTCTGCAGTGGACAATGCTGATGGCAGCTGGTGATTAGACCATATCTGAGTCCTGTGCTGATAAAGTGAAGGTTTTTAGCACCGTGGCACACGCCTGCAGGGGTGGAGGATGTCAGCAGATCCTGTTCCTCCCGTTGAATAATGGGATTTTTGCTACTCCTGCACTTCCTTGTGACCTCAGTGACAGTCAGTTTTATTTTAAGAGCTTACCACGGTGTGAAATAAAGCAGCATTTTCACAATTCTGACCACTGACAGTTGGAGCCATCAACTATTGTGGAAGGAGGATTGAGAATCCAAGATCTCCCCTGAGTTCAGTGTAACTTTGAATGATTCAGTTCTCCTGTTGTTGGCCTTGTTGAGATGGCACAACTAGTTTGGCATTAAATGCCTTCAGATTACAACTTTCTCTTGCATAATTTACAAGAAGAGCTGGATTAATGGCCTCCAAGGGTGGCTTGTGCAATGTAGTTAATGGTTTTTGTACTCATCTCCAGTCGTCTGGTTTTCCTCAGGGTTGTGTTTGTGTGACTTTTGGTCATTTTTATAATTTCTCATTTGGCATCTGGGTCAGAGCAGCAGAGGGATGTGGCACAGTCACAGAAAACTCCATGGATCAGTGTGTTTGTAAGCAGAAGTTGTTAAGCCAGTGGATATCTGGGAAGAGCCAAGCTGGATAATTTGTGCAGTGCCACATATTCATATACAGTGAATTACTTGAAAATGGGCATTGCTGGTATGCCAAGGATGACGAGGGCGAGTAGTAAATAAAAATACATTGCACATTGCTTGGCTCTGCGGGCAAACAGTATCTATTTCAGTCCTGCTAAGGAAATTCTTCTGCCTCGAAATAAACCGTGGCAAGCGTGTGTAGAGCTTTGGGCAAACAGGGGAGGGTGTGCAGGGGAAGGGGCAGGAGCTGAGGAGGCCACAGCAACTCGAGGAGTTGAGAGAAATTTATAAGGGTGCACAGAACTGATGGATTTGATACTGGTTGACAAGGTACTGCATTCATTTCTCCTTTCCACAGTTCAGATATTGCTTTGGAAAAAATGACTGCAGGCTCCAGGGAAAACTGAAATGACACCTGTAGAGTGTATGAAGGCACAGCACAGTGTAGAGCTCCCTGTGGGAAATCAGTGGAGGATGGATGTGTCAGTGCTCCTGCTCCTGGTGAGGCTGGGTTTGGGCAGCTTGCTAAGTGACTGTGCACTGAACACTTCGTGCACCCTGGTAATTTCAGAAAAATCAAAATATAATCTGTTTGGTAGAGCCAGTTAGCTCTGCTTCCCAGGAAAATCCACCTTTCTTTGCACAACTGGCCTTCAGGCAATGCTTTGTCTCTCTCTCATTCCCTCTGGAAGGTGAGGCAGGAAGGGGGATCTGAAGCAAGAAAGGAGGATCTGGAGTGAGTCCCCTTCCTTTTTCCCTCTGTGTTTGTTTTCAGTCTGGTCACCCACAAACACAAATTCGGTTTCAGTATCGATGTTTACAATTCATGACTGCGCCGTGAGATCTGCCCAGATTAAAATCTTAACCTCTGCCTGCCATTTCTGTGTAGATCATTAGTTATCAGCATAATCTCCTTGTGGTTAATCTTATACTTCCGCCCATTCCATTGCCTCTCTCAGTTATGGACAGCTCCATCTTTGCTGTAAACTGTGCCTCTGTTTTGGTGTAGATTTGTTGTTTTCTGTTGTCTGGATTGCGTTTATATAACGTATCTAAAATTCCATCTTTCCTCATCCCCACGTGTCAGCATAGCTTTCGTTCTTTCATGCCTTGTTTACTACAACATCCTTCCCCGTGGCCTTGAGGAAAGGAATCTTGTCCCTCCCTTATCTCTGCAGAAAGCAGAGCTCGGACGTTTTGCCTCATGCCTTGATCGTATCATCACTCCTCGTTTTCAGGACGGGCTTTGGAGGTAAAAGTAATAACCTGTGCTTGGAAAATTCAGATGGACCTTGATCTTAAACCAAGTCCTTGTGTGTACCTCCATTTGTCTCTGTTTCTTATGTATCAGCTCCTAGAATCATAGAATTGTGGAATATCCTGAGCTGGAAGGGATCCACAAGGACCATCACTGATATTTTGGACATGCCTGGACCACTTTCTTATGTTTTGGCGTTGCAGTGAGTGAGCAGGTTTGGCAGGAGCAGGTTAAAGTGAACAGGGATGTTTACAAGATGCTGTACATTGGAGAGTAATAAATAGTTAAATATTAACATGAAGCTTTCGTGAGGCTCCCAGGTGGCATCAACCGTTGGATGATAACACCAAATCCTTGGGTTGTAATAAAGATTGAAATTTAACAAACCATAACAACAAAAAAACAACCTTACTGTTGTGAGGAAAATTACAATCAAAGCTTTACAGGGAAATGCCCCACATTAACGTTAAAGATTCTGGTCTTGGTCTAAATTACAAGTTGTCTCTTCTGCTGTACAGAATGAAGCACAATGTTTTGCCTGAAGATGTGGTGTCAGTTTTGGGGCTGGCATATTAAAAGAACCCAGCTGCCAAGCAGAGGTGGGTGGTTATTTCTGATCCCTTACACTAAGCTCCCATGTAATTTTGAACACAAAGTACAAGGAGCAGACTTGACCTGCTTGCCAGAGAATGGCACAACAGCACTGTTGTAGACACTGGGTAAAGTATTTACAGCTTCTGGTCGCTATCCTGGTGTGCACTTTGTGACACTTGTCCCACCTTTAACAGTTGCTGCTGTGTTTCCAAATCAAACCCTGTGTTTTGGTAGTTTGGGCTTGATGGCCAACAGCTTTGCTTGATTTCTGCAAGTTGTTTGTACCTGCACGGGGAATCAGCTCAATTGAAAGATGCCAGGAGAATGGAAACAGACTTGGTCTTGAGTTTTAATTTCTTTATTAATTCATTTTTATTTCAGTGTGAGTTGCTTTGCTCTGTAAGTCCAGGTCATGAGGGATTTGCAGCCATGGTGTGAACACCACTGCTTAAAATGCACAAAAGGAAAATGTTTCTTTGATCTTTGTTCTGTCTGGGCAATATTAGGGATACTTGAGTGGAAAACATCCAGTTCTCTGTGTGTAAATAGTTGGGGTGACAGAGGAGAGCAGGAGTGAAAACCTTCAAGGGAGAGAAACAGAAAGATCTAAAAAATCCATGAAAATGAGAGCCTGTCCTGAGAGTTCAGTGGAAGAAGATGAGGGCCTTCATAGCTGAGGTTTGTAGCTCAAGAAGTCCTGTCCCTGAAAATAAGAGATGATATTGATGATACTGTCAAACTCCATCCATGGAATCTGATTTTACACAGGACTTTGCACACCTGGGCCCTGCCTTGTGCCTTGGGCTGGAGCTGGAGAAGCTCATTTGAAAAGGTTGTCACTTCCTAAGAAGATTAAGAATGAGTGACCAAAGGCGTCGTGGGTCCATTGAGGTTGATGACTCCTCCAAGCTTCAATATATTGAGATGACTGACATGTCTTTTATATATTATATAAGCAAAATGTGTGCGTATGTGTGAGCTGCTCTTACCACGTTTCCCATATTGCTTGTCGTAATTCACATAGGAGTAAATATGTGTTTCCAGAAAAATGCCCCACCAGCAGGTGTAGTGCAGAAGATAATGAATTACTCCTCAGTTCAAACAGCAGAAGGTTGGCACAGAGGAGGCTGTTTCTGGAGAGATCTCCTGTTATCGGCCCCTTTCCTTGGTAAACAACTGAGCTCAAACCTTTCCTGTATCTCCATTCAACTTCTTCCACAGACCTCCACTATCACGGCAGGACAAGGTGGCACAAGGCTCCAAACTCTTTTATCTTGTCTAAACTCACGTTTGCTGGTCCTCACAGGTCCAGCATCCCCGTGGGCTTCATCTGTTCCTGGCGGGAAGCGGCCAAACCCCGGCCCCGGTTTGGAATATCTGAGACATTCTGTGTAGTTCCAGTTGAGCACGTAATTTGTGGAAGGGTTGGGAGGAGAAATAGGTTTTTTTTTTCCTTGTCCTTACTGATGGATGAGATAAGAGGTGTAATGTTGTCCTGAGAAATGTCAATGGGAAGAGTTTCCTTGACGTTGTAGTAAGTGTGTTGTTTTTGGAAGTCACTGTCCATGGGAAGGGAGGCACCTGCAGTTAATTTTATCTGTTCCTGTGTAAATACAGACCTCCTAACGTTCCCAGCTCACAGTTCAGAGGGGTCATGGCATTATGTACTGCAATATCTTATTTTATAAATAACACTTCATTTTAGTGCTGATTGTAAAATCTGGGATTTATTTGGCACTTGCTCCTTCCCGAGCTGGTGCTGAGAACCGCAGCCCTTTGTTGTGGGTTACAGCATTTGAGTCGATGCCTTTTGGAAGGGTTGTCCCTTGGTTGTCTGGGGGGAAAAGGGAGGGATGAGTGTTGTTAGAGCAGCTGAGCTCTGGGAATAAGTGACATTAAATTTCTTGAGCATCTCGTGATGATTTCCTGAATTTTGCTTGACCACTGCGGCCAACGCCGGGCGTTGCCGGCAGGATTTTGGTATCACCATGTCAACTTCTTATTTTTTGTTGTCTTCTAGTTACTCCATTTATTTTGTAGGTTCAGGAAGGGCTGTGGGAGTTGCTGTTGTTTGTCACCAAGGCGATCAAAAGTCCTTGTGCTTTTTACAGTCCACTGGATCTCTCCAGCCCTGTCCCTCCCAGGCACGTTTCTGCTGCTGGTGGGGTTTGGGGTTTAGATTTCTGCCTCTTTGGCCTCTGTGACACAAAGAAATAATTGAAGGAATAAGCCACAGTGCAGTGGGGTTTGCAGTACATTGGTTTTCTTGCAGCAATCCTCTGTCCACCCACTTTGCTGTGGGTTTTAGATTTATTTTTTACTTAGTCTTCATCAGACACAGTTTTGCTTAATTTAATAGCTGTTTTCAGCCTTATGATACATGAATGCACTGGGATTAGGTGTTGTCTTGATGTGTTCAGATCAAGTAAATGCTCACAAGAAAGTAGATGAGTGAAAAAATTAAAAATTGGTTTAGGGATAAAAATTACGTGGCACTTAACAACTGACTGAATTAGGGGGTCTTCTTGACTGGAAGAGAATGAGTGAAAGAGCAAAAGCGATCAAATAAAAAACACTATGTATGTACAACAGGATTTCATACATGATTTTATAAGGAGTAAGACCCATATGGATTTCCATAGCAGCAATGCTGCTCAGCACTTGCAGCAGGAAACAAGCCCAGGCTCTGTCGTACTAAATTAAGATCACATGCTTGCAACACACTGAGGAGTTACTGCCGGGGGTGATTAGTCCTTGGGTTTCCTTTTAGTTTTCTTTTTTTTCCCCTTTCCTTGTTGGTTTTGTTTTTGTTTAGAACCACAAGAACCCATTGCTGCGGAGGTCACTGCCGGGACTGTACCGTTAGGAAATGAAATTACAGTTCTCTCTGCAGCCGTAACTCAAGCAGGACTCTGTGTGTGCGGGGATAAATTTATATGTCACATCTCGCAGCCATTTACAGTAAGAGGGGAGGGGAAAAAAAAGCCACGGGGACGTGCAGAGCGCTGCGATCCTGTTTCTGTGGGGCTCTGGCTTTGTGTGCCCGTCATCTAACATGACACCAGGCCAGCCCTGGCACCAGGGCAGCCGTGTCACGGCCAAAACAAGCCATTCCCAGCCCTGGCACGGCTAAAACAAGCCATTCCCAGCCGTGGCACAGCCAAAACAAGCCATTCTCAGCCCTGGCACGGCCAAAACAAGCCATTCCCAGCCGTGGTAACGCCGGCTTCGTGCCGGCTCCCTCCTGCCTTCCCCTCCCGCTTAGAAATACCCCGCGCCGAGAAAACGCTGCAAAACCCCCGGCAGCCCTTCAGCTGCATTAAATGGCATTAAATTGCATTAGGCTGAGGAGGTTTTGGGGTGGTGGTGGGAGGCCAGGGCTGGCCGGGGAGCTGGCAGGGCTCAGGCTGTTTGCCTTGTGCAGATAGCGGGCGGTTGGGTTGGATGCCTCCCCTGCGCAGGCAGCAAATGCATTGGCTGAGGTTGAGGGCGGTTCTCCTGCCGCAGTTGTTTTGTGTCCTGGACTCCGTTGGATCTGGAGCCTTCCTAATTGCCTTGTGTGTAATGAAAATAGAGTTTGTGTAAGCCAGGGGAGAGGAGCTGGTGGTGCGAGGAGAGTTTGCTGCTGGCCACTGGGCACCCGTGGTGGCTGAGGGCACCCGTGGTGGCTGAGGGGACCCGTGGTGGCCCAGGCTGCCTCCACTGACCCCCATCCACACACACAGGGCTTGTTACTGCACTCTAAAAAGATCACCTTTATTCACAATAAATCAGTCCCAAACCCACGTGGTGCCTGGACAGCACATGTGCAGCATCTTGACGTTCATATGTGTGGTTTAGAATTTGTCCTTAATGAACCGTGTTGCTCTTACCCAGCCCAAACCTGTGTGAACACCCAGTTCAGCTCACCCAGGATGTTGCTATTTAAACCCACCCAGCGGCAGAGAATCCCAAAGGAACAGCAAAACTTATCCTGAGTGGTGTTTTCCCCCTCTTTTTTGGGCAATTCACCATTTTATTGACAGAAAACAAGCAAAAAGACCTAACACCGAAGTTTTTATTGCTTAAGCTTAATTGACTTGCCTGTTAAATACCAATTTCCTGGTTACCTGTGCTGGCTCGGGAATGTGTTTACAGTCTCAGTGTGTTTTGTTCCACCTGGAGCACGGGGAAGTGCTGAAACACGGGAGCGATCTGGAGGTAGAAATTCCTTTGCGCTGACTCCGCGGCCGCCTGTCCCCCCCAGCTGGGCCTCAGCAGCACCAAGAAATGTCCGTTTGAATCTCTAATCAGAAAGGTTTGGAAAAGGCATTGTTTCCTCAGTCGTGGGAGCCACGCTAGCAGCGAGTTAAATATTTATTCACCCCTGGAACAGCAGGTTTGAGGCTCTCGTGTCGCTGCGCTTCTCCCCGGGTTTGTTAATGTCGGGCTCTTTGTCAGCTTTGGGACAGGGATTTTAAACTCCCAGTTCCTACAGATGTGGTGGGGAGGTGTTGTGGCTGTGCTGGGCATATTTGTCCTGGTGCTGAACCCATGGCCCTGCAGCAGCTTTGGTGGTGCAGTGTGCTGGCTTCTGCCCTTACCCAGAATAGCTGTTCCTTTGTCCCCTCGCTTGGGTTTGTGGAGTTCCCTTTGGACTTTCTGTGAAGAATGGGGGGAGTTGATTTTTTCCCTATGCTGATTGTCCAAAGTCTCCCACAGCCTGAAGCAGAGGCTGGGGGTTGTGGGTGTCATGTCTGAACCTCCCCTGAACCTCCCACATGACAAGGATCACCTGGGGTCACAGAATATCCTGAGTTGAGAGGGACCACAAAGATCATCGAGTACAGACACCCCAGCAATCCCACCCTGGGCATCCCTGGGAGCTTTGTCCAAACACTCCTGGAGCTCTGGCAGCCTTGGAGCCAGGACCGTTCCCTGGAGAGCCAATTTTTTTTGTGCAAAAAGGCAAATCTCTGTGGGCCATGGCAATTACTGTGGTCTGCAGATGTCGGTGGAGAAGGTAATGAGGTGCACAAACCTATTCAGTGTTGACCTGCAGTGAAAGCACAACGTGGCAGCAAAAAAACCCGAACAAAAGCTGTATTTCTGGCCCATCTGAGTCACATAACCTGGAGTAACAGTTGTAGGAAGCCGTAGTGAAGATACTCTGGAGAGGTTTCACACGACTTGAGGTGCTCTCTAGCATGCAGGCTTTGATAATGTCATGACATCTGTTCAGGATCTGGGGTAATGAGGATTTGCATGAAATGGTGATTGACAATTTCTGGTCTTGAGTGCTTAATGGAAAAAGAGCTGTTGCCTTGGGTGCTTTGCTTTCTTTGAGCTGTCTTTGAGACATCAAAAGCTCACAGAACAGGAAAAAGAGAAACGTTAAGAACGGTTTAAAAATAGTTTAATTGTATCTTCTGAAAACCTTTAGAGTGGAGACTTTAGGCGGTTTCTGCCCTGCGAATACTTGCAGCTGAGTTCAAAATGTGTAAATAAGCACAGGGCTTTGAAGATTAGTTTCCATAACAAATTAAATAAAAATATTGTGTGACAGAATGTTAAGTAGGTGCCATGTGTCACCGGGTGCTTTGCGTGAGGGCTGGCTTTTCCCAATTACCTGTCTGCTCCTTGGAAAACAAATGCTGCCTTTTGGATACTTTAAACTTTGTAGTTCTCCAGCATGAAAGAGACAGGGGAAAACTCCCTTGTGGAGGAAGTGCTGGTGAGGAACACTGGGAATTGTGCTGGCAGCACTCACCTTCCAGCTCCCACAAGCAATTCCTGAATTTGCTTCAGGGCTTTGCTTCCCAGCTGGAAGCTGACCCCGCTGCAGGGAGGACCCAGCCAGTGCAGGATTCTGTGCAGGACATCACTGTCCCAGGGGAGGTGTGGGAGAAACAGCCCAGGCTTTCCCCCTGCTCATAGACCTTGATATTCCAGGCTGGGATTAGTAAATTTGGTAGTGTTTTTGGAGTAAATTCTGGAATTTTCTGTTGCCAGTATTTCTGCCAGGACACCTGTTGCTAGACTGTGCTCATCTATGGCCTGGTGAGGAATGTGTAACCATTTAAAACATCCATGTATAACCTGGCTTTTAAAACAAGCTTCCCATTTTATATTTAGTGTAATGCAAGGTGTTACCTGCAGGTTGCTGCTGTTTGGCTGTTGCATTTCAATCAAGTATTATTTGTGACAGGTTTACAAAATAAGACCTGTTGCTAGAAAAAGGCAAAAAGTTGGTCAGCCTGGAAGGAAATGAATTTGAAACACATTCCTGTGCTTTTTGCAATGGATGAGTGATGCACAGAGAAAACACCTGCAGTGAAGGACTAACACGGAAGCAGTAAGATATTTGAGATTAAATTGTCCTTGTGGTAGAATTTCAGCTTTATCCATTTCATATTTCTTCAAGGGATTTATTAAGCTGGAGCAGACCAGAGGTTACTCATCTTTACTACCTCATCTACTGCTGCTTATTCCAAGAATGGCATTAACAGCTTTAAAACACTTAATTCTGCAGTCTCTCAACATGGGGCAGAGGGGGATTTTCTTCCCTACACAGCTGGGGATTGGATCATCCAAACATGTTGTGCTGTGGATCCCACATGCTGCTCCTTTGGCTGGATAAAACCAGACCACGTTCCACTGCTGGTCTGCTCAGGTGCCTTAGCCAGAAATTAGAGATAACATTTCACCTCTGGACATCACTGTGTCAGGACCTCCCCAGATAAAGCCCCTCCTGCCTGGACACTGAGTGTTGGACAGAAAGCTGGGGAAATGTTGAGGCAGATGGTGTTAATTCAGGATTTATTGCTGTCTCCCTTCACCAAGGGGGCTCAGGCAGGACATCAGGAGCTGCTCAGGTGTTCCCTCAGACACAACACTCTGGTTTGGTGAGGACAAGGGGGTGTCTTGATCTGCATCTTGGCAATTCACAGCTGGATCTCAAAGGCTGTGAGGATAAATCCAGGTCCCTGTCCCCCATCTAAAGCCCTTCTTCCTGCTTCTGAACACCTGCTTGGTGTTGGTGTTGGCTCTTGGAGTGCTGATTTCAGCTCTGTTCTCTTTCCTGACGTGAAGTTCCATGGTGTGTTCTGGATTAGAGTTGGATTTAATCATTTCAGCCTCGTTTGACTCTCTCAGAGTGGAGATGCTGAGGGGCAGGACTGACCTTCCCCTTGGAGCTCCCCTGGGTTTGTTCATCCTGCCCTCCTGCTCCTCCCCGAGTTACTCACAGTGTTTGCTCTGCTTGGTTTTGAGTTCAAAGCCCAAACCGCTCGTTAAAGGTGTTGTGGGGTGCTAAGTAATGAGTAATTAAAAAGAAAACCATAAAAACCTCAAGCAATAACACTTGTGGGTGCCCTTCTTTGTGGACTTGTTGGGAGAGCCAATGAAGAGCTCGTGTCAGTGCCAGAGCTTCCTCCAGGAAACCAGGGACAGGGTGATAGATGGGAAACAAATCCTGATAAAGCTGAAGGGTTGTGTAAAAGTGCTGTTGGACATTTGTTATTTGCAGTACTGCTGTAGGAAACCTCACTTTTTTAAACTGAGAAACAAGAATCTCCTGGCAGAAACTGGCTGTGTCAGGCTGGGAAGCTCTTGCTGTGGAGTCTCATCACTCCTGAGCTTCAGAAATAACACCAAAGTCATCAAGGCTCTCCTGGAGCCTCTTGGTGCTGCACTGAGGGAACAGGAAAACTCAGTTTTCTTCTTTTGAAGATGAGCATTGATGAATTGTGAGGATGAATGGTAGGACTCCTCAAAAACGTTCTTAAAATGTAGAATTTACTCTGAAAGGTGGAGATGAAGCAGAATTTGCACTGGCAATTGGAAATGAGGCAGAATTTACACTGAAAGGTGGAAATGAGGTAGAATTTACACTGAATGATGGAGATGAGGCAGAATTTGCACTGAAAGGTGGCTATTAAGCAGAATTTGCACTGAAAGGTAGAGATGGGGCAGAATTTTCTCTGGAAGGTGGAGATGAGGCAGAATTTGCACTGACAATAGGACATGAGGTGGAATTTGCACTGACAGTTGGACATGAGGCAGATGCCTGCTCTTGAACCCCTCAGGGCAAGCAGGCCCAGGTGTCCCAGCCCCAGAGCTCTCGGGGTGACACCAGGCCAGGCTCTCCTGTGACACTGACCTGTCTGTGGTGTTCTCCCTTGGCAGTCTGTCCCCCTGCCTGCAAGTCCCAGGGCTGCACTGCGGACGGGCAGTGCTGCCACAGCGAGTGCCTGGGGGACTGCACGGAGCCCAACGACCCCGACAAGTGCGTGGCCTGCAGGAACTTCTACCTGGACGGGAGGTGTGTGGACACCTGTCCCCCCGGGCACTACCGCTTCGAGGGCTGGCGCTGCGTCACCTTCAGCTTCTGCCAGGAGCTGCACAACAAGTGCAAGAACGCCCGGGAGTCGGGCTGCCACGTCATCCACAACAACGAGTGTGTGCACGAGTGCCCCTCGGGCTACATCATGAACTCCAGCAAGTGAGTACCTGGGCAAAATTGAGGGCACAACTTTGTGGGGGTGTTGGCTGGGTTTTCCTCACCCTTGGACTTGGGGTTTGAGTGCTGTGTCAAGAGCAGGAGGAGTTTCCGGCGTTGTGGCAATCACCTGGTGTGCTTTAATATGATTTACAAACTAATGCCTTGCTAATTCAAGCTGTTAAAAGCTCTCCCTGCCATGGGGTGGTTTATTCTTCCCCTGGCTTCTCTTGCTTCCTCTCAAGTTTGGGAAAAGTGGGAAAGGGAGGTGGAGAGAGGACAAGGAAGAGCATCCACAAGTTGGAAGGGTCTCTCTGTAACAGCGTGGGAGGTGGGCGGTGGAGAGGGTTTAGCAGCCTTGCTTCCCTCCCCTCTGGAGCAGCCTCAGGCCAGGGAGCCGTGCTGGAAAAGCACAACAAGGAGAGGTCATGGCTAATGAAGAGAGCACAGCGTCCTCAGAGTGCTCGTTCTCAGAATATCTGTCCCTCATCTCTGTAATTACTTTCATTGAGCAGGTTCAAGCTGTGCCAGACATAAACGCACAGTGTAACAAACAAGTGTAGCACGAATCAAAGCAGGGAACAGCCATTCTGCCTATTCCCAGGGGGTTTTGGCAAAGGAATTAAATAATTTATGTTGCTGAGCTGTTTATCACTGAAAACTTGGTTGTTTGTCCCTCAATACCACTCTATATTGTGGTGAGTCAGATTTCCTATGAATATTGGTCACTTTGTGCTCGCATGTATTTGCTCCTGCCATAATAATTTCAGGGAATTCACTCTTAACAGGACTTTTTATGACATTTCCTGTTTTGCTTTTCCAAAGAACGAACAAGCAGCCCCCAAACTAGCTGTGCTGCTTGTGCAACAGCCCCGTGGCCTCTCCTGTGCTGTTCCAGGCTGCTACCAGTGAGACCTCACAGCTCTGCTCCCTGCTTTTCCTAGAGCATTTCTTTCTCTGAACTACTTGGGAACACATTCTTGTGGTGGTGTGACCAGGGCAAGCCATCAGCTCATGCTATTTAAGCAGTATTTCCCCAGAGCACAAAGCACATTCTTGCCTTTTTTAAAGCAACATTGTGTGCAGTCCTCAATCAGAGGATTCCCAGATGAAAGGCCAGCTCTCCATTCATCAATTACATGTTTGGTTAATGATCTTGAGATGAATACAACCCCTGGGATGGAGAGCACTGGGCAGCACGGTGGCCAGTTTCCTCTTCACAATAATTCAGGTCACTTCTTTTTGTTACGTAGGAAAGGATGGAAAGATTCATGTTTGAAGGGTGGAAGTGACAATTTGAGACCATTTAAATTTATCAGCAGTTATTTTGAAGGCCAGGTTGGATGGGGCTTGGAGCAAGCTGGTCCAGTGGAAGATGTGGAAAAGGGTGGGAATAGGATGAGCTTTAAGGTCCCTTCCAACCAAAACCATTCCATGATTCTTTGGAGTTCCTAAGTGCTGCTCACTGCAAGTGAACCCATGGGCATATCATCACTTCAGATCCATCACTCTGCTTTTGGCTGTGTCTGGTTCAGACACACAAGGAACGAGGCAGATGCAGCAGGTCAAGGGAAAGCTTCTCCTTTATTTTAAAAATGTGACTCCATTATATACATTTGTACAAAAGGCCAGAGATTGGCTGCTCAGGTTGCCACCTCTTCGACCTGGATGGTGAATACCACCGTCAATCACATTCCTCCTCCCAGAGGAGAAAAATGTAAACACACAGATCAATTCTAAAAACATAACATCGTTTTCATGAAGCTGCGTGAGAAATTCCAGTTCAAGAGTGTAAACAATCAAAAGGCTTTTTGCAACATTTGGGCACTGCTGGGGCCACCTTGCCTCACCCCTGCCCCTGTGCTGTGCTGTTTTGCAGCCTGCACTGCACGCCCTGTGCAGGGCCCTGCCCCAAGGTGTGTGACTTTGGCAAGGAGAAGACCATCGACTCGGTGACGTCGGCGCAGGAGCTGCGGGGCTGCACGGTGGTCAACGGCAGCCTGGTCATCAACATCCGCGGGGGAAGTAAGTGTCCTGCCTTTGGCTTCTCACCCCAGAGTCAGGTGGTTAAAAGTCCTTGGCCCTCTAAAAGCCCTGAGCTGTGTCACAAGAAAAAAGCAGAGTCTCCAAGGCCTTGTTTTCA
>JBBMKD010000103.1:3109737-3131904 GCA_037834095.1 Argya squamiceps
GGCTTGGAGCAGCCTGGGACAGTGGGAGGTGTCCCTGCCCATGGCAGGGGTGGCACTGGATGGGCTTTAAGGTCCCTTCTAACCCAAACAACTCCGTGAATATTTGTGTTCTGTTGTGTGCAGCCCAGTGTTTAGTTTGAGAACATCTCAAACTCTGCTTTCTGGCTGGTGGCTTTTGCTGTAGGAGAAGAAACAGCACCAGGGAAGGTGGCAGAGACCTGTCAGAGCTTTCCCTGCTGGGGCTGGCCAGGGCCTGGTAGTCAGAGGTGGCAGTGGAAAGTTCAGTTCAGCAGCAAAGATTTGCTTCAACAGCTTGTTACATTTTTAGAGCCTGGAGATGCCTCAAGTGTGGGTTCAGATCAGGTCACTCTTTGTACCCTTTAATAGCTGCACACACATGCACACACACAAAAAGATCATCACCCCCTTAAAATACATGGTCTGGATTTCAACTGGCATTAATTCCTTTTGTGTAACTGAATACAGTTACTGATTCACCACCTTGGTTAGTTCCCAACCTGGAATTCCCTGTGGCAAATGTGTGGCAGCACATAAGAGTGTTAGACTGAACACTTTTGGTTTGGTACTGAGCCTTTCTTCTTTGTTTTTGGGGTTTTTTTCCCAAGAAAATTACATTTCTGAATGCGTCTTAATTCTGTTGAATTTATTCTGTTTATTTGTTGACAAAACCTGACATTAAAGCTGGCTGGTGGCACTCAGGTGCAGACAGGGAAGGTGACGTGGTCACACTGCAGGTGCTGGCTTTACAAGTGAAAAAAATCAGATTTTCAGACTGAAATGCAATGACTTGAGGAGCAACATTTGGTTAACAAAACCACCCAACGAATATATAATCAGGATCATGAGTTTTAAATGCATGCCTTGAAAAGGACTTAATAGATTTGATCTCTTGGGAAAAGGTTAAAATGCTTTGTGCATCCATCGAGGTTCAGCCTTAGGGGTGAGAGCAGCAAATGTATTCCAGAGAGCTGGGAGAGTGGCCTTTTGCTTTATAAATGCAAGTTAGTGACACTTGGGACATGTGGCACATCTGAGGTGACCGAGTCGGGGCCGTGGTGTGACCTCGTGTGCTCGGAGCTGCAGCGGGTGGGAGCTGAACTCCAAAGCATTGCAACCCTGCCCCAGGCATCCGTGAGGCAACCTGGTAAACTTAGACTCAGCTGAGAGATCCAGGGGGAACTTGAATTCTCAAGCAAATACTTGAAGCTTGGGTTGGTTTATTTTTATTTTATCTCCCTGCGTGCAGTTGTGTGGGGAGAAGATGCAGGGTTTTGTAAAGATGCATGTCTTGGTTAAAAAAAAAAAAAAAAATCCTGAATTTCTTTGTTGCATTGCAAATATCAGGGTTCAGCTGGAGTTCTCAGTGGCACTCTGAGCTCTCCCATTTTAACTCTTCCTTTTCAGCTGGGTGTATGGACATTGACTGTAAAAACTGACATGGTGACCCGTGTTGTTTCACAGGCCATCAAGAAAGCGAAGAGACCTCGGCTCCGTGGCAAATGCCACCGTGGTGTTACCCACCATCCCATCCTCTCCCAACAATTCAGCTGAGGGTGCAGAGGAGCAGAAACCTTTTGAGAAGGTGCTGTCCAAGGAGTCCCTGGTGATCTCAGGGCTGAGACACTTCACCGGGTACCGCATCGAGCTGCACGCCTGCAACCACGATGCCCAGGAGTCCCGCTGCAGCGTGGCAGCCTATGTCAGTGCCAGGACCATGCCAGAAGGTGATTCTCTCCCTGAGCCCTGCTGTGGCTTGCTGGCTGTTCCCAAAATGCTGCTTTTCCCGTGGGAGGCAGCTGCAGTTTGTAAGATCAGGGCAGTCCTTACGTTCTGGTGGGAAAGAAGGATGGATGAGGTATTGGCAGGTGTGAATTTTGCCCAAAGACATGAAACTAAACCTGATCTTGAACTCGGTTCTAGCTAAGGCTGATGACATCGTTGGCCCAGTTTCCCACGAGCTGGTGGAGAAGAACACTGTGCATCTGAAGTGGCAGGAGCCAAAGGAGCCCAACGGCCTCATTGTGCTCTACGAGGTGAACTACGGGCGGCTTGGGGAGACAGAGGTGAGAGGTTCTGCTTTCACAGCACCTTTGGAGAAGTGGCTCCACCTGAGAGCCCAGGGCTCTTCAGGATTTGACAGTCCTTCTGCATACAGTGCCCTGTCTAGTTGGGTTTCCTGGTGCAGAGCTAATGGAATACAAAACTTCACTGGTGAATTTGTCTCCTCTGGAAGCCTGGGATGGCATCAGGAAATAATCTGCCTCTGTGGTGCCCGTTTGCTCAGCAAGTTTAGCTGATTTGCCAAGTTGCTGCATGGAGCTTTTGTAGAAATGTTACTTCACAGAAGGACAGAAACCCCATATTGCTGTGTCTCAGACAAAAGTTGTACCAGGGAGGTTCAGATTAGATACCAGAAAAAAAAATTCCCTACAGGAATGCTCAGGCGGTGGAATAAATTGACCAAGGAGATGGTGGAGTCACTGTCTGTGGAAGTGTTCAAGAGGTGTTTGAAGGTGGCACCCAGGGACACATTTTAAGGCTAATGATGGTTGCTGGGTTGTTGCTGGGACTTGATGACCTTGAAGGTCTCTTCCAACCTTGATGTTTCTGTGATTCTGTGAAATTTAAGTTGCTTAGAGGAGTTAGGAAGGTGTTGAGCAGCCCACGAGCTCTTGAGGACAGAGCTGGTGTCAGTGCCAGGGGGACAGGGCTGGTGTCAGTGCCAGGGGGACAGTGGCACTCACCAGTGCAGGCCCAGTGTCAGTGCTGAGAACCAGGGCAGCACATGGCACTTGCTCTCTGTAACCTGATCTACTGCCCTGCAAAACACAAATCCAGCACAAACCACTAACCTGGAGCAGACTGAGAGCCTTGGGTGTGTGTTTGCCAGCCAGGGAGGTGCTGCAAGAGCCCCAGGGAGCCCGCAGGGAGCTCTGGGTGCTGCAGGAGTCCTGGGGAGCTGTCAGGGAGCTCTGGATGTTACAGAAGCCTGAAAGAGCTGTCAGGGAGCTCTGGGGGCTGCAGGAGCCCCCAGGAAACTCTCAGGGAGCTCTGGCTGCTGCAGCAACTCCAGGAAACTCTCAGGGAGCTCTGGGTGCTGCAGAAGCCCCTAGGAACTGTCAGGGAGCCCTGGGTGCTGCAGCAACTCCAGGAAACTCTCAGGGAGCTCTGGCTGCTGCAGGAGTCCTGGGGGGGCTGTCAGGGAGCTCTGGCTGCTGCAGGAGCCCCAGGAAACTCTCAGGAAGCCCTGGGTGCTGCAGGAGTCCTGGGGAGCTCTGAGTGCTGCAGGAACTCCAGGAAACTCTCAGGAAGCCCTGGGTGCTGCAGGAGTCCTGGGGAGCTCTGGGTGCTGCAGAAGTTCCAGGAAACTCTCAGGGAGCTCTGGCTGCTGCAGGAGTCCCCAGGAAACTCTCAGGGAGCTCTGGGTGCTGCAGGAGCCCTGGGGAGCTCTGAGTGCTGCAGGAACTCCAGGAAACTCTCAGGGTGCTGCAGGATCCCCCAGGAGCTGTCAGGGGGGCCTGGGTGCTGCAGGACTCCCCAGGAGCTGTCAGGGGGGCCTGGGTGCTGCAGGAGTTCTGGGGGGCTGTCAGGGAGCTCTGGCTGCTGCAGGAGTTCTGGGGGGCTGTCAGGGAGCTCTGAGTGCTGCAGGAGCTCCAGGAAACCCTCTGGGAGCTCTGGCTGCTGCAGGAGCCCCCAGGAGCTGTCAGGGAGCCCTGGCTGCTGCAGGAGCCCCCAGGAAACTCTCAGGGAGCTCTGAGTGCTGCAGAAGCCTCCAGGAAACCCTCTGGGAGCTCTGGGTGCTGCAGGAGTTCCCAGGAGCTCTCAGGGAGCCCTGGCTGCTGCAGGAGTCCCCAGGAAACTCTCAGGGAGCCCTGGGTGATGCAGGAGTTCCAGGAAACTCTCAGGGAGCCCTGGGTGCTGCAGGAGTCCTGGGAAGCTCTGAGTGCTGCAGGAGCTCCAGGAAACCCTCTTGGAGCACTGGCTGCTGCAAGAGCCCCCAGGAGCTGTCAGGGAGCCCTGGGTGCTGCAGGAGCCCCCAGGAAACTCTCAGGGAGCTCTGGGTGCTGCAGGATGACCCTGGCACTGCCCTGTCCCCACAGGAGGCCCATTTCTGCGTGTCCCGTAAGCACTTTGCCAGCGAGAGCGGCTGCAAGCTCCGGGGGCTCCAGCCCGGAAACTACAGCGTGCGGGTCCGCGCCACCTCCCTGGCCGGGAACGGCTCCTGGACTGAGCCCACCTACTTCTACGTGGCTGATTATTGTGAGTTCATCTTATTTTTGGTGTTTAATCCCTGACAGAAAGTCGGGTTGTTTCTGGAGGATGGGGTGTAGCAGGCAGTGCACACGGAGCCACATGGAGTCATTAAATGTTTACCAAATACATCGGTTGTCAAGAACCTGGAATTACTTGGAAACACATGGCTTTTGTTTATTAGTCCTCATACTGACCAGCCCCACATTTTGGTCTGAAATAGCCTCTAGTTTTGTATTTGTTCCAATTTGTTGGAGGGGGAGATTTTATTGAGGAAAAAATTTGTATTTTGGACTTGTATAATACCTCCAACTCTCTCTTTCTCTCCTAGTGAATGCTCAGCCAAATATTGCTGTTATCATTGTTCCAATTATTTTTGCCATAATAATCGCTGGAATTATTGGAGCTGCTTATGTGCTTGTGAAAAAGAGGTGAGAGCAGTTTCCTCTTGTTTGCACCAGAAACACCAAAACTTACATCCAAAAGTTTTGCTGCTTGGTTGGGAGTCAGTTTTTGTTTAGTTTCTGATTTCCATAGAAACTATTTTATATTTGCACAGAAAAATGCAACATTAATTTAAGTGCAGGAAATAGGAAATCTGGGGACAGTTTATTTATTTGCTGCATGGTTTGGGGATTAATCAAACTGCCCTCACCTCGAGGGTGTCAAAGTGCTGAGGAATCTGTGTCTCTTGCAGACAAACCGAAGGACCAACAGGACCCCTGTACGCATCCTCCAACCCCGAGTACATCAGTGCCAGTGATGGTGAGGGCAACCTGGATTTATTTCTTGTGTAATCCTGTAGTCAGTGCAGCAGGATGGGGCTGGAGTTGTCTCTGTGGAGTTTTGTGGTCCTTTTGTAGAATTCAGCCCCCGTAGTGTGGCAGCGCTAACCGAGGCTGCTGCGGGAGCGTCTTTCAGAAGATGCTCAGCTCACACCTGTTCCCCTGTGCCCAACAGTTTATGTCCCTGACGAATGGGAGGTGCCACGGGAGAAGATCACCCTGCTGAGGGAGCTGGGCCAGGGCTCCTTTGGGATGGTGTACGAGGGCATTGCCAAGGACATCGTGAAGGGAGAGCCCGAGACGCGCGTGGCCGTGAAGACGGTGAACGAGTCCGCCAGCCTGCGCGAGCGCATCGAGTTCCTCAACGAGGCCTCTGTGATGAAAGGCTTCAGCTGCCATCATGTGGTAAGTGCTGGGTGCCTCAGCACACAGCTCAGCTCTGCTGTGCCTTCAGAGCCCGACCCTCAGCTCGCCAAAGAGGCAGAGGCAGCTGATCCATCAGAGCCGGGATCTCTCCTGGATTCTGCAGAACCTGTTCTGCCCAAGTCGTTTCACTGCTGCTCTTTCTAAACCTCTCAGCCTGACAAGGCCTTGTGGGGTGTGGGAAATGGATTCGTAAAGAATTCTCAAAGCCTCACAGAAGGCTCACATAGTCTTGTGCATCTGTATGCAAACTTTGAGATAAAATATGCTGACATAGGCCATGGAATAGGACAGATATTGTTGAGAGAGAAATTGAACTAGAAACGAGTTTCAAATGATGACTTTGCAAATAGACGAGATATTCTGGAGAAATAGAACTATGAAAGATGTATTGTAGCAAGACCCACGTAGGGTATTTTAATAGATGATTGGCTTAGAAGCAATCATCTGTACTCAGCACTGTTTCAGGGGGCATTGGCTTTGCCAACTCTGTTTGGACACAGCCTCGAGGGAATTTCTCACTCGTTTTCCAGGTTCGCCTCCTTGGAGTGGTCTCCAAGGGACAGCCCACTCTGGTGGTCATGGAGCTGATGGCACACGGGGATCTGAAAAGTTACCTCCGCTCTTTGAGACCTGAAGCTGAGGTAAAGACAGGAGAGAAGAGGGAGTCTGTTGTGGAACAGAGGGACTTGATTTGGGGGTTAATACTTCTTTATTCAATGGCTTTAAGCTGAAAGAGGGTAGATTTGATTTGATATTGGGAAAACATTCTTAGCTGTGAAGGTGGGAAGGGCCTGGCACAGTTTGCCCAGAGAAGCTGGAAGCATCCAAGGCCAGGTTGGAAGGTGCCACTGCTCATAACAGGGAACTGGATGACCTTTAAGGTCACATCTCACCCAAAGCATGGTGTGACTGTGACTTTTCCTTGCAGAATAACCCGGGCCGGCCGCCGCCGACGCTGAGGGAGATGATCCAGATGGCGGCGGAGATCGCCGACGGCATGGCCTACCTGAACGCCAAGAAGTTCGTGCACAGGGACCTGGCAGCCCGCAACTGCATGGTGGCAGAGGACTTCACTGTGAAAATCGGGGGTAGGTGCTGCTGGTCCCTTCCAACCCAGCCCATCCCGTGAGCAGGAGATGCTCCCGTGCATCGTGTTTGTTGTAAAAGCAGATTGGTAAAACCAGTGTGTCCAACAGGGCTATTCTCACTGTCTGCCTATGGGAAATTGCAGCACTTCCCTCTGTTTCTTCCCTGTGAGAGAATTGTGTGGGCTTCAGGAAGAACAACATCTCCTATAGAATCAGAGCAGCTTTTCTCACCTTCTCTATTCCCAAACCACCTAAAAGTTCATTACCTTTCCAGCCTAAACTACCTGGGTTTGTCTCACTGGTCTTTTCATTCTGTGAGAATTAAGACAGAGAAGGAGTTGGCTATTACAAACCCAGTCCTGATAATCCTGTCATTGGGTCAGGTGGCTTTTAAAAGTAATTTAACCCAGTTTTTAACCCAAACCCTTTTTAGAAATAAATAAATACCATATTTAAAAATAAACTGCAACCCCACAGTGTGGTGATTTTTCAGAGCTCTCTGGATTTAAAGCCGGGGCAGTGGGATTTCAGGCAAAGGGAGCTCTGTTTTACTTACAGAGGATGAATAAAATCATGTTTAGAATAGAAGCTGTCATCAAAAAATTTAACTCTGGAGTCTCTGTTGTGACTGTGTAGAAAAAATGCAGAAAAAGGGCAATGTTTTGAACATTAATCTTGAGGTGACAGATGACTGCAGGCTGGGCTTTGGCAGTGGGGGGGAGGCAACATCCATCCATCTGGAGATGTTGCAGAGGGAAAGCAGGATGGAGGGAAGAGGCATTTAACATCTCCCAATTGCTTCTCTCAGACTTTGGGATGACCAGGGACATCTATGAGACGGATTATTACCGCAAGGGAGGCAAAGGGCTGCTGCCCGTGCGCTGGATGGCCCCGGAGTCACTCAAGGATGGGGTGTTCACCACCTACTCTGATGTGTGGTAAGTTGTCCTCTGCAATCCCAGATGGATTCCAGCTCAGGAGATCCTTGTTTTAGCACACATAGTTTAAACTGACTTGCTCAGAGCACAGACGAAACAAAGCCATTGTTTTGAAACACTTCCACGAAAATACCAGTCGTGTTCTTTTGAAGTGTGCGTTTTCCAAAATAACTCTGTCACTGGGAGGGCTCCAGGATGTTTTGTTCTCACCAGGAGCCTTCTCTCTCCCTTAGGTCGTTTGGTGTTGTCCTTTGGGAAATAAGCAGCTTGGCAGAGCAGCCGTACCAGGGACTCTCCAATGAACAGGTGCTAAAGTTTGTCATGGATGGAGGATACCTGGATCAGCCGGACAACTGCCCGGAGAGGCTGTAAGTGGGCAGGCAGGGACACCCACCCCAGCTGCACTCTTTGCCTGAAGTGTGGCCAGCAAAGATGGCCTGACCTGGGGCACCTCTTAACCCCTTCTCGACTGGGGAGCAGTAAAACAGGCTTAGTGGAGCACTTCCCACAGAAATTCCACCAAAGCATCCTTAGAGATCCAGAGAAGGGGCTGCCCAGGGAGGTTTGGAGTCCCCATCCCTGGAGGTGTCCAAGGAATGACTGGGTGTGGCACTCAGTGCTCTGGGCTGGGTGACAAGGTGGGGGTGGGTCAAAGGTTGGACCTGATGATCTTGGGAGGTCTTTTCCAACCTTGGTGATCCTGGGATTCTGTGTGATGAGTCACACTGGAGGGAAAGCAGCTCTAGCTGGGAAAGGGAGCACAGATGGTAGCTCTCTGGTTCTGGTAGCCTCTTCCCCCAGCTGCTTCTGGCCAAAACAGCACTTCCAGAGTCATAAAATAAACATGTTTTGTGAGTATCCCTATTAAAAAAGCCTGCTGTGCTGGACATTTCTCTGATGGCCAGTTACAAACTCCAGTCTGCAACTCTATTTGTATTTGTGAGTTCTTTCTCCATGGTGTCTGATAACATGTGACCTTTTGCTGCAGCCTTTCTTTTGGGTGGGATGTTTACAGGACCTCTGCCCAGCCTCCCATTTTCCTTGAAGTTTTGGGAGCTTTGTTATCTTTCAGGCTGAGTTAAAATTAAAAGGGAATTAATTAAAAAAGGATGACCTGGCTGTAAGTGCGTGTGCACACACACACCCACACAGAGTCTGTGAACCACAGCCCTGTTTCCCTCAGCAGCCAAGTCAAGAACAATTGAAGGAATCGGAAGGAATTTTTCATCTAGACAGAAATAGAGAAAAAGGAGAGTCAGGATCTACAGGCAGATGTGTAGGCTGGAAAGAGAACAAGCAACCTGGGGTGTCAGAGGTGTAGTGTGGGTGGTGGGGGGTCTGCCATGGGTGTCTGCACGTGGGATTGTTTCTGCTGCCCCTGACTGTGCCCTGTGCTCCTGCAGGCACAGCCTGATGCAGATGTGCTGGCAGTACAACCCCAAGATGCGCCCCACCTTCATTGAGATCATCGAGATGCTGAAGGAGGACTTGCACCCCAGCTTCCACGAGGTCTCCTTCTTCTACAGCGAGGAGAACAAACCTCTGGAGACGGAGGAGTACGAGATGGACTTCGAGAACATGGAGAGCATTCCCCTCGACCCCTCCTCGTACTCACAGAGGGACAAAGTGCTGGGGAGGGACAATGGACCCTCCATGGCCCTCAAGGGCAACTACGAGGAGCACATCCCTTACACTCACATGAACGGTGGCAAGAAAAATGGGCGGATTCTCTCCATGCCCAGGTCAAGTCCTTCCTAACACTTCCTGTTTGGCCCAAGGGTTGTGTCTGCTTTTTTCCCCCCTCCACAAATCTCAGGACTCTTGTTATTGCTGCCACAGTGTATGACACACATCTACAGACTCTTCAGATTTTTAATCATCTTACGATTAATTTTTTTTTTTGGTTGTTTTTTTTTTTTTGCCAAGTTGACTGGTTGTCAGTGGACTTATCTGTGAACATAAATGGAAGAGGTTTCCATGGCTGCTGTCCCTTCTGTAACCATGGTTTCACAACAGGAAGCGAGCGTGTGAGTTCAACTGAAGGAGAAGCATCTGCGTTTGCCAGCAGAAGACGTGAAGTTCTCTGGTGCCTGAGCTCCAGCCCAGCAGCGTGGAACAAGAGCATTTCCAGTAGAATTCCAGGCTTTCAGGCAGGCTCTCCACTACAGCTGAAGGATTCAGCACATCAGTCGGACGCGCCAGATCCTCAGATTGACCAATAGCTGCTGCTTTCATACTTTGTTTTCAAGGGGTGAAACCCCCGGGGTGCGTGCGTGGGCGTGTGTGTGCGTGTGTGCAGTATCAACATGTGGGGTGTGCCCTATAGCAAAAGAGACACTTCTGGTTTTGTACACGACTTACAGCGCTTTCAGGCACATGGTGGGATTCTCGGGGTGTCCTGCACAGGGCCAGGAGTTGGATTTGGTGATCCTGGTGGGTCCCTTCCAACTCAGCATACTCTATGATTCTCTGTTCTCACAGGAGCTTTCCTCTTCTTGGAAGTGTGTACTTATCTTTTTTCCCCATTTCCCTGGAGGGACTGAACCCTAAACAGATTATTTTTTATACTGAGGACTCTTGGGAGCAGGTTTTCTCTCATTAACAAATGAGGAAAACGTGCTGGGAGCTAAATGAGCAGAACTCTGAGATTTGTGGGTACTTTCAAGACCAAACGAAGTAGGAGTCCCCTGACCTGAGACACGGAGTTTTCTGTCCTTACAGCATTGAGTATATATATTGTTTGTTGTAACATATTTAAAGATGTCTTTAGTTTAAATTTTAACTTCATATAAATTATTGACTGTTTATGATCCTTTTGGGGCGAGGAGAGCTTTGGGGGATTGTTTGGTCTTAAAGTGGTCCAAAGATTTCAGAATGAACTAATTTTAGCCTTGCGGGAGCGATGAAGCACATGTTCAGTTCATACTTGACAAGGCTTTGTAATAGTTTCATGATTTATACAACACAGTCAGCTGGCTCCAGTCGAAGCCCCATCTTTGGGTGTTGGGAGCTGAAGGACACAGAACATCCTGGCCTCGAGTCCTGCTCCTCCTCTGCCCCCGTGCCCCTCGCTTTGCCTCCCGTGCTGCAGATGCAGCCAGAGAGAGAAGATGAGCACGAACTGGAGCTGAGGAAGGGACACTGAAGGGGGGAGCACGAAGCTCTGGGCTCTGCACACCGGAGGTGACCAAGGTTTGCTGCCTCTCTGCTGCTCCCAGGCCTCCAGCCTTGTGTTCCCAGAGATTCCTGCTGCAGAACTCCCGAGACGCTGCAGAACTCCCAGGACAAGGCTTGTCAGGATGTCAGCGCTCGCCGTCAGGACTGTGCTTTGTTGTGCTGCTGTTTGCAAAGACAGAGCTGATGGGCACCTGATGTTGGAGAACAAGGGTGAAACTCAGCCGGGGCTGGTGAAACCAGCGTGGAGCTGGTGGGAGCAGCGCGGGAGCAGGGGAGGAAGATGATGGATGTCGCAGGCCTGTGTTGTGCAGGAGGTGCTTGAACAGCAGGGAGAGATGCTCAGTCCTTCACTTCTCCTCCTGGAGAAGTCCAAGATGTGTTTTGTGCTCTCTGCCAGGAGAAAGCGAGGTGGCCTGGCTCAGGAGAGCAGGAGCATGGGCTGGGCTGTGACTCCAGCCTGGCAGTGCTGCTGCTGTGAGCGAGGCAGAGGAGCTGCAGTCCCGAAGGAAGAGCTCTCCAAGCCCTCACCCAGGGGTGCAGCTGGTTCTGGGAACCTCTGCCCTCAGCTGCTTCTGGCCAAAACAGCACTTCCAGAGTCATAAAAGGGGGCACGACAGACTCTGGGCAGCACTGGGAGCTGTTGGGCCCTTTGCTGCTGGAGGCTGATCGGTTCAGCCCAGGTGGAGGGTAAAGGTTGCTCCACAAATTTGGGTGGAAAACGCAGTCCAGACGTGGGTGAGAACCTTTGGATTTCAAAAGGCCTCGTTTACATTTCTTCTGCTTTACAAAGTCGTAACTGTTTAGCAGCTCTATACTACACTGCAGGAAAGAAGACATATTCTCACACTTTTCTAAGGAAGAGAAGTTTTTCTTATTAGAATTTTTTTATTTATTTTAATATATAAAACACTGTAAAAAAAAAAGCAACAATTTGTTTTCTTAAACACACAGAACATGTAAATTTATATCCGCAAAATCTTGGCAAGTGGATGTGGTGGGATTATTTTTGTCCTGTTCTGGTGCAGTCTACCTCAGTGTTTCTTAAGGATATTTTTTAATACTACGCACCTCTAAACCTGTTTAAATATTCTGGTCTGGACCTATTGTGGATCAGGGAAAATCAGTATCAGCTGATTCCAATACCAGGGACCATTCATGAAGGGAATGGGAAGGAGAATGGCTTGTCACTGTTGATCCCTAATCTGAACAGTAGTGGCCAATGAACCCATTTAGAAATTTGGATCTGATCTCATCCCTTAGTTCTGTTGTGATTCAAAAAAAAAAACCAAAAAAACCAAAAGACCCATTTAAATGTTTGGACTTCAGTGAACTCATGACCTAAAAGGAGCAGGCTGCTTCCTCCTGGATCAGCATGTGCCAGTGTGGAGCAGGGACTGGGACCAGCCCTTGCTGTTGGGGTTGCATTGGGGTGGCTTGGTCACTGCTCTTCCCACTGTGCACAGGTGACCCAAGGTCCTGCCAGTGACCTCCTGAAACAAACCTTTCCCAGCACACCCTTGCTTTGATAACATTTCCAATGGCAGTGATCATAACTGTGGGAATAGAAGATCTTTTACCTGAAGGAACATTGGAACCTCGTATTGGGTCTGGCCTTTCCACGCAGTTGATACTGGTTGGCCCTGTGAGAACACATGGTTTGAACACTCAGATGGCTGAGCCAGGGAATGTGTGCTGCTCCATGGACAGGCAGTCCCCTCCCATGGCTCAGTGTCACCTTCACCCTGCACCGAACGGAGCAGTTGTTTGTACCCAGCACTGTGTGAAGGTTACTCATCCTTCCCACCTTGTGCCCAGGGGGAGGGAAGGCGTGTGGTACCAGTGGGGAGGGTATCGTGTTTCTCCTCTGTAAAACAAATAACACTAGTGGTTGCTGCTCGTGGCTGTTACAGATCACACTCAGCTGTAGAATTAGGAAGAATAAATGAACATCACCCACAAAGCCCAGCTCTCACTGCTGGAAAATCCTTCCTTGGCTCACAGCTGACACTTTGGTCTCTGCTGCTGGAAGATCTTCGCCCCAGGGATGCCCAAATGCCTCACTTGGATCTTGCTGATTCCTGCTCAGAGAATTCCTGCAAGTGGAGACTCAAGTGCTGTTGAAACCTCTGGGGTGTTGCCAGGGACCCCAGCCCGAGCAGGGCTGCTGTGCTGAGCCTTCCTTGGGGGAGCTGCTGCTCTTTGCTCCGGCCACATCCTTATGGGGCAGAATTCCCCAGCTGCAGTAGAAGCACAACACTGCTGCTGCTGCTTAGGAGGAACCAAACACTAGTACAGGAGAGCAGGTGGGATGGCTGGAAGAGGGCAGCCAGCAGTGGGAAGCTCTTTCTTTCCTTGCATTAGTATTTGTTGGAGGGTTGGCTCCTGCCCTTTGTGGGCAGAGAATGCCCCGTTGGCAGCACGGGGCAGCAGGACAGACCCCCTCTGCCTGTCCAGGAGCAGCTGGAGCCTCCTGGGCACAGTCTAGCACCACCACATAGCCAGAAATTCACTCAGGTGAATCAGAAGGAGCAAAAAGCTGAGCTCTGCTGAGCTTTCACTGAGAAAACGTCTGAAGTGTGAGGCTGGAGAGGTTTCTCAGAAAGATTTCCACATTAAACTCGATTGCCACTTCCTGAACGGCTCTTGCCAATCTGGAACTTCTCTTGCGGGCCAGCACAGCGCTGCAAAGCTTGGCTGCTGGGTTAGGAACGTGTCTGTCTTGGCTGCTTGTAAATACTCTATTGTGTTGTAAAATAGAAGAGCTCAGACATAAACTCTGTGCCAGCACTGGGTTGGGAAAGGTGATGGGAACTAGACCACGCTGCAGCGATGATGGTAAAGCAGCTGTGTGGGTATGAAGAGGCTGCTTTTAGGTTGCTAAAGGGTACTCTTAATTTATGGGTAGTTTATCTCTTTCCTCCTAAATTTGTATTATAGTGATGGGACACTTTGCTTAATATTAGTCTGTTGGCTATAGTGTTGGTATCTCTTTGGGAAAAAAAAAAATCTCAAAATCGTTTCTTGTGTTACTGAGCTGACTGTGCTGAAAGCAAATAGGAATTGACAGGAGTGAGAAGGGTGCTGAGCCTCTATCTAGAGGAGGGAGGGAGGCAGTCGAGTTCCCTCTCAAAGCCACTGTGACACGAAGACGGACCCTGAGATGTCCCGGGCCCTTCCTGCTACCAAGACTGGAACCTTGTTTTACAAGCCAGAACATAAACTATCTTTGTGCCATAAAACCTTACTGTCAAGGCTGTGCCAGGTGCTCCCGTGATCCGTGTGGGATCGGCTCAGAGCCTGGAGGGAGCTCAGAACTGCAGATAAACCCTGTGATCCTCTGGGAGCCGGGGACTGGCAGGAACCCCGGCCCTGCCCAAAGCACCGCCGCCCCTCGGAGTGTCCTGTGGTCCAGGGAAAGGAACTGCTGAATGGGTTGGAATCAAGAAATAGTTACTTCGTGAAATTCAACATAAGATTAGTTTGGTATTTGTATGAATTAATGGAATTTGGCCTTTTTATTACCTTCTGCTTGGCTCTGTGTTCCCTTTGCTTGGATTCTGTCCGTGAGTGTCGGTGTAAAGCCTTGACGTGTTCATCCTCGTTAGGAGCATCACAAGAGTGAAGCCAATCATCTAGCTGACTTTTGGAGGAACCTGACTGTTGAAAAGCAACTCTAAAGTTACCATTTTTAGCAAATCTGCTGTCATTAAATGTGTATTTCTTTTTAAAGTTAATTTTCTTGTCCTTCCTGGAAGGAAGCACTTATTCTTGCAGTTTGGGCAAATTCACTGCAGCACAATGCAAGCTGTAAGGGGACAGGTAGAGAAATGACTTTTTAAATATTGTATAATAAAGTTAGTATTAACTCCTATGGTGTTGTTATTTTTTTGCCAACAGATTTGCAATCAGCTAGAAATTCTGTTCCTGGTAGTGGTTTTGTTCCCACTCCAGTGTTCCAACTGGTGGTGTTAAAAGTTTCCTTTCTCAGCCCAGAAAGATCCCTTGGGAACAGGGTCTGGTGGCTGGGAGGACCTGGAATAGTCCTGGCAGCTAAAGAGGAGCCATCAGTGGAGGTTAAATGTGGGCTCTTGCTTAGCTGAGCCCCAGCCCCTGGTCAGTCCCAGCAGCACCAGTAAATCTTGAGCTGAGGGCTCTTTACCTGAGAGCTCTGAGCTGGACTCGACACCAAAGCTCTCTGAATCCAGACTCTCCCAGCAGCATTCCAACGCTTCCACCATCCCCACTTCCAGGTCTTTTCCCATGAAAACTGATGGAGAATTTTAGAAAGGCCACTTCTAAATCTGAAGAGGTAGAGTGTTGTTTAAGCAGGAAAAGCATTACCTTTTGCTTTAGTTAGGGGAATGATTTTATTATGGGAGTATCAAAACTGGTTTGCATTTGAGGACCCTCATGGATGGGGGAACTAGACATCAGCTTCATCCAGCACAGCTCAAAGCAAGTGCTCTCTGCTTCATTTTAATTAACCACAGGTAGTTTCAGTTACATGTTAGGTGATGTTCTGTGAAGTCTTGGGTTTTTTATTTTTTTTCATTCTTGCTGCTCCCACCTTTCCCTCTGCATATCTAAGGTTTCAGAATACAAATAGTACTGCAGATACCTCTTGTTTGAAATAAAGGATCAAATGTGCCATGATTTTTTTAAAAAAGGAAGAAAAAAGAGAAAAACCTTTCCCCTTGATTTATTTTTTCAATGTTTTCATATCTAAGAGCCAAGCAGTGACATGTATAGAAAATCTTTGAATAGTAAAAAAAAATCCTTGCTGTGTGTCAGAATATTGAACAATTAACTGTTTATATTAAAATCTGAATAAATTATCCAAGAATAACTGTTCATTTTGTGTCTGCTGTCTGTGCAGCACTGAAGGCTGCTTTGCCATGGAGAAAGCACTAAATTAGTACTTTGGAATAAGTTGTAAAATAAATGGTGTTAAGGAAAAGACCAAAACCCACAGCTCAACCAACTGCAGGCTTGTGGTGTGAAGCCAGTGGAACTCCTCTACCTGATGGCTCTGGTGATCCCTGTCCTCACCTCGGGGTGCTGAGGTGATGCCTCTGATGCCATCGGGTGAACTCCAGGATTCCTTCTGGAGCATCGAGAGCTGTGGCTCTGTGATGTAATTCTGTTATTTCCTGGGCAGGGACCAGGTGTGCCCTCCTGGGAGGGGACAGACTCCTCACTGCCGGTTTTAAAGCATCAAAGGCAGAGGATCAGCCCCACCCCTGTCCTGTGGTGGAGCTTCTGTAACCGGGTGTGCACCCGGAGCCTCCTGTCCTGCCCCAGCCTTTCTGGCGGTGTTTCTAACTTAAACTTGGCTTTGTTTCACCAGAGCCAAGATTTCGCTCCTGATGGGCTGCACCAGCGAGGTGAGGGCTGCCCCCTCCTGTCAGGGAGTTGTGCAGAGCCCGAAGATCTCCCTGAGCCTCCTTTTCTCCCGGCTGAGGCCTCCCAGCTCTCTCACAGGAGTGAGTCCAGCCCCTTCCCCAGCTCCGTTCCCTTCTCTGGACACCCTCTGACCCCTCAATGTCTTTCTGCAGTGAGAGGCCAAGAACTGGACACAGCACTCAAGGCCCCACCAATGCCATTTTTTTCTAAGCCTATCCAGAATTCTCTCACTGTGAGAATGATCATTAACAGACTAGTATATGAAGATGTTTTGGAGTCACTTCTTCTGGCACCGGCTTGTTCTTCGGGGATCCTAAAATGCAAAAATAAGTAAAGCCACAAAACTAGAACTTGCTGTCCCGGGAGGTTTGCATCCCGCTGGATGCTCTGGGATGCTGTGGGGAGGCTGCTGAGGCTCGGACAGTGCTCGTGCCATTATCCCTCATCACTCTTCCAGGCTGCCTGCACAGCTCAGCTTCAGCACCCCCCAAGCCGTGTCAGACACGTGGCAGGAGGAAAAGAGCTCGTCCTTGTTTGAGCCAAGGACAGACAACTCACCATCCCATCCGCCAGAGCAGCTGCCTGGTGTTTAGGAGCTGCCCTGATCTCTGATGCTAATCGAGCTCTTGTGGGCTTCAGAGAAATTAAACCTTAATTCCTCTTTGCTCTTGTGGTTTCCTGGAGCACAGGGTAATTGCTATTCTAAGGGCTGCCAAAACTGCGGTCTCTGAGTAATTGGAGTGTGAGTGGTTCTTGTTCTGATTAGGGTTTGGCTGGGGCTGGAGAGTGCTCGGGGCTCTGGGATGAGGAGCATGTGTGCCTCAGCCCACGGGGCTTGTTGGGAAGGAGGGAATGGCTGTGCCAACAGCCCCGAGCCTGGACCATGCCAGCCGCTCTGTGTGCTGGCCAAGGAGCACTGCCTTGGAGCTGAAGTCTTTGTCTCTCTCCTGTACAGGTGAATATGGTCGGTACAGGCATTTCCGTGCTGTGCTGTCACTTCACCCTGCGTAATACAGGGCTGCTGGGCTTTGGGGTGCCTGTTGCTCCACAAGGTCAAACCATGACAGCAAAGAGCAGGGACTCGTTAAGAGGAGCCGTGTGTAGGAGGCTAAGGAGCCGTGGTGCAGGGAGCCCACGGGCCGGGCCGGGCCGGGCGTGCGGGACTCCCCGGGCACACACAGCGGTTTTTCCCCGAAGGGAACAGGAAGCAGTTGCGGCAATAGCTGCTCCTCGCAGCCATCGTCACTTCAGGGCTCCCAGGGCCCTGTACCCGCTGCCTCGGGGCCCACAGCCCTCCTGGTGGCTTTGCTGGACCCTTCCAGAGCCCAGAGCCCCGCGAGGGTGGGAGCGAGCAGCACCGGGGCACTGCGGTGGGAACGGCAGCATGGGAGAGCGGGGTTTGTTTGTGCCGTCGGAAAGGGGAAGCGGTGAGAGGGCTGAGCCAGCGGCCCCCGTGAGCAAACCGCCCTCACGGCCGCCGCTTCTCCGCTGAGGCTCCGCTTCTCGCTCTGCTCCGGCAGCTGGAGAAGAAGCCGGGGCTGTCAGAGCTGATAGTGCACGAGGAGCCTGCCACAGAGATGCCTCCAGCCCTCACGGTAAGTCACTCTCTGCACAAGCTCCATCCCACAACAGCGGGGTTGTCACTCACCTTCCTCAAGGCCTTGTGAGGAAGCAGCTTGTCTTGAAGCCAAAAGTCCCAGTGCTGGGTTTGGTGCAGCCTCCTTCCTGCATGAGCTTTAATGCAAAACATGGACTGGGGAGGCTCAGCCCACACAGGGTTTTGCCCTGCTGTGAGTGAAGAGGAGGAGATGAGGTCAGGATTTAACCCCCAGCTGTCATCATGGTGGGCTGTGGGGCAGTGCTGGGCTGGCTGGGCACCCTTTGGGTGCTGCTCTTGGCTCCTGCTGCTCCTGAATGTTTGCAAAGACACCCTGGCACTGCCCACAGCTGGGTTTGGGCTGTGCACAAGAGCCCAAATTCCACTCCGGACTGGCCACTCCAGGGCTGGTCCCCAGTGTTATCAGGAGATGGAAGCAGAGGGGATGTAGATAGGTGTGTACTGGGTGGGTGACATTTTGGGGTTTGTGGCCAGGCAAGAAAAATGCTTTTTGACACCTGCTTTTGTGTATCACCAGCCCAGCCTGGGTTTCCAGCTGTGGAGGTACCTGTCATTCCCAAACTGGCTGGGCTCTGCTCAGCAAGGCCACAGGCATCAGCTGACAGCAAGGAGGGGTTCTGGTCTGGCCCCAGAGCCTAGCAGCTCCACTGGGGTAAAACTTGGCTTCTTCAGCCTAATGGAGGGGTTGGCAGTGAAGTTTGGAGCCTGTCTGGGCTGTGGGGCTGGTGCCAGCTGGGAGCAGTGGGCTTTGCAGGGCAGGGAGTTGGGTCTCTTGGGGCAGTTTGAGATTGCTCCCACCTGCTGCCCTGTGAGGGAGAGCTGAGGAGGGCTTATAGAAATGCTTTTGCCAGGGGACTGGGACTTGTTGTGAGCTGCAGGATGATGCTGATGTTGCAGATGGATGGGGTCTCTTGCAGTCCCTTGCAGAGGCTCTGCCACAGCACTTGAAAATGAGAAGAAAGTGTGAATAGTGAACTTTCAAAAACATAAAGACATCAAGCCTTGAAAGTATCAACTCTGACCCTTCACTGAAGGTGACTCTTAGCCAGATGAGAAGAAGTGCCTGAAAAGTGATGGTATATCATGCTCACAGCCATGAATGCAGCAGGGAGGCTTTGGCAGAGGGCAGGGGAGCTGTGGTGTGTTAACAGCTTGTTGTCTGTTTCTGTCTGCAAGCCTCCAGCAGCACTCGGGGGCTGTGTGTGCTCCGAGGCCACTAATCCCCAGGCCCAGCTGTAGACAGTCACTGACCTGCCACACAGGTGGGAACGCCAGGGACCAGGAATTTCTCTCTGGCTACGGCTTCCATCAGCTGATACTTCTGACAAAACACTTGGCTTCTCCACTCCCCCCTTGGCAGCCCCGGGGCTGCAGCCTGCAGCGCTGCCTTAGAGCGCGCTGAGCTCTGCTGTGCTCGGTGCCGGCGTCTCCTGCTCGGGGCTGTACCTTGCACGGGGCTCCCCAATGTCAGACTCGCTGCTCAACCACTCCTGGCCATCGTTTTCCAAGCGCTGGAAGAAGAGATGGTCCTTTAAGCGAGGTAATGGCCTGTGGGGACAGGGGGCTGAGCATGTCACGGGAGCTGGGCTGTGGCAGGGACAGCTTGGACTGAGCAGGTACCAAAAAACCCCGGGGTTCCGGGCAGAGTTTGTTTTGAGGTGCCCCCCACTCCTCCCTACAGGGGACACTGCCTTAAGTGGTGGTTAGCACTTTTCCTTCCATTTAATCTTCTCTTCAAGGGACATAATTGCCTCCAGGAGCTGAGTAATGGGTTAAATATCAGCCTTTTGGTTTTGTAATAAGTTTGTTTCGTGGCTGGCAGTGAGCTGGAGGTCCCGGTGCTTGCAGACAGCTGTCTCTGCACGCTGCCTGGCCAGAGTTTGGTGTTTGAGCAGATGTGGGGGGAAAGATTCCTTCAGTCTTTCAGTGAGGGCTGACAAGCAGAGCCCCCGTGTCCGGAGCCCTGGCAGTTTGGGTGGCCCTGGCTGGGCTTCCCTGTGTCCAGCAGCAGGGCTGGGAAATGGCAACAACCAGTGTGAACTGGCCTCATTTCTGCATGCGGTGCCGTGACTTGGAAAGAGGGAAGTGAGAGCCCCAGGAAGCAGGACATTTGCAGTCCTGGAGGAGCCAGACACTTGTCTCCTTGTGAGAAAAAACTGCCTTCAGGCTGATGCTTTTGGGTACCTTTGCTTGCAGCATCAGAACTCCTGCTCCTCTTTCTGTTTCATTATCCCCCACCCACTCTCATTTCTCTTCTGGTATGGATGTGCAGGAGACCAAACTGAACAGTTGAGGGAAGGTAAATTCAGAGCAGGAGGAGGGGGTCCTGCAGGCTCTGATGTGTGGTGAGCCCCAAGCAGTTCCTCTGAGCCCCAGCTAGACACCCCAAGCTCCAGCTTCCCCAGTGCCATGCCTGCTGGGGGTGTTAGGGCTGGCTGGAAAGGCTCAGGTGGGCTGATTTCTCTAACAAACTAATCAGCCTCATGGTGCTCCCAAGCACTGAGTTCTTTGGAGAGGGCCTGGGTACAGCCAGCTCCCTTCAGCAGGTGCTTGCAGAGCAGTTTGTCATGTTGGGGCTTGTGCTTGGGCACAAAATGCTCAGGTCTCACTCAGCCCCTCTCCCACACTGATGTTTTGTAGTGTGGCACTCACTGGTCCACGTGGGCCCTTTCCCCAGTGCTCCCCAGAGCCACTGCAGGCACCTGCACAGAGACTTGGAGGGAATCAGAGGGGCTGCAAACCCCCCTCACCCTGCTGAGACCCTTCAGCTGAGAGACAGCAGAGAACAGTCCCTGCTCCTCTGCCCTCTGTGCCCAAGAGCCTGGCCCCGGGGCAGTGATAAGGCAGGGCTCTGTACAGTGTGTTACACTGTGGGACAGCTTATCTTGCCCTGCTCCTGCCCAGAGCCAATCCCCACTGCTGCAAGAGGGGCCCATGCCAGGCAAGGGACTGCACTTCAGCCCATCTTGGCACAGGGAGTTCAGCACTTGCTTTCCAGAGGTTTTTTCCTATAGCTCTGGACACCCTGCCACAGGATATGTGAAGGGCAGCTGGTGCAGGGCCAGGAGGGCAGGGGTGGGTCAGAGGAAGATGGAAAATTTTTTATTTCTTGTCTGTGATGCTCTTCATGGTTTCCCAACAGTCTCTATTCCCTGCCTGCTGGGAAATGCCCAGACATTCTTGTCTTTCCTTCCTCCTGGGATTGTTTCATGGAGCAGAACTGCCCAGTGCCTTTGTCCTGCCACGTTTGGTGTGGTCTTTCCCCAGTGAGAATGCAGACAGTGTTTGATGTTGGAGGATGTGAGTGGTGTGGCCAGAGCTCACATCCATGTTTTCCTCTGACGTGTCCCCTCCCAGCGCCAGCCTGGCTCCAGGGTCACTCAGGGACATGCAGCATCCTGCACCAAGCCAAGGGACAGGCAGGTGAGGATGGGACACTGCTGGCAGGGCTTGTTCCAGTGCTGGCTGCTCTGGTGCTGTCACCTGCTGTGACACTTGTGGGTGCAGCTCCAGTGACCAGCTTGTCTGAGGGTAATCAGCACAGCCAGGTACAGGAGGGAGGGTTTGACTGGAGGTCTGAACTGGAATGATGGAAATCTCTGTTGGGATCCCAGTGGTCTTGGGCACAGTTAGAACAGCATGAAGCCTTCTTCCTTGAGCCAGAGCAGCTCAGCCAGCTGATCCTGCTGTCCCCACTGCATCAAACCTCCTGAGACCATCCCGGAGTGTCACATGCCATGGATGCCTGTCACTGCTTCCTTCCTCCCCACACAGCAGCCCAGAGTTGTCATGTTTCACCCATGGGAAGCTCTGGCAGAGTGCAGGAACCATCCCAGCCCAGCAAGCAATGCTTCCTCTTCAACTCTGCCCTGGGAATTCCTCTGAAGAGGCTTCTCCCTGCAGCAATAACCTTTTATGGTTTCCAGCCAGAGACGAATTAAGCAACTGCAATACCTAATCTGCTTAATGTTCTCCTAAAGCAAACAGCATTTGTTCTTGAAAGTGTCATTTTGTTATCCCATCTCCAGCTTCAGCTGAGGAAAGGTGACTGCTGCTGTCTGCCAGAGCCTGGGGGGGCCAAGATTCCCTTTCCTCTTGCCACCACACTGGAGCCTGGGTCCTTCCAGACAGGCTCCAGGGCAGAGCACGGGAGACTCAAGGTGCTCCAGAGTTTGGCACCCTTGCTGACACATTGGTGACCACCTCGATCACTGATATGGGGATGTTCACTGCCCCCCCAGACCTGCCTCCTTCCTATGTGTGCTCCATGCTGGAACTTCCTTGCCTGTAACAGTGAGTCTTTTGGGAGTGCAGCCAGGGCCCTTCCAGATCCCAGTCAGCCTCTCCAGTAGAGAAACTGCCTGAGAACTGCTCAGGGGGCAGTTCCAGCTCACACAGCCACACACGGTACAAGGCTGGCTCAGCAGAGAGGCACAAGGCTCCCAGCCCAAATCAATTCC
>JBBMKD010000103.1:3132004-3146900 GCA_037834095.1 Argya squamiceps
AGAGAGAAGATTGCACAGTGTCTGCAAGGGTCCATGGGGGAGAAGCCTTCTTTACACCTGGGGTATCTTTAATCTTCCCTTTTCCAGGGAAGGGCAGTTGGAAATTCCTTTAATGCCATGAGGGACTCCACACTTGCCCATCATCTCACAACCTGACACCTGAAGGCATTTTCCCCATGAGCTCCTCCATCACCCCCTTGCCCAAGCTCCTGCTCCCTGCACGGTGGCAGCCCATCCTCTGAAGTGGGGCCTGGCAGTGCCTGGTGCTCAGACATTGCCTAAAATGGTGTCCCCAGGGCTGTGCCCGGGCGCCGCTGCCCCGACCCCGCGCTAATTTATCGCGTGCTGAGCCGAGTGCCTGAAGCCTCCCAGGAGGATTTAAGTCCTTTGGTGGCTCTGGACCGGGTCTGTTGAACTGCATCCCATGCCTTGGCCAAATGCTGAGCCCTGCATGGCACAGGCAGAGCACAGGGAATATTTTCCAGGCCTCCAAGGAGCTGACTCTGTTCCAGAGATCCACTTTAGGGCTGCATGGAGCTTGGTGCCGGCCCGGAGTAGCCTTGGTGGGATGGCTGGACACTGCTTGGGGGGAAAAAACTCCTTGTTTTAGTTAAACCTTCAGTCCAGGGCTCTGGCCTCTGTCAGGCCACAGCCCTTGTCAGCTC
Source organism: Argya squamiceps (assembly GCA_037834095.1). Classification (NCBI taxonomy): domain Eukaryota; kingdom Metazoa; phylum Chordata; class Aves; order Passeriformes; family Leiothrichidae; genus Argya; species Argya squamiceps. The sequence continues at coordinate 3,132,670 of JBBMKD010000103.1, forward strand.
CTGCTGCCTCCCAAGGCTTTGCTGCTTTCCCTGTGGGTAGTTCACTGCTGAAGGAATGGTGAGAGCAGGGAATCTCCTTTTGCTTCCTTCCTTGGGTTTGTGTGAGGGGAACACCATCTGTCCTGGCCTCCCTGGGATGTTCCCCACCTCCTGGTTGTTCCCCATGGGTCCACTAGCCATCATCCCAGCCTGTTTGGGGGCTTCAGTGGTTTTCACTGCCTCCCAACAGCTTTGGCTGCTGTTTCCTACAAGTTCATGCCAAAATCTGTGCTGGTTCAAGGGTGTATTCACTTCAAAATGCTGATTTTTGATTGCAAGCTGAATCCAGGTGCACTGAGGAAAGCAAAAGGTGGTGTTTAATAGCTCACTAAATCTCTGCCAGTTGTAGGTGCAGGGACATCCTGGGCAAGAATTGGTCTATTCATTAAAAATGTCATGTGAAGTAAATTTTACAGCCTTGCTAGAAAGCCTGTTTCAAATTTTCCCTGGTCTTGTAGCTAGAAACCCCTCAATTAAAATAGTGCCTTCAGAAGTATTTTCTTTCCATATTATTTATAGTCCTTCTCTTGAAACCATCACAGACATTTGAACACACTAAATGCTCCTTAAAACAGAAAATCTGGCATGTGCAGTGTGCAGTGGGATCCAAGGAACAAACCTCCAAACTCTCCCTCACGTTTGCTGCCTTTTTTTAATTGGCACCATGCAATTCCTGGCTGAACTGTGCAGCTTTATAATCCACAGCAGGATGCAAGCTTTCCAAGAGTGTGCTTTTTAACAATGTCTTCCTTACATTAATGTCTTTATGCTTGATTTTCCTGGAATGTGATGGGTTTCTAGCACTTTCCTGCTGTTTTTTTCCCATTGGATAGATATGGCTGCTTACAGTCTCTTGCTGTTGTTCTCTGCATCTTCAGAGATCCACCACAGTGCTTCAGCCAGAAACCTGGCTTTTTTCCCTTTGCCTCAGCCCTTTGCCTCAGCTGTGTGTCTCTCCAAGGGATAAAAAGCCTCCATGAGTCATGAGATGGTTCAGGGATTGTGGCTAAGGTTTACAGTGTCTCGCTCCACAGGAATGTGCTTCAGTCAGCTGGACCATGGATTGTACCAGGAAACACATCCAGACCTTGGTTTCTTTCTCAATGAGTTATCAGATGGTACATGCCCACTCAGGTTCACACACCTGCCTGGGGAAAACCCAGAGGAGTGATCCAGAACCAGGAGAATTATGTGTTCCCAGTATTGCTCTGCATAGTCAGTGTTGTCTGGAGCCACCAATTTGCCTCCCAATATCCTTTATAACCCACCCACCCAGGCCTCCCTTTTTCCTTATGGATGAAAATAAAACCACCATCAGTATTTTTATTCCTAGTTTTCTGATTCAAAGGTCCATAATGTCAATAACAGACATCAAAATGTGCTTAATTCTTTTACTGTGGAAAAAGCCTCTTCAGCATAGGACACGCAATGAGGGTCTGGCTGCAAGAGTGCAAGCCTGGTCTGTCCCCTTGCACATGCTGCAGGGATGAGATTTCTGTTGAGGGAAGAAGTTCCTGCTGACAGGAAATCCCTGTACCAGGTTCCTACAGGATCAAGGCTGCTGTGGTCTGGAGATTGCCTGGCAATGCCTGTCTGTGAAGGAGCAGAGGGCACGTGGAGTGTTTTAGTGCTGCCTGATGTCACCTGTGGGTGTGCAGCTGGTTTTCCATCCCTCCCACATGTCTGGTTACCTGCTGAGACCTTCTCTGTCTTGCAGGGTCTGACTGCAAGCCGTGCTTACAGCAATTCACTCAGCACCACAGCCCTGCCTTGGAGTATCCCACCCCCAAAGGCTTCCTCCCATCCCTGATCGCTGAGGATGATTCCTTCTGCACCAGCATGGCTGAAGACAAGGCAAGTGTCCTCTGTCCTGCTGCTACCACAGCTCAAGGCAGGGGCCAGGGGCAGCAAACTGGGTGGTCAGCTCCATGTCCAGAGGGGTTTGTGGTGGAGTAGGAGTGGGGGAAAGTGGTACTGATCCAGATTGTCAAGGAATACAGGGTTATGTTGCTGTGAGGGACAGCAGGGGAAGGTGATTATTAGAAAGTCACTTGCAAGTCTGGCCCTGCTCTGCACCCCAGTTTCTGCATGGGAGGTGTTCCCTTTGCAGGGTTGGTGTGAGGCTCTCAGACAGGGTTTGTGCTGCCTTTGCAGGAGGACTCATCTTCCACAGAGCTGGATGTGCCAGCAGCAGACCTGCACAGCAGCACGGAGGATCTCCTCTCAGACTCTGCTCTCCATGGCACGGAGTATTACAAAGATCTGGGACTCCTGAGCCTGCCGTCTGCCAAAACAGCACCAGACACAGCAGCACAGCCAGAACAAGGATCCCAGACTGTGTCTGCCCTTTGCTCATTGGAAGGGAGACCAAGGGCTCTGAGCAAACTGTCTGTGGATGTTGCTTTTTCCAATCCCGTTTCCTGCTCGGTACATTACAGCAAGGCTGACTGTCATTTTCTGAACAAAGGCCACCTGTGCTCCTGTGCAGCCATGGCAGATGATGGTACCAGCACTTCTGAGCATCCTGCAGACACAGACAATGAGCTGGACCTGCAGGAGGCCCAGGATTCCTTCCCCACGCTGGTGAGATCCATGTCCACCTCCCGGAGGCACAGCTGGGAGAGCCCTGTGTCACCTGTGGACTGCAGGCGCAGGTAGGGCAGGACTGTGAATGATATTTGATGTACACAATGCAATGGAGGTGTGAGGCTGCAAATCCCACTGCCCACAGCTCCAGATGCTGCTGGGAGGTCTCCCTCGCCTGTCAGCACCTGCCAGAGCAGCTGGACACCCACTGCTCGTGTTGGGTGGGATGTGGAAGAGAAGTGCTAGGGCAGCAGGAGGCTTTAATGTCTTCTTGGAAGTAGGGAGACCCTCTTTTCCTGGTGTTGGGGCTGGGAAGAGGATCTCTCTTTTCTGTCTGGAGGGAATCTTGAACAGAATCAGTTCCCTTGATGACCTCCATCCTCTGGCTCAAAGGGAATTTTTCCCATCAAAGAGGGATTAAGACAGCTCTGTCAAATCCTTTTTCTTCTTGTCTATGAGTTGGCTTGGTGGGGCCTGTGCCTGCAAGGACTGTGCTGTCCTCCAGCCCTCTGCCCTCCATGTGGCTGCACAGGAGGTTGTGTTCGTAGCACAGTGCTGAGCTCTAGCTGGGAGCAGAGTCAGGCCTGGCATTCCTGCCATCCTCTGCTCCTGCCACATGAATGCCTTGAGCTCCAGGTTCCTCCAGGAATGCTTTCCCTGCTGACAAATGTATTGATCTCCCAGCTGACTGGGATTTAGGTGCAAGCCAGCAAGGACTATTTTTATCTCTCCTCCTTATATGGTGCCCTAAAATTATTTCAGCCTGAAATCTTGGCAGTCCTTTTTCAAGTTCAGACTTTAATTCTCAGACCTATTGTTGTCCCATGTGCCATGGATCACTCACAGTTTATGCTGTAACAGGCACATGAGTAACAGTGGCATGGAGTGGCTGTTGGTGTCAGGGACACGTTCTGTCCCCTCGCTGGGTGATGAAGCACGTGTGAGCAGGGGGCCAGGGAAGGGGAATACACCCCGCTGTGCCCTAAGCAAACACCTCCTGAAGCCTGCCTGTGGCAGCAGGAATGAAGTGACAGTGATCTGCAGACAGAACCCATGCAGAGACTAAGATTTTCCACTGAGCTTTATCCATCATTTTGCTTCTGTGTTGTTGTCACTGGAACAGCACTTGGTGTGCGGGACACTGTGAGGCACTGGGGGAGCTGGTCCACCCCTCATTTCATAGAAAATAATTTTTTTCTTTCCTCAAAGCTGGGCCTTGGTGGGAGCAGGATTTATGGCATGATGCCACAGTGGTGATGTGATAAACAACATCATCTGCCACTTCTAAATGCCCAGAGGGACTTTCCTGGATGGCAGCTGACAGGGCAGGCAGGGCAGGCTGCTGCCAGGGAGGCTGCACAGTCTCAGGGGTTGCTAAGAGATCAGTGTGAGCTGTTCAGCACTAAACATCCCAGGTGACCAGGGAGCTGGGGACTCACTGGTGGCAGCCAGAGAAGCTGTTTTTAACAGGCTGGAGAGATGGAGTCCAGGCTGACACTTCCTGTCATTTCCTTTCCCACGTGCCTGCTGTGGGGAGCCTCCTTGTCCCAGCTGCATGAGTTTGTTGGGACCACCCAGCCAGGGACATTGCAGGGGCTGTGCCATGCCAAGCACAGTGTGCCAGGTCTGCTCAGGTCTGCTCTGAGGCTTCTTCCTGTCCCCTGATTAGGTTCAGCCTGGATGTCACAGAGCTGGGCAGTGACCCAGAGCAGGACGATGTGGAGAAGAGGAGCCAGTCCTGCCTCCAGCCCCACGTGTCCCTTCAGCTGCCCAAAGGGGAACGGGGAGCCTGGAGCAGCAGCCGGGGTGGCACCGTGATCAAAGTGGAGATAGAGCCACTGCACCCAGAGCTCGTGGCCAGCCCCAGCCTGCAGGAGGTGGTGAGTGTGGAGGGCTGGGCACGGGGGCAGCAGGGCAAGCTGGGGGTGCAGAATGCAGCATACACAGGTGTCAGCTGCAGGCTGGACTCTTTCAATGCCAGCGTGGAACCAGGAGGTCTGCGGGAATCTCAGCAAGGATGGGCTTTTCCAGATAAACTGCTCTATCTTGTGGGATAAAGGCCCTGGGAGCTGTCTCTAGTATAACCCTCTTTTCCCACATATTTAGCTGGAATTTCCCTTCCGTTGTGCCTGTTGCCTCTTGTCCTGTCACTGCAACTCTAAGAAGAGTCTGGCCCTATCTTCTCTCTAATCCTCTGTGAGGTAGTTGAAGACAGCATTATCACACACCCCCCACACACACACCTTACACACTGCTTTGCTTTGGGGAACACCTTTAGACTCAATTAATATTAAAAGGACAATTGCATCACAGTGCTACATGTCCAATAGAAGTGAGAAGTGCCTAAGAAGGTTTCAGGCACGAGTGTGTCTTGTTCCAGCCTTCCTGGAGCCAGCAAACAGCTGAGCCTAATGGTGTCCTTCATCATAACCCTGACAAAACAAGAGGGAAAGGGTGAAGAATCAGCTGTGATGGAGGCCCCCGTGGTGCACAAAGCACCAAAGATTTCTGTGACTTTTTACTTCTCCAGAAATGTGTCAGCAGCGGGAAGAGACTGAGGTCCAAGTCTGTGCCATCAGCCTGTGAGACCACTGCCTCCCCCCAGATACCTCACAGTTTCAACACTTCTCTTCCAGCTGTGGAAGGTTGGTATGGACTTTATGCCATTAAATGGGTTCAAGGTGTAATTAAGAAGATGAAAAACTGGAGCTGTAGCCTCTGGAAGTGTGGACAGCCTCTGCTTTTCCTGCCACTTGGTCCCAGGAGCTCCTGAAATACAAAGCTAAGCTGGTTCTGAGTCTGGCCCTGGCTGGCAGTGCAGTCTCAGCTCAGACATGCCCACCCCCAGTGACACATTGCCACATAACCTCCCTGTGGCCAGTGCACTGGTCACTCCCTATTCCAGTCCTACCTGTGAGGACTGCCCTGGAGAAAAATGTAGTGATTTCAGAGCCTGGGAGGCAGAGAGGAGGCTGGCTGCCATGGGGAAGGGCTCTGGGGTGGTACCAGCTCCTTCCCTACTGCAAGCAGGACCCTCAACAGCAAATATAATACAGACTGAGGAGGTGAGGGGTAACACAGAAAAGTGATGTAGCTTTCACTTGCCTCACAGAAATGTAGAGCAGAATCTCCTTCCCAAACTGCTCCTGGCATTTCTTCCTCACCAATCAAGACAGAGTGGGAGCCCAGCACAATTAACAGGGTCCAGTTGCATAGATTGCAAGGTGGTGCTCTGCAAAGGCAAACCAGGATCCCTGCTGAGAGTGTTTTGTGTTCCAGGTGTTGAACCCCCTGCTCTGGAGATGCTGGAGAAGGACCACGTGTCCCCAGACCACGTGTAGGTATTGTCAGCCCTGGCTGGTTTGAGATGAGGGAGATTTTTGAGTGTATCTGAGCTACTGGGGATGCCACAGCAAAGGAGATCACACTCTGTGCTGGGGCACAGCTGAGCAGCTGGTCATAAACCAGCACCTGAGGTTTTGTGGGGTACAGAATGTGCAAGGATATTTTCTAATCTCTTGCTTTTCTCTTGCCCCATCCTTGGTAGGCTAATTGTCCAGAAGGTACTTCAGGAGCTGAAGCATTACCATGGGTAAGTGTGCCTGGGACACGTGTGGGGAGGTCACAGGTCTGCCTAAGACACACCTGGCAAAGGACACTTGGTCCCTTGAGGGGCAGATCCCCAGGGTACCAGAATCACTGATTTATTCCAGTGAAACCAGGGTAGAATTGCAAGGAGAAGGGGCATTTCATGTGTCTCCTCAGTAACTCTAAAAATGTTCCTGCCCCATCTAGAAAATGAGAGTTTCAGCTGACCCAGAAGTTGTGCTCTTGTGTTCTTTGCTGTGTCTGATGCCTTTTCCCTGCACAGGGTGAAGCAGAGAGCTTGTGTGCAAGAAGGCAGTGATTCTTCTCAGCAGAACCTCACTTGGTTTGAGTTCCTGTCTAATGAGTAAGTGAGACAGTGGGTGAGACACAATTTGTGTTCTGAGAGCAGACTGAGTCCCCTCCATCTAAGCTCTACTGCCCCACTAACCATGTGTGCAGGACACTGGTATCAGCAGGGGTTCAGCCAAGAGTGTGGCACTGAACAAAGCCTGCACACATAGTTTGAAAGTTCAGCTCCTTATTTGCAAGGGTCTCATTAATAAATGGCATGGCTGATGCCAAACCAGATCCTCCAGGAGATGGAAAGCTCACACTTGGGATCCTAAAGCAATGCTTCAATGAACTTTGTCAGTGATCTCCCTAAGCTGGGCTTGGCAGTGAATTTCCCCTTTTTTAAGATGTTTTGTTCTCCTTTCAGAAATGAGGACAGTGGGAAGAGTGATAAAGCAGAGAAAGGCACAAAGGTGATGCGACGGCTGAGCTCCCTGCGGAGTCGAGTCACTGGATCCTGGAAGGATAAGGTGAGAGAGAGGTGCTGAATTTGTGGAAGGAATCACTAAATTCTTCAAGGAAAAAGGGGATCTGACTGTAGGGAACAGTTAGCTGCATTGCTTTGGATGGCTGAGGCCTCTGTGTTGGTCAGCAGATACACTGTGCCCCCTAAAGCAGTAGTGCAAGTGATCCCTGAGTTCCAACCCTCCTTGCTCCAGGGCACGTTCTGGATGCTCTTTTCCCACCTCGGCACTGTTGTGCACAGCAAGAAGAGTGCCTTGGCTGGGTCACTGCCTGGATCACTCTCTGTGGCACGAGGAGCCTGCAGAGGGACAGCCAAGTGTGTCCTGCCCTTCATCACAAATGGACTTAGACTAGAGGGACTGGCCCAAGCCTTGGGAAGGCATTTGGGAAAAGCACTTCCATCCTACTGTACCTGCTGCCCACCAGCTCTCTGCTCGTTTGTACCTGTGGGGAAAGGAATGTGTGAGCAGGCCTGTGACTGGGCTGTGTTCTTCTCTCCTTCCAGGGTAAGAACAAAGAGCAGCTCAAGGAGAGAGAGAAGGAGAAAGAGACAAAGGAGACAAAAGAGAGGTGTAAAGATATCAATGGGCACCAGCTCGTGCCAGGGGTTTTCTCCAGTTGCACCAGCTGCTCACTGTGTGCCAAACCTCTTGGGAATAAAAGTGGTCTGCAGTGCCTGAGTGAGTATGGCTGTCACTGCCTGGCTCTGTCACTGCCTGGCTCTGCCCCAGCCTGCACTCCCTGCCTGCCCTTCAGCCCAGGCTGTTCTCCTGCCTAAACCAGCCCCCTGGATTGCTTCACTTCTCTGCCTGGCTCGACTCTACCCCACCACTCTGCTTGGCCTGGCTTGGTTGTTTCTCCAAATAGTCTGAATGATCTCTGAATCCTGCCTGGCAATTATTCATACTCATTTTCTTTGGCCACTTGACCATTTCCTGCCCCGTTCCCCCAAGGAGGGTTCTAGGTCAACTTCTCTTTTACTAATTTTGTTAATCACGAAATTCTGCTTTGCCTGAACAAATATCCCAACTGCTTGAGTGTAGCTAGATCTTTTAGGCTGTTTTTCATAGCCACAGTGATGTCTCAGCTCAGCATCTGCCCTGTGCATGGGCATTTCTAGAGCATCCAAAACTTTATTAACTAACAAAAAGTCAAATGTTGCCTCCCAGGACATGCATGGGTGAGACTACTGCTTTTCAGCTCTAAGTAGTGCCAGCAGGCACGGGCCTCTGTGCTCCCACTGCATTCACTGTGGCATGGCTTTGGCTGACAAACCCTGTCCCTCCTCTTTGGGGCAGGTACTCAGGCCACTGAAGAATGTTTTCATTCCCAAGGGATTGTCTGTGGGCAGAGAAAATTTTCTGGAAATGAAAGGATTGCTCTCTTTCTCCACCCTGTACCCTCAAGCAATGCTCGGTCTCTCAGAGGCTCTTAAGGTCAGTAAAACCTTTCTGGGGCATAAAGGGACTGATTGCCCTCAGACATGTGTGGTGAGAAATGTATTTTCCCTTCAGGGCAGCTGGACGGAAATGGAAAAGAGGCACAGAGCTGACTATTAGTGAGCATTTTTCTGGCATCACAGCAAAAAGTAGGAACCAGGGGGCTAAATAAGAGCTTTGCAGATATTTAGAGAGAACCTAATATTACAGGAGGAGGCAGAGTTGTGCCTTGTCATTTGGGTGTGAGGAATCTCCAAGCCAGAGGCTCTGTTTGCAGTCCTGCACACTGCTTTACAAAAATATCTTAACTTGTGAGGATACAGACAGTCCTTGATACCCATGAGCATGAAGCCAGGCTCTGCATGGTCTTGGGAACTCTGAGGGCATTTAGTGTGAGTGATTCTCCTCTGAACAACCCTATGGAAATCTGTGATCTGGAGCTGGGGCTAGCTGTTGAAATGAGAGTGTGGCTCAGCGTGGCTTCTCCATCATAAACACACAGGGACTGGACATGAGATATGGTAACTTCACCTTGTTTCCCAGTCCTTCCATGAAGAATCTGTGTTCTGTGAACATTCAGGAGAAAAACTCCAGGGTGGCTGAGGCACTGGTTTGTGTTTGGGACTCTGTGACATCTCCTTTGGCTCTTGGCTGCCCACGCTAACAGAGGTGGCAGAGCAGCATTTGTTTTGTGATGTTCCCTTTGCAGTGGTTTGAACTGAGGCTGAACAATCGGGCAGGGTTCTGTGATGTCCGTTAAAATTAATGGCCTGTCTGTGGTGAGAGCTGGGCTGGGACTTGTGCTGTGACAGCTGATGGCCTGAGACTGCCTATATTTGGATGATGCTGGGCTGAAACCTTTGTGAGCTGCTGCTGAGCTGGTAGTTGATATCAGCAGCTCCCGTTACTGCAGCTCGCAGCAGTGTGTGGTCTCCTGACTAGTCCCTGATAGAGCTCGGGAACAGCAAGCTCCGGGGCCACCGGGAAGCCGGGGCAGCAGGCCTGCTTTTCAGAAATGTGAGCAGCTCTGTCAGGCTCAGCCTGAGCCGGGGCTGCTGCCAGGATGTGAGGGTATTTGGCTGCGCCTCTCGTTCTCTCCTCGTGAACTCACATTTGACCATCCCCGTGCCTGGGCCCCCGGCCAGCCCTCGGCCCATCGCCGGTCAGGTGCTGCTGTTGCTGTTGTTGTCTCCGTGGTATTTTTAACTGCAGCACCACCACGTGGTCCAAGGCAAAACGGGCTCCTGGAAAACACAGGAAAAGATGGTGGTTACAGAGAGGGATAAGCTGAAGGGGGAGGGAGGCTGGGAGAATGACTGCAAGCCTGAGGTCTTTTCACTGTCCAGTAGACACAAAAGGTCTGGTGACTTCCATGGCTGTGATGAGCTGGAGGAGCCAGAGCTCTTCTTATTAGAGATACTAACAGCAGGAGGAATTCTGCATTTAAGTCAGAACAAAAAACCCTTGTTCTGTTAGAAATGTGTGTGAGCCGTGAAGAAAGTGGGCAGCTCAGATAGCCTGGTACATGGTAACTCGTTTCTCTCCCCCACTGATTCCTCCCAACTCTCCTCACCCTACAGGACACAGAGTGTCCCAGGGAGAAGGCTGTGCTGTGTGTCAAGAGTAGAGATTTGGGAGAGTCTCTGCAGCTCAGATGTGCAGTTAGGAGCCTGGCAGGGATGAAAAACAAAGAGGAATGATTGCAGTCACAGGGATCTTGACAACAGTGGCCACCCAAACTCTGCTGTTATGTAAACTATGAGTTGTGAGTCTCTAGGTTTATTGTTCACCTGGAAATGAGAAAGCTCCTCCTGAGCCTTTGCTATCATGGATGGAGAAGGCTCTGTGCCTAAATTAATCCTCTCTTATAAACATGCTTCCAGAGTTTATGCAGCAAGAGTTAGATGAGTCCCAGGGAAGCCCTGACAGGAGGAGAGCTCTCCAAGCAGGCTGTGCCATGGAGGCGAGCCAGGGATATACTGTGGAATACAGATGGAAGGAGGATTTCTTCCCTTGAGCCTGAGCACTGGGGTAGAGGTGGGTCTTCTTCATCTTTAGTTGACAGTCAGTCTATTACTTTATGGGAAAGACAGAACCCAGGCCCCCACAGAGGTGTCAGATTGACCATCCTCTTCCAAGGAAACCTATAGCTGCAACCAAAGTTTGGCAGGCATCAGACAAACTCCTCTTCTTTAAGAGAAGGTGTTCAGTTTAATGAATTTTCCTGAACAATACAGGCTGTGCTGGACTGTCCACCTGTCCTAGGCTGACCCTTGCTGGCTGCTTCAGTGCACTGGCTGATCTCTAACTGGTTGCTGTAACAACTGGTCTCCAGGATTTATTTAAGGCGCATTGTGAAAGAGGTTTGGAAAACCATTTCCTTTCTCAAAACAAGAAGGAGAGAGGACATGGATTTCTGCAGTTTGTCAGGCAAACATCCTCCATCCATGGCCAAGGAAAGGCCAGAATAGCTTTTGGTTTAGACCTGAAATTTGATGTGAAATTCACCTTGCACTCAGCACTTGTTCCTGCAGGGTTTTGCTTTTGGATTCCCAGTGCAGTACTAATAAGCTAATAGGTGAAGTATAGTTTTGGCTTACGATAAGGAGGAATTACTTGATTTTCTATCCTGAAATTTGTGTTCACAGCCCACACAGAGTCCTGAGAAATCTAAAAAGCAGCAGGCAACCTGGAACTTTGCGTTTCTGTTGAGAGGCACATCTGCCAAAAATCTTCTGTTTTGTGGGGGGAAAAGGAGGTTTGGCTGCTGTAACATGATGACAGTGACAAATGGACTGGGAGTCCCACTTGGAATAAACTATTACTGACAGGAGTCCAAATAAACAGAGGCAAAACCAAAGCGGCTGCGCTGGGATGTGGTTAAGGTGGTTCTGAGCCAATGGAGCCGGATCTGAAGCAAATGTGAAAGCGGCTGCAGCGCTGCTTGCACAGGAAACACTGACTGAGCTGAGTGTGCTGACACAGAGCTGGCTCAGCCAGCTTGAGAGGGCTTAGAAAAGGAAACCAAAGTACATCCTATTCTCAGTGCTTCTCCTTTTCTGCTTTTCAGTTTCTTTTTTGTGTCTGGGCAGTACTACCTTGATCTGGAGTATCTCCAAATGCCGCTCCTTCCGTTCCCCAATAAAACCTCAAGATTCTTGTACACTCGAGCTGACAAATGCATAAGGACAAAAATCAACCCCAAACACATTCAACGAGAAATCTTTTGCTATTACAGAATTACACAGGATTAGACAGCTGGTAGTCTTCTCTTCTTTGCAATCCAAACCTTAGCTCTAAGCTACAGAGTCTTGGAGCTGGCTGCTGTGCCAGATTTTGCACTGATTTTGTGGCGATGCCCTTAGGCTGCACAAGCACAGCACGTTCTCTCCATGACAGCTGCAGTTGGGCAATCTGCAGTGCTTTGCTTCTATATTACAGCAAAGCACAAAGTTTGAAGTGCCTAAGGATTAATCAGTCACCAAGTGACAGCCAGCTGTTTACCCCCAAACCACTTTATGTAATGATCATTTCTCTGTAGTGCTGACAGGCCCCAATAAACAACTGGGACCTCAATGTACTCAGTCCTGTAGAGAAGCAGCACAAAAGGGAACATTTTGGAAAAGCTTGCAACTATGAGACAAAGATAAAAAATAAAATTGAATAAACAGGTAGCAGTGTGGAAACCAGAGATCACATTGGCCCCATGGCAGGATTTCATCACATCTCCAGCCCTAACAGTGGCAGGTTCTTTCAAAGCAGCATGGGAAAGCTGCAGGATGGATTTTGAGAGGGAAGTTTGTAACTGTGTATGTTGTGTTTCAAAGCTCAACAGCCAAGTAGGATATGTGTGATTTAAAATATGACAAACTTTCCATCAGTATTGTTAATCCTCAGAGTGAAACTGGGAGGGGAGGTTGGGTGGTGAGCTCTTCCCAGTTTTCCTGCCTGCTCTGAGTACTCCAGCAGCCTCGTGCTAGTACATCAAACCTTATTGGTGCCAGGGAAAAGGTGTTTTTTCCAGCAAGCAGTTTGGTTCTATGAGTCAGTGCATGGATCTCCTGCTAGGGAAGATAATTCCCCTTTGCTCTCGTCGTATGTCTGTGCAGGGGTCACTGACAAAGGCCTGGGCAGGCAGTCGCTGTTGAAGGGCAGATAGGAAAGCCAGCACCTGCCAACCCTCCAGGCACTGCAGCCTTGTCTTGGCAGGGTGTTCATAAACACTCCAGCACACTGGGATGGCAAATCCCACCAGGCTTTTAATAACAAATTATGTATTTCAAGTCCCAGGCGATGTGTAAACACACGTGAAATGCCATGCTGAAGATGTCACTGGAGTGCCACATCCCATCTGTTAGGGGCCTCTTTAGTCTGGAAGGAACCGTGTGCTCTCATTGAGGGGAAAGTGTGGGCTAATGGTGGTCGTGTGCCCTCCTTGAGGGGAAAATGGAGGTTGGGGAGCCATGTGTCTTTTCTCAGAGAAGTCGTTGGTTCTGGATAGCCATGGGCCCTCCCTGAGGGGAATGTATGGGCTAACAGTGGCCATGTGCCCTCCCTGAGGGGAAAATGGAGGTTGAGGGCCATGTGTCTTTCCTCAGAGAAGTCATGGGTTCTGGGCAGCCGTGGGTCCTCCCTGGGGAAAAAGTGCAGGCTGAGGATGCTCATGGTGTCCCCAAAGGGGACATGCAGGTTGGGGGTCCTGTGCCCTTCCTGAGGGAAAGTGCAGGCTATGGGTGACCATGCCCTCGCTGCAGGAGGAAGGAGCAGGCAATGGATTGTCATGTGCCCTGGCCACCCATATCCCGCTCTTACCCCTCAGGGAGGGCATGAGCATCCTTAGCCTGCAGGGTTCTTCTCTCAAGGAGGGCACACAGACATGCTTAGCCCATGTTTTCCTCTCAGGGATGCCATGAGCACCCGCAGCCCGTGCCCACTGCCCAGGGAGAGCACACGGCCACCCTTAGCCTGCTCCTTCCCTCGGGAAGAGCACACCCAGCCCCGAGCCATGCTTTCCCCTCAGCGAGGGCACATGGCCACCCCTAGCCTGCGTTTTCCTTCAGGATGGGTACGACTACCCACAGCCTCTGCCTTCGTTGAGGGAGAAATGCAGGGTTAAGGGTATCCGTGTGCTCTCCATGAGGGGTAAACACGGGTTAAGAGCATCCATGTGCCCTCCATGAGAGAAAAACACGTGTTAAGGGCATGCAGTGCCCTCCATGAGAGCAAAACACAGGTTAAGGGTGTCCGTGTGCTCTCCATGAGAGGAAAACGCGGCTTAAGGGTATCCGTGTGCCCTCCCTGAGAGGAAAACACGGGTTAAGGGTGTCCATGTGCCCTCCCTGAGAGGAAAACACGGGTTAAGGGTGTCCATGTACCCTCCCTGAGAGGAAAACACGGGTTAAGGGTGTCCATGTACCCTCCCTGAGTGGAAAACACGGGTTAAGGGTATCTATGTGTGCCCTCCCTGAGAGGATCGTGCAGGCTGCGGGTGCTCGAGCGCTCCCCCTGAGGGGAAAGCGCGGCTTAATGGTGTCCGTGCCCTCTCCCCGAGGGGAAGGCACGGCCTCACGATGTCCCCGCGCGGTCCCTGAGGGGCCCGGACCCTTCCCGGCCGTGCCGCGGCGCGCAGGCGCACCCTCGTCCCCATCTTTCCTTCCGGGACACGGGGGCGTTTCCTGTTGCTGTGGCGGCGGCTCCCGGGACCAGGAGGGAACCGGCGGCTCCCCGGGGAGTCCGGTAAGACACCGGGCTGTCAGCGCGCCC
>JBBMKD010000103.1:3146975-3180466 GCA_037834095.1 Argya squamiceps
CGCGGGTACCGCCCGGCCCGGTCCGTGTGGGGGCAGAGGGAGCTCAGAGGGCTCCAAGGGGTCCCGGCGTTTGGCCGGGGCAGCGGGTTGATCTTCGCTTTGCCTCAATCCCGCAGGTTTACAGCCGTCCCGACCTTTGCAGCTCAGGGCTTAAGCTGCGGGACTGGACGCAGCTGGAAAGATGCAGTGTTTACAATAGGAAGCTCTTTCAGGGGCTGCGGAAGGAATGAAAATGTTGCTGTGTGCGGTAAGGAGGAGAGCGGCTGTAGCCTGTGTGAAACCGGCTCTCTTTATGCCACAGCTTGAGTCCGAGCATCCTTGTGGTCATTAAATCCTGCACCTCGTCCTCTCGGTTATTACACACATTGTATATGTTGGTGCTGCAGCACCGAGAAAAGTCTGGGATGTGCGGGAAGAGATCTTAAACGCGTTAGGGAAAAGGTGGTGAAAACTTCTGTTTGTCCACAATTGCGAAGACTGACCCATTTTAAATATTCCAGGCTCTGGCTCCTTGGGGAGAGGAGCGGGAGATGGTATCAGCTTAGCTTGAGTGTGCTGAAAGGAAACGCTGGGAGTGGTGATGGGTTTTGGAGGAGGAGCAGGGAAACAGGCAGTGATTCGATCAGGCAGCTTTCTGAATGTTTCTGGTGCTATATTTGGGTTTGCTGCTCTAATAAATAAGCATAATTTTTGAATATTATTTGAAGATTTGGTGTGTCACCAAGAGAAAAAAGGGCTGCTACTTAGTTCCTTTTCACTCCCCTCTTAAGAGAGTTTTATGGGAGGCTTTTTTATTTGGCCCTTTTTGTTTAAATTTATAAAAGTAATAGTTTCTCTTTGGCAAATAAAAGAAACCCGTGAAACATTGCTCTCAGACTGGAGCCATCAGACATCGTGTGTTGTAGTTCCACCTACTGTTTACCTATGAAATATTTTAAATACCTTTTATGATTGTCATAGTTGCTGCTTCAGTTCTGTATCATAGACTGGGGGAAGGGTTCAGCATGAGAGAATTGATCTGGGACTCGTGTTTCTTTTATGATAACATGCAGATTTTACTTGGCATTGTTTAAAAACCAGAACTATTGGTTGTTTATGTGTTTCTGTGCCTAAAGAAAACTCTGTGGCCACCAGACTTGGCACTGTTGGGACTCACACAACCTCTCTCCCTACTTCATCCAATGGATATTTTGGCAATAAAACCAGATACAGTGAGCAAGTAATTATAGGTTGTTTTGGAGGCAAAGAGGAATGCTCTAACAGTGAGGCTGAAACTTGATAATTTAGTGCTGTTGCTCCCTGGCGTGGACTGTCTCTGTTTCAGAATGTGAAGTATCTCATCTCCCTGCACCCTTCCAGTTTTTGGTTTCTGCCTCTGCGTAATTAGACAAGTGAGAAAACAAGTAAACACCGACCACTGGAGCCACTAGGACAAAGTTAAATCTGCCCCAAGTTCCACAAGATACCTGACCTGGATTTACCCAGTACAGAAACTTCCTCGTGTTCCACTGAAACTCCTCCTCTTTCCTGAGAAGTTTTATCACAGTCACTCTGCTTTTTCTGGAATGCTGTGCTTGTTTGAAGTGTTTCTTGGCTGTTGTGTTGTGCATCCCTGTGTATAAATGCAGAGTTTATGTTCAGTGTTAATCATTGATAAGAGGGTTGTTTCCTTTGTCAGTTCAAGAGGGAGGAGTTCCCTGTGTGGTGTAAAGGGTGAGGAAGGAGGGAAGAGATTCCCTTTGATCCCTGAAGCATTGGACAGTTGAAAGCAGAAAAAAAAAATTAAAATCACTGATTTCTGAAGGAAGCTATTTTGTCCTTGGCTCTCTTCAGCTGGTTGGATTTCATAGGTGGTGAATAGATCCTTGAACTCCTTCTATCAGTAGAACCACTGTTAAAACCTGACCCTATTTGAACTTAGCTGCTTTAAAGTGTTTTTTTTTTAATCATTTATTTAAAAAATTTAAATCATTTATTTTAAAAATAAACAAAAAAAATCTTTGAGATAAAGAAAGTCAATAGTTGAATTTTAAATTAAGCACAGCATTTTTGTCTGTGAGTTGTTGTTTGCAAATGGCCTTTTAAGAGTTATTTTATTGGGCAGTACCGTTCCAGACCAAAGGTCAGGGTCATAGTGCTCATAATGTCTGGTGAGTCATAGATTGTCCTGGAATCCAATTCTTGAAGACATTTATAGGACATTGGCAGTGTCTGATCCCCTGGAAGGTATTCCAGCTGGGGGAAAAAATGTCTTTTCCTGCCCCTTTCCAGCCAGGTTTGTTGCCCTCTCATACTGTGGACAGGGTGATGTTTTGGGTGTTGTAATGTGCTGTCCAATAAAATGCTCCTGGGTTGTAAATTGCTTTCTGTGAGCCATTGGGAGAACATCTCATTAATAAGGGAAGGTTTTTTATTGTACCAGATAGTAAATTCATTACTCTCAGTCATGAACAGGATCTTTTCTGATGTTTATGAGCCTTTTAGTCTTAAATATTTCTTTACTGGTTGAGATCTTGCTTTAGTCACTCATTAGGTCATCTTTGGCACAGGGCCCTGCAAAATGCTGCGAGTGAGTGACAGTCCCTGTAGTAAGCAGATCTGGG
Organism: Argya squamiceps; assembly: GCA_037834095.1. Lineage (NCBI taxonomy): Eukaryota > Metazoa > Chordata > Aves > Passeriformes > Leiothrichidae > Argya > Argya squamiceps. The sequence continues at coordinate 3,149,579 of JBBMKD010000103.1, forward strand.
ATAAAGTGATGCTCCCAAAATTCTCAGCTTTAATTCCAAACCTGTTGGTTAAAGCCCAGGAGCAGCCCTGGTGGTTTGCTCAGTTTGCACACCGTGGGGTTCAGTTGCTGTGGTACCCTCAGCTGTAGTGGTGGTGCTCCCATTGGAGTGACCCAAATCCTTGGACTGTCTTGGTGTTATGTCACTTTGTCTGGTGGTGTCAGCACTGGCCAGGGCTGCAGCCCTTCTGCATAGTCTGTATCAAGATAAAATCCTTTGGAGGGTGTGTTTTTCCCTGCCAAATTAATCTTCTTGCTGTTCAGTGAGTGATTGAGGGAGGAGAAGACACGGAAGAGCCTGGCTGCAGTCCTCTGAGTTTTTATCTCTGCCTTTTTCAGGACTATCTACTGTGCCTCTCCAGTTTGGGTAGAACTGGCTGACAGAACTGCCCTTTCTTCTTTTTCTTTCTTTTTTTTAATTTTAATTTTTTACCTTCCCAATTTCTTGATCTGAATAAGACCAAATGCTGCTGATGGTAAATGCAAAAATAATTTTTTTGTTAGTTTTGAGTTTACTGATGCTGCTTTAGTCTGGATGAGTGGAAAAGATGGAAATCTGGTATTTCTATACACCTGTTAGAGATCTGTTATTTCTTTTCACCTGTAAACAACCCTATCTCTGCTCTTAAACATCAACCACCATGTGTGCAGGCTCCTGTCCCTTCTTTGCTGTCCCCTGTTCCTCATTCTTCTCTTTGCTGGTTTTTTCACCCCTGCAGTTCTCTGAAAGCATTTTCAGAGAGGCTTAGTAAGAATACAGAGTAATAAGAATAAATACAGAAATCTTACATGCATAAAAAGGAAACCACAGTCATTAGTGTTCAAAAGCTCCTTCTCATTCTGAATTAGAGTGACCTTCCTTCAGCACTGCAGAAGTGTTCAACAGAGGAAGCTGGAGCGTGTTTTATGAAATGAAATATGCTTATAAAACAGTCTTCTGGCAGGTTTGAGATTTCTCTTATATGGGGAAAAATAATGCCACTTCAAAATCATTAAGTGAATGCATTTCAAATAGTCTCGTGGGGAATCAGGTCCTTGGATTCAGCTGCAGTTTCCTGTGGCTTTTCTGTAGCATTTTCCTCTTTTCTAGCATGTTCTCCACTGTTGTGTAGAGAAGCTTTCAGCAGTGGAGGGAAGTCATACACAGCACTATTAGAGATGTCAGCTGATGAAGTGAAGAATGCCTACTGAGAGTGCCACAAGCTGTTATCTTTAACAGAGCAAGGGCATGATTTTAAAATTGAAACATGTTTTTAAGTGAGATCCCTTTTACAGTTACCTTAACGAGGAACCCAAGCTTTTCAAGTGGAATTGGTCCTACTAATCACTGAGAGGAAAAGCATTACTGAGTGTAATCACTGAAAATGGGTAAATGTCAGGGAATATTAATTTCTAGTTGAAATTTGAGTTTTTAGATGACTGTATTGCAGAATTTTAGATGGTTACATGGATTTCAGGACTGTGTGGGAAAGCAGTGGCTGTGGGAACACTGGGCATTGCTGTTCTGCCCTGAAGGGAACCCATCTGTGAGCAGGACTTGAAGCCAACCCAGCCTGACATCATGGAGAACTTCCTCTGTTTCCTTTTGTGTGGTGATTTTTGTCCTACAGTCTGTTTCTTTGTCTCAGGAGAAAAGGGATTTCCATTGTCAACTACTTGTTTGTTGTTGAGGCATGTCTTTTAATGAGCTCTTCATTCCCTCGTGGTAGGTGGAGGCCTTATCATTGCTGAAATAATGAACATATTTCTTATTCTGTACAAAGTTTTGTGAGTGATAATTTTGATACATTTTTCTCGTGCATTTGCAGAGGCACAGACATTTGAAATTAGATGTGGTGCCTTTTGGTTTGTGGTGTGGAGTGTGGTAGTGGTAGGAATATCCCAAATAAGAGAAGTTGTGGGAGGTGATAGTTTTTGTGGAGGGTTTTTTTGTGTGTGGTAGGCACTTGGGAGCAGAACTCTGCACTTCATTTCCCACACTTGGGGAAGTTGTATAACATGTGAGCATCTCACAGGTCTGTGCACTCAGGCTTTGTCTCAGTCTTGGTTTTATATCTTTATTAATTTATTTGTGTTTAAAGCCAAGTAAGTATTTTGGTCCTGTTCTCTGGCTTCTGCTGAAATTATGGAAAACACAAGTGAGCATCTCTCTAGGTTAGCCAGGAGCCTTAAAGCAGATCCCCAGCCATGGCATCAGGCAGGGGTGGTGCTGAGGAGACCTCAAATAGTTTTTCCTCTGTGCTTTAAACATAAACTGGCTTTTCTCTAGCAGATATGGTGTTCATGTTTCCAGTTTTGCTCTGTTTCTCTTTTTACAGGCATGTCTGGCAAAAGGCAAATCCTGGTGTCCTTTACTGGGTTGTTGCTGTCCTGCTTTCCTTTTGATGAAGGATCTTGTTTTATAGATGGGCAGAAAGGCTGCAGAAAATATTTGGCACTATCAGTTCCCCTCCTGTTTTCTCAATAAGTGGTTATCAGGAGGAAAAGAACCCAAGATTGGATTTTATTATACTATTAATAGTTTTATGGCTTTTGGGTGAGAGGGCTGCTTTGGTTTCTGTGTCTGGGCACAATTCCTTTGTGCAGCTGGAAGGGTGGTAATGCTGTGGTGCTGGTAATGCACTGATGATTCTGGAGAGTGTTTTGATCTTTAATTTACTGTCGTTACTGCAACTCCCAGCAATAATCTGTGCAGAAAGGCAGCTGTTCCTGTGGAGCCAAAGAATTGCTGCCCCTTGATTGGTATCAATTTTGGATGGAGAGACATGGAAATGGCCTTTGCAAAGATGAGGAAAGCTGTGCTCCAGGGAGGGGAGCTTGGGCAGAAAACTGCTCGTGCATTCCAGAGGGGCTCTTGGCTCTTGCATGTGTGAATTGCACTCAGTGGTGCAGTCTTACTGAAAGAACTCAGGGGTTTGGTATAAAATCAGGATCACAACATGCACAGGGATGCTTGCCACAACACCTGAGCTTACTCTGCACCTCTTCCAAAATGAGAATCCTTTGTGTGCCATTATTCCCTTCCCTAGACAGGAAAGAAGAATAATTAAGACTTTCTATGTGTGTGTGCATTTCAGATTGTGCAGTGAATGTCCACAAGAACTGCAAGAGTTTGCTGACTGAATGCAGCAGCATCAGACCCAAGGTGGGCTTGAACATTTCTTCTTCTTTTATCATAACAAGGCTTGACATAAGAAGTTTAATTTATGCAAGTGGTTGGATTTACATCAGTACAGAATCTTGCCCTACATCTTCGAGGCATCGGGTAGTTATTAACTTGTTATTATAGTAATTAATGATAATGTATGGAGGGAAAATAAAGTGAAATGTTTTATTGCTGTACTGTGAATTACTTAGCCTGTTCCCCAGAACTGTGGCTGAACCTAAGAGTGCTCAAACCCATCACTTTTTTGGGGAATATAATTGAATTATGTGGTGTCTTTGAATGTTGTGCCATCTCAAAGCTGATGGAAAAGCGTGAAGGGTGAGGGAAATTTAGTCATAAGTGTTACATGTTATTTCTAAGCTGGAAAATGCAGAATAAGTGATTTCATTTGAGAACTGTGATGAACCTGGTCTTGCTATGCTGTTTATTTTTTCTCTCTGTCACCGTGGTGCCTGTGATTGCATGTAAGGTCACAGGTTGTTTCACATAGATGTCTATCTGTTGGGGTTTTTTGTTCTGGTATTGGTTTTGAAAATCATTTCCTCCTCCTTATAACTAATAATATTTGAGGGAGTTTTGGTTTGTTTTAACCTGCAAGTGCTGATGATTTCAGAGACTGATAGCAGATTAGGGAGTTCTGTGAGGGGGAAAAGGGAGAGCAGAGCAGCTCAGACCTGAGCAATTAGAGGTTAGAGGAAGTGTGTTCAGCCATTGGTGATACAGAATGTAACTCTGCTGAGGGCAGAAATGTTCTTGTGGGAGTTTTGACAGATAATTTTAAACATCTCAGGGCATTGTGAATTTCCCTTTTAAACCGAAAAATTCATTTGCTCTGATGGTTTCGTTTCCACTCTTCACCACCCAAAACTTCATGGTTGAATCAGCCCTGACAAACCACTCCTGAAGAGAGCACAGAGGGAGTGGGGGCACAAAATGGAGTGAAGAATTCAGTCAGAAATGGAAACCCCCAAGGGAAGCTCCCCAAAAGCCATTTGTTACAGCCTGTGTTATTTATTTATTTACTTTGCATCTTTGATAACTTGTATCTCAATGGTTTTTAATATCCTAGTGTTGCAAGAAGGAGGGAGTTTAGCAAAGATTACCAGAGATGCAATTTGAAATGGACAGTCTGAGTTTTGGTTGAAAGTGGCTGGATTAGTTTAGTCAGTATTGGCAGAAACTAAAACAACAGCAAAGTGTAAGTGAAGACTGTCAACATGAAGGGGTTGCTTTCATCTCATAAATTAATTATCATAGCTTTACTTCAGCTTCAATTTAATTTAGTTTCAGTTTTGGTTCTATTTCAGCCTGATTTATACTTTGTGGAATTTAATACAAAGTGTTCGTGTCTATATGTCATTCGTCTGGCACATAAAAAAAATCAAAGCTGTTATTGTGTTAAATCTTTTATATTCTCAGTGAACATCTTCACTTACAGTTAATGCTATAGGATAGGAAAAATCTGATTCATTTTGGACTGCAAGTTTGGTCTGGATGTGTAAGAATATTGTATTTTTTCCTATAGCAGAAAGATTTGCAGCACAGACCTTCTGGATCTCCACAAAGTTCGCCCCAGTGCATTTCCCCAGGTTTGTACTAAAGAATGATTTCTGTGCTCAAGGCTTATCTCTTCGATTGCATTTTTTTTCTTTAATATGTTTTAAAGGCTATACACTGTGTGTTATTGAAGTATAGAGAAGGTCTCTTTTAATAAGATGGTTTCATTTTTTTTTCTATTGGGAATGGCTTAGAGGCTCCTAGCAATCTCCTGTGTGTTTTTATCTTTTTATCTTTTTATTTTTCTTTATACCTTCTTGCTGTGTAACCTCAAAATATCATGGTGAAAAGGGATCAATAAGCTCGTTTTTCATTGATTGTCTATTCTCTGGCCTCTGAAAAGACTAGAACTGTGAACTTTGTTTTACATCAGATTTTCATAATTGTCTATTTAAAACTTGCCTGCAGCTAGTGGTTGCTAGAAATCTCTAAGACAAGCTAGCACTAATGGTCTGAACATAAATCTTTGTTGAAACAAAGTGAGGAAAAAGGATCTGGGAGGAGAAAAAAACCAAGAAGAAGGAACATTTATATTGCAGCATAGACTTTAAAATATCTTTTTGCTCCTGGAAAAAGACCATCCCAGTCCCAAGTGTATTAAATGGCATTTTAATTTTATAAGATGTTACAAGGTGTGCATTAACAGAGCAGGTGAGTGTCAAACACAGCTGACTTGGATGTCTGAGCATCACTCTGGGTGTTTCAGCTGCTGTCAGGTACCATTTCCATTGCAAGGTGTCCTCTTCATGAAATGATTCTTCCCAAGAGGCAGCACGGGGGATAATTGCTCTAAGGAGATAAGTGGCTGTTTGCATTACCCAGAATGGGTCTGTGCATTTAGGAGAAAGTGCAGAGACTAAAATAGGAAGCAAGGGCTAATGAAAATGGGAGCAGTTGTCTGTAGGGCTGGCGTGTGTGAGGGGAGCAGCGATCGATGTGGGGCACAGCAGTGTGCACACAGTGCTAATTGAACTCAGAAAATGGCTTGTGGGCCTTGCAGCCTCTGCTAGGCACACAGGACTCGCTCTCCTTAGCCAAAAGCAGGAGCTGGAAATTAAAGGAACAGCTAATAGCCTGGGCATTGTGTGTTGTTAGCCACAGCATAGCCCTGCAGACTGCAGTGCCCAGCAAAAAAGCCCCAAAGATGTTGTCTCAATGTAAGAGAAAAATTCATTCTAAGAGAGGTGTAAACTGTGTTGTGTGTCCCCATCCCTCTCCCCTTGTTTTGCCTCTGAAGATTTTTAGGTCTGGCCTGTCCTTGTGTAACAGAACTTCATGTTCCTGACTTGGTGGAGCACAGAAAGAGAACTTGATGGCCAGTAATTTCAATACTTCCCCAAATGGAAACACGGGGAATTGGTTATTAAGCCTTTGTTTAAGGAGTCTGACTGGGCAAATCTGTCAGATACTTTATTTGTCTCCTTTTGGGTCTTGGAGAGGATGGAAAGGACTCAGTTTACCCAGTTTGTTGTAGACTGACAGTGTGCTGTGTGTATAGCTAGTTTCAAACCCAAATAGGTTTTGGGAAAGGTATTTCCAGCAGGAGAAGATGTGGTGATATAATTTCTATTAAATGTCATTGATGAAACCTCCCCTGCAGCCCCAAAACAATTCTTCTGTCAATGATGATGAAATGAGAAACAAGCAGGTATAGAGCACGGGATATGAAAAAATGTGGAAAAACCTGTTTCATGACAAGAACCACAAATACCTTGATTTAATTGTGCTCCACTGAACAAGGTAGAAGTGGGAGACAGAATTATTACTGAAGGTACACTAAGGAGGGCAGGCTGGAAAAGGGGAATTTTTAGGGCTGGGCAGACACCAGTGTTTTTACTAGAAAAGTGATGCATAAGCCTTATCTGGGAGCTGGAGAGCCCCTTGAACTGCTACAGCAGCAGCCCCCTGGTCCTGGAGCAGCCTCCTGGACACAGGACTGGGAGAGGAGTTGGGTCTGTCCCTGCAGTGACAGAGCCCTGGGTTCAGGGATCTGTGAGATCCCACTCCCATGTCCTTAAAAGCTCTTTGAAAAAGGGCAGGTTCAGACCTTGTCAGGGATCAATTCTAAAGATTGTCTGGCTGAGTCTTCGTCTTTGACTTCCCTAGAGTTCCTTTTTTAAAAGGATGTATTTTGTCTCCTGTTCCTGATCATTTATTACAGACATTAGTACTAAATAATTGTATCCATTTTTTATAAGTCTATTACAGGCTTCCACGTATTGTGTAATAGTGATTAAAGTTTCAAATATCTTTCCAGTTCACAGTCTGTCTAGATTTAAAAAGCATTAAAAAGCTGCAGTATTAAAATTAAATTTAGCTCTGGTATCTATTATGTGCAGTGTGTGTGCATGCAGATATAAATCGCTGTGAGCAATAAACATTGCAAAGAACCTGTGAGGTTTTTTTCTGTGATCTCTGATTTTTCTTGTTTGCCATGAAATGTTCTGTGCCCTTATACGGTGGGGTGTGAATAATTGTGTGTAGGTTCTGGTGTTTTACTAAAGGAGAAGATACTTTGCAATTTCCACACTAAATGGGCACAGTAGGGACCAATTTCCTGCACTTCAGACCTGCTGATTTAGCCAATACAGTAAGTTAAGTGGCAGCTTTACATTTCTAGAAGGATCACAGGTAGTATAAAAACAGAGCATCTCTGGGGCCACTTTACTGTGGCAGGTCTGAGGGCAGCCAGTGGTGAGCATGGGGAATACAAATTCAAAAAGCAGCGGCAGGAGCAATGCCATTCCAGCTCACCCCGAGCTGTCTTTTTGTGGTTCCTTTTCAAGAAAATGGAATGAGAATGTTTTTTTGGACAACGAGCTCCTGACATCCAAGATCCTGTCAGTTCTCCGTCCGCACTCGGAGCGAGGGCTGCGAGCAGGCGAGCTGCAGTGCACGCCTCATTTTCTGAGCACCAATTCCATTTTTGCCTCTTTAGCCACTTCTCTGAAGGAGCAGCCCCGCAGTCTTCTCCTGGGAGCGGATGGCACCCCAGCACTGTCCCGGAACCTCGGGATGACTATCGCCCAAAGAGGACATTCCCAGCCTTCACTCAATACTGCTGGAGCTGTTAATAAATTTGGGTGAGTAAAATGCTTCTCTTCTGATCCACTGGTTTCAGCTGCCCCCCACCTCCCCAGTGTGAAAAGAAAAATGAGAACTCGTATCAAGTTTTCAACCTCAAAAAGTCTTATTGAGCTTTTAATTCTGAAAGATTTTTCCCTGAACAATGCTTTTATTTTTTCTTTTTGTCTTTAGTCCCTCTGTCCTGTGTCACAAAAGATAAAATAGTGCAGTATTTGAGTGTTTCTGTCTAGATTATGGTTTTCATGGATGTATTTGTGTTGAGAACTGCTGTGAAATTCAGTGATCTTGTCTGAGCTCAGCTGTTCTAGGTTGTGCTGGTGCTGACTGGTGTAGGAGGCAGCAGTGTTTTAAATTGCTAAATACCTTCATTAAAATAGTAGGCAAACTCAAGGCTATCTGCTGTTTTAAGTAGCTATTTACTTTTGATGTGCCCCAGTTATCCTCCCTTCCCAGTGAAAGTGCCCTTTGTACTCTGAACTGGCTGTGGCTTGTCACCAGGTGATGTCCTTGTAAACTGTCATAGCAGAAGTTACAAGCTTTGCTCGTGCTGCTCTAATTAAACTGCAGTATTGCAGTGTTGGAGTTGCTAAATTGATTTAACTGTTTAAAGAGCGCAGTGATATTTATTTATTTGTAATAAGATAATTGCATTGTAGTTTAGGAAAGATGCTTGTTAAAGAAGTTGGAAATTTTTTTTAATTTTATTTTAATTGTTCTGGTCTAATTTCTTTGGCAATTTAGGCTAATTTCAGGAGACATGGATGAAGGGGATTCAGGCTTTATAAAATTTAAGCAGACTTCAGATGACGTTGTCTCGCTTGCACCTTCAACAGCAGACTCCATTTTTCTGGAAGGTATGGAATTTCTGTGCTTTTCAGGATTGTTATGCAACTTCTCCCACGGGTTTCAAAGCAGCATCGAGGTGTTTTTGCTCTTGTTACTGTTACTGATGGTAAAGAGGGATATGGTGAGAAACAGTTTAATAAAAATTTGAAATTGAATCTGCTTTTGGTCTAGATGCATATTCTGTGTCCCTTCGGAGTGAAATAGAAGCAGATGCTCATGAGTTTGAGGCAGAGTCTTGGAGTGTTGCAGTGGAACAGCCTTATGCAAAAAGGCAAAGGAAAGACGTTGTAAAAAGACAAGATGTAATTTATGGTAAGAGTATTTGTTATTCTTAAAGCTTCTTCTATTTCATAGTGCCACTGTTGTGAAACAAAGCAGAAATCATTTTTGTTGGTTCCCATTTTGATTTGTGCTTGAAAACTGAAACTGAGTGACAGTTTTGGAGTCTGTTACCTGCATTAATGTGTATAATTCCTTGTGTGAATGCCTTTAAGCATCCCATGGGTTTCAGCAGGGCTCTGTAAGCAGCAAAGCCCAGCTGTACAATTAGGGAACAGCTCAACTGCCACTGGGAGATGTCCTTAAATAAGTAGGGTCAGTCACTGCTGGGTTGAGACATTAGCAAGGCAAATTTAAGAGCTTCACATGAGTGATGCAAAGACTGTAGTGAAGAAGATGGTCATGGCTTTCAGAGCCTGCTCTTATGTCTCACTGCACAGCATATAAATGACTTCTGATTTTATTTCTGTATTTGCCCTTGCCCAGAACTAATGCAGACTGAAATGCACCATGTTAGGACACTGAAAATAATGCTGAAGGTCTACTCCAGAGCCATGAGAGAGGAGCTGCAGTTCTCAAATGCAGTGATCAACAAGCTCTTTCCCTGTGTGGATGAGCTGCTGGAGATGCACGGGCAATTCCTGCTCCAGCTGAAGGAGAGACGAAAGGAATCCTTGGAAGAAGGCAGTGACAGAAATTATGTAATCCAGAACATTGGAGACCTCTTGGTAAAACAGGTGGGAATTAAATCCTACCAGTGATGTTGACACTACAAAGCTTCTGAAAAGCTACATGTGAGGGTAAAGTTATGTGATGCAAAGATTGATTTCATCCTGGGTTTATGGTTCTCTTCCTAGTTAATGTGGGAATATGTCTAGTCACAAATTACATGAAATGGTCATTAAATGTTCTCTGGGCATGCACATACACACACTGTGGGATATGTGACTTGTCTGGTTCTATTTTTCAGCTATTCCAAGAGTAAAGTAACGTATTCCTAGTGTCCATTCCAAACTTGGCTCTCCTGCAGATAAAGCCAGACTTCTTCATTCTGGTCTTTTAAAAATACAGTCAGGATCCTTTGAACTCATGGCAGCTTTTGCACCGTTCTGGCATGGAGTGGATGCAACAATGTTACCCATTTTTTTCTGCCCTTGAACTTTTACAGTTCACAGACTTTTTAAGTGCAGAGGTCCAGAAATCCTTTTCAAAAATTCTCATAATTACAACCATCATTTAATGTTTAGTTCTCTTATGGTATTCCAAGCCCACATATCACACTGCATAAATCTCTCATTTCTGGTACAGAAGAAATTGAAATACAGGAGAAATGTCTCAGAAACCACGTTAAACCTGGGGTTTGTAGTGGAGGTAGGTTTACTCTGAATGATTCATGTCTTTCATTCTTCTATTTCCAATTAGTTTTCAGGTGAAAATGGGGAGAGAATGAAAGAAAAATATGCTGTGTTCTGTTGTGGACACAATGAAGCTGTTAGCCATTACAAAGACCTGCTCCAAAGCAATAAGAAGTTCCAAAACTTAATAAAGGTAAACAGTAACTAGAAGTTTCCTCTTCTGACTATACAAAATACACTTCACTGATTTGGGCTTTGTTTTGTACTTGAAAAATCCCTCAAATGTGAGTGAGCAGAGTTAGAGACATATTCTCATTTTTTGTTGGGTTGTGAGCTGCTTGTATTTTAGATCATTTGAGCTATTTGGAGACAAAACCACAATTAGCAAGTGTTACATTTGAGGCAGGCTCTTGAGAGCACCTAGGACTGGGGAATAGAGTATTTGTTCTGTTCAGGGCTCTGTCCTGCTGTGTGGCCATCAGGGTAAATTGGTTTGTTAATAAATTAAATCAATGATAAATGCTGTTGATGAGCTGCTGTAGAAAAAGCAGGGACTCTCAGTCAGATTTTGCTCACACCATCATCTTTCCAAACCCAAGAGATTGGCTACAGGCTGGTTTTTAACATGCAGTTAGTAGGAAGGGCTGTAGAGAACATGGCCCAAGTGGAAGCTGTAACCTGAATCTCAGATGGCTTTGCAGAGGCCTAAATATTCTCATTTTCCAGTCACCAGTAAGTGATACTGTGTGAACTTTCCAGCACAGCTCTGTACTTATAGCTCATCTTAGCCAGGCACCTTTAAAGTGAGAGCCCTTCACTTCCAAGGAACTAAATAAGTGACCAGAGTTTGAAAACAGCTTCAGTCCCTGTAGAGAAAGACCTTGGTGCTGTGTTCTCCTGCTGCCAGGTGTGTGCTGTACCTGCAGTAACATTAACTGGTGCTTCACAGTCCTCCCTTTCTAAACAGGAATATGTTTCTGTAGGTCAGGCTACTGGGGAGCATGCAGTGGTAAAATAAACACTTAATTTTTTCATTATTGATCTAATTTGACTGGTAGGTGGTTGGGTGTGGTTTTAAAACCACAGAACTTTCCTATGTATTTAAGGTCTGACCCTGTTATAAAGGGTGATCAGTTAGCAACAGTCAGACAGTTCAGGTTTGGAAGTTTCCCTGATTGACTCCACATTTAGTTAACAGCAGTTGAAAACAATACCTAAGATATTTTCCAGTAATAAAGGCAATTTTTTGAATGCTATCAGGAGTTCTGCTTTACTAGAAGAGTGCAGCTAATTTCATGGTGCTGTCTCTAACGTGCAGAGGTGTTTTGGGGCAGAAAGCACGTGAATGGAGAGGGAGTTAGAGCAGCACCATGCACAGTGGGTGTGACGAGTCTGTCTTGTTTTCTAGAAAATTGGGAACAGTTCCATTGTGAGGAGGTTGGGGGTTCAGGAGTGCATCCTGCTGGTCACCCAGCGCATCACCAAGTACCCGGTCCTGCTGGAGCGCATCATCCAGAACACAGAAGGTGGGCTGGCTCCTGCAAGCCTCACAGTTGTCAGCTGGTCCATTTTCTGCCATGTTTTGCATGTTCTTACCTCAGACAGGCTGTTACCTGCTTTCTCAGTTCTCTGTTGGTTGATGATGCTAGATCTGTCTCACCTTAGAGGGTCAAGAGAATCACAGACTGGTTTGGGTTGGAAGGGACTTTAAAGTTTATCTCATTTCACCCCCTGCCATGGGCAGGGACACCTGCCACTATCCCAAGTTACTCCAAGCACTGTCCAGCCTGGCCTTGACACTTCCAGGGATCCAGGGGCAGCCACAGCTGCTCTGGGCAACCTGTACCAGGTCCTCCCCACCCTCACAGTGGGGAATTTCTTCCCAATGTCCCATACAACCCTGCCCTTCCTCAGCTTAAAGCCATTCCCCCTTGTCCTGTCACTCCAGGCTCTTGTTAAATAGTTTCTCTCCATCTTTCCTGTGGGCTCCCTTAGACCGATCTGAAATTTCTCTTCTTCAGGCTGAACAATCTGAATTCTCCCAGCCTCTCCTCAGAGGAGAAGAGCAGCATTTAAAGTCTGCAGCCACAAACCCATAGTAGTTAAACCTGTTGGTTCATTAGCTTTTCAGAGCTTTAGGTTATTTTATTTTATTTTTAAACTTAGCTCTTAGAAAATACTGTTAGATGTCCAGTATGGAACTCCTATGCTAAAATGTGTTTGGATGGCTCTTGTCTTGTATTTTGGAAATGAAAATGTGATTGACTGCTTCTCTTTTCCCTTAGCTGGAACTAGAGATTACGAAGAGCTGACCCAGGCCCTTGGTTTAATTAAGGACACCATCACCCATGTAGATGCCACAGTAAATGAGTGTGAGAAGGGGCAGCGACTCAAGGAGATCATGCACAAAATGGAGCTGAAATCATCTGGGAAATGCAAGAATGGGCTTTTGTTCAGGAAGGATGACATGGGCCAGAGGCGGCTGCTCCTGGATGGGATGCTCTACTGGAAAGCTGCATCAGGGCGCCTCAAAGGTACAGCACCAGCAAGGGCAAAAAACACAACTGGGAAACAAGATTTATGTTGGTTTGGTTTTTTTTTTAGTAGCTGTTTATTACTGATCGATTGGGTATAAAATAAGATGACAATAACCTGCTTGTTTAATAGGATATTGGAGGAAATAGCACTTGTTCTATTCTTGGCTTGTCCAATAAGCATCTCTATAATGGTGCATGATAAGTTCCTTATGCTGTTTGCTTATTATCTGGCTGATCTGCTTCCCAATTCAAGAGGGAAGTCTTCAGGTGGATGACAAAGCTTTGAGTCATCCTGACTTAGTCTCCTGTGGAAAGGCATTATCTTGTGCGAGCTCTGCTTCACACTTTGCACAACCTGTGTCATGTCAGCTGCATGCCACTTAATTCTGCATTTGCCAGAAAATCAAAGCAGTGGCCATCAGGGAATATTTGAGCAGCTTCAGTGCTCAAGTGTTCAAAGAGAAGCTTCAGTGGCACAGAAAATGCAGCCAGGAGTAGGTGGGACCCTGAATGGCTGCAGTTCGAGAAGAATCTGCTGTTGAGAGATGTGTTCCCTGCAGAGTGCTGGAGTCCATGTGTAGGATGTGTGTGTGGGTGTTCTCAAGCTTTAGATGAGCTCTGTTTAAATCAGCTGGTTCTGCATGATGCAGCCTGGCTGGGGACAGCCCAAATGGAAGGCAGTAACAGACCCAATATGCAAATGCTGACATACTATTCCCTGGCCTGCAGGAAATATAAGTTAAGTGATTTTTGAGTCTGGACTGGTTTTTCTGCTTTTAAATATTACTTTTTTTCCTTTTTTTGTCTCTTTTATTACTGTAGATATTCTGGCAGTCCTGCTCACTGATGTACTGTTGCTCTTACAAGAAAAGGACCAAAAATACACATTTGCATCTGTGGTAGGTATTGTTCTCTTTATTTAATACATGCACTTAGAGGATTTATGAAAGTGACAGTAACTACAAAAGAAACACAATTAGGGATGTTAGATACTTGTTATAGGAGGTTCAGAAAGAAAGTTAAGTGAATAAATCAGCCACATATTATGGAATCACTTTTTCTGAAGCAGTTCTGGTACTTGTTGAATCCTGTCCCCACTCTCCCAGTGCAAAAAGTATTTCCTTGCATTGGCCAGTTGTAGCTGCCACATCTCCCATGGTTTTCACTGCTTCTCTTCTTGTGCTGTGACTTTCCCTTTCACTGAACTTCGTTAGGCTGAGATTTTGTACAAGTCATGGACATGGCACACGCTAGAACTGTGCTTTGAAAAACACTTGCAAATAAATCCTGCTTCTGTTTAGTGTGCAGAGAAAGAATCTGCCATCTCAGGGACGTGGTAACTGTGGTCATAGTGCCCTGAGATTTACTAGGGGCAGAGAACTTTCCTGAAATACATGGAATAAGAACTAAATGCAGATGTTATTACTGCAGCACTCCAGAACATTCAGTGAATTCATTTGCTTTTCTAGGGCATTTCCACAGGTGTCCTCAAAGAAATTAATTTGTACATTTTGTCCTGATCTAGTTCACTGATGGCTGTTGTAGAACCTGTTACAGAGAAACTCTTCCATGTAATTGTTTTCTTGGATGTATTTTTTTTTCAAGACATTAACATTAGAGCTGAATTCTAATGGCAAAAGCTATTTTGGTGACCTCAGGGCTGTACAAACAACTGCTTTTCAAATTACCCTTCTCCTAATGCACAGAACAGGGTGCTGTGTGGTGAATTTTTTTTCCCCTCTGGAAACGTGCTCTACACTTAGAGTCTGACCAATTTTTTTTCATCTTTGTATGTATACAGTTCATTTGAAATTTAATATCACTTCTCCATAAATAAATCAAGTGAGGGAGCAAATGGATCTGCTCAGTGATTCTGTTTTTCCAGTGACCTCTGTTCGTGGCTGGAATTGCAGTACAGCTGCCCAGAGAAGCTGGCAGAAGCTGGTGTTCCTGGTGTTTGCTTCACAGTTCAGTTCTCTTATCATGGCTCTAGATTATTCTGTGAAGGTTCAGCAGTCACAGAGAGCTGCTTTATCCTGGGAAGGAACTTTCTAGGCTGCATATGTTGGAGCTATGCTGCAGGAAGCCTAGACAGGTTTTTAGTAACTAATATCCCTCCTGTAAATGTGTTTTTACTGCAAAGGCTGACAGCTAATCCAGTTAATCCTCATTATACAATACACTACCTGTCACCTGGTATCATTTTTATCAGGGCCTGACACCCTCTAACACCTCTGCTTTATTTCTTTTGTAGCCAACATAAAACCTCTAACACTTCCTCTTGTTCTCTCCTTTCACTTCACAGTGTGTCATTAAGGTTTTTGTTTTCTTTTTCGAATTTTGGGTTTGCCTCCTTTTGAGCAAAATTTTTTGAGCCTGTTTCTGACTTCTGGGACTCAGTGGGAATCTTTAAATTAAGCTTTTATGTTCAATCAAATATCAAGACCTTTTGTTTTTGACGTGTTCATTTTTCATTCCATGTTTTGATTCGTGGTAGAAAAATGACAACATAAAAAATGTCGTGAAAAAGTCAGAGTTATCTCATGATGTTTCAGCTCCTGGTGGCTCTGGATAAACAGGAAGAAGGGGGCAGCTAGGAAACACAATTCCTAAAGAACACATATAATGTACTGCAATAAATGGTATTTTATTTTACAGGACTCTAAGCCACCAGTTATCTCACTGCAAAAGTTGATTGTGAGAGAGGTAGCTAATGAGGAAAAGGCAATGTTCTTAATTAGTGCTTCCTTAAAAGGACCAGAAATGTATGAAATTCACACCAGCTCCAAGGAGGAGAGGAATTCCTGGATGGCACACATCCGCAGGGCTGTGGAGAGGTAAGGGAGGAGGGAAAGCAGGAGGGACTGATTTCTTGCTTGTCTTCTCTTCACAGCACTTACAGGTGTAAATTTATCTTTCAAATCCATTTGACTCTCCCTAAACTTTCTTTGTAAGACTTCAGTGTGCAATTCTATTTGTGTTCATTAGGAAGAAACCACTGATAAAGATGAAATAAAAACTAGTCAAAGACTTTATCCTGCCTTTATTTTAAAAAAATAAAAAAAAGGCTCACTGATGTCAGATGCAACAGGGCTTTGGCAAAGGGAGGAATATTGACTCCCAGGATAAACCACAACTGAGGCAAAAGCTTCACGTTGAATCCTGAGATGGTTTTATATTATCTCACATGCAAATCAAGCAGAAATCTGTCTTTCCCTTTGGACAGCTGTCCTGATGAGGAAGGAGGAACATTTAATGAACCTGAGGCAGAGAGGAGGCTGGCTGAAGCAAGAGCTGCGAAGTTAAAAGATTTTCAAGGTAATGACTTAGTTATATATTCCACAAGCTGCTTCTCAGCATTATTTGTGATTTATGGCTGTCTAATTCTTTATCAAGGTATGATCAAGCTTCTCCTTCATAAGTCTTTCAAGGTGGTGTAAGGTTCTGTGGAAAGAGTGGCTAAAGAAGTCTAATAAGCTTTGTCTGCTCCATCAGTTTTCTCCTTAACTATTAATTATATCTCTGCATTTGATGCTTAGCCATAAAATGAATGATAATCTCCCAAATTGAACACGGTTCTGTGACAGCAACAAGGAAGGCAGGACTGAATTTGTTTCTTCCTTCAGAGCGTTTGAACATGAAAGATGACCTGATTCTGCAAAGTCTCACTGAGAAGCAGCAGATTTATCTGGAAATGTCTGAGATGAATGGCTTTGAAGACCCTTCCCAAGGATCCCGAGGCAGGCTGCTTCTTCGGGGGGATATCTCAGAGAACCTGCAAGGGGAGGCCATTCTGAAGTCTGCAGTGACTGAAGGTGAATGGAATGTGGGAATGTGTGGCCATTCACTCAGGTGTGGGGTGGGGATAAACACCCAACATCTAAGTACAGGCCCTGAAAATCATCCTCTAATAACATAATGCTTTTATGTAACACGCTTCAGGCTTCCTCATTCCCAGAACCAATCTGCAAGAAAGGTGAAGTGGGTTTAGGTAGAAGACCTGCACAGCTTGGATTGTTTTATTTTTAAGGATCAACCAGTGGAATCTTAGGATGAGTCTGTTCATAAAGGGTAGCAGAGTGCTCTAATAATACACAGTCCTGAAATGTAATATTAGAGGAGGGCTATCTATTAAAAACAGCCTGTCTAAAGATAGTATGTTTAGAAAGAAAATAAGCCCAAACATAGTTTCTATTTTAAAAAGAAAAAACAAACACTCAAGGCTTGGTAATCTTAACTTGCAGTTAAGGAAGAGCTCATCTTCATGTGAAGAGCTTGTCATGCAGAGCTACTCGCAAAGGAAAATTCATCTGTACTGCAGGACATCTCAGACTGCAGAACTTCTAGTGGACTTGATGGTTGAAATGTGTTTTTGGATTCATTAGCATGATAACTTGTATTGCTGCATAGACAGGGCTGTTTACATGACATGTTCTCCTCTTCTCCAGCTGAGAATCTCCAGGACTTTATCTTCACTCACTTTGGCAGTGCATCCTGTCAGCCTGAGGACGGCTCAGGGCTCCCCCGGAGAGCAGAGACCTTTGGAGGATATGACAGTAGTCCCTCAGTTTCAAGTAAAAGTAAGAAAGGGAACATTCAGCATTTTTCTGATCTTTTTGCTGTGATTACTTTACAGAGAATGAGAACAAGGAATTGAGACTCTCATATAAGGAAGCTTCACCAGGCTGTAAAAAGGAAGATCAGAGCAAATCTCCAGCATGTTGGATCTTTTGCTCCTGATACCAACACTAGAGAGCAGAGTAGGGCTCCCAGTGATATGCTGAGGGCACTACTTTAACCCATTCTTTGTAATTACCACAATTCCACACAGAACTTTAATTTTGTTAAAGAAAAATAAGCTTGACCTGAAAACCTAGAAAATTTAAGTTCAGCTGTCTGCTTTCATTATGTCATGAACACTTTTTTCCACTTTGTATCTGCACAGTCACTAGAGGTTTGCTGAATCCTTAGATAATATAAATTGTCCTTTTGACACAGATGATTTATCAGTTAATTAATGAAAAAAGAGGAAAGCCCAGATACTATTTATCTTCATTTTTGCTTCATGCATTAATTGAAAAAGCGAATGGCTCTTATTTCACTGGTTGTTAATCTCTAGAGCACTTTCTCATGTCTAGAAGGCTCCATGCATCTGTCATGTACTTTTTACAAGAGGGGGTCCATCTCCCCTTACCTCCTTCCACACTCACAGTGGTGCTGCTGTGACTGCAGTATTCCTGCTGACTGGTATTCCATGTCATGAACTTGCAGTTCTGGGAGCTGATTATTTTCATGCAGACGTTGTGGTTGCTTCACTTAAAATAGTGTAATGTAATTTGAACTTACCCTCCCCATTTATCTTAACCCAGTCTTCTCAAGTTTTTAAACTTCTTTGAGGAGCCCTATGTGTCACTGTTGCTTGATCTTCCCCTTGGGATCAGCATGGAGAAGCCATGCAGTTGCATTTTGGTTCAAAGTCACCATGTTTTTCTGCTTGCTCTGGCACTCACCACGCCCTGTGCTGGTGTGAGCTCCTCATACTCCTCTCCTTTTTCAGGCAGGAAGAACAGTGGTGGTGACCAGAGGCAGTGGGACTGGAGAGGCCCTGCACTGAGTTCAGATGTGCAGCTCCGTGACCCGTCTTCTGATGCAGAAGAAGGACCTCAAACTGTATGTTGAGCTCATGAGGGATTTAAATGCTTTTCCTTGTGTTCCTCATCACAATAGTGGTGCAGAACAAATCTCACAAAGTTAAAAGTTGTCATAGCTGGCAGGGCTGGACTTGGAACAGCTTTGTCTGTAAAATTACTTGACTCAATTTAGGATGTTTTGTGGGGCAACTTGGTAGCTCAGCACTTGAGAGGCAAGAAAATTCAGTTTTCCATTTGCTCGTTTGATGCTGTACCATTAACACAGGCTTTAATCACCACTCTGCTGTTTCAGCTTGGCTTATGAATTCAGTATTTTCATTGTATGTCCTTCAGTGCATGGGAGCAATCCCAGTTTTTTCTGGCAGCATTGCCAGTGCCCAGCAAGTGTCCCTAGCACAGATGTTGGTTTTGTCTCCCTTACAGAGTGATGGGACAAGGCTGGATGACAGCAGTGGTTTTCAGCCCACCGTAGAGTCTCAGGTATGTTATTTCTGCTGTTAAGAAATCCAATGGCAAATAGCCATAATATAATAACAGCATGTAAAATCAAACCAAACCACCTCCAAAACTCAGTGTTTGTAATGTCTGTGGAACCCAGCACATTAACAGCTCACTGGCCAAACTTGCCTCTGAATCCCTGTGAGGTTTGTACCTGTGCAGTGATTCAGTGCTGGGGCACGGGAGGAAGTGATGGTTAAATAGTTCAGTGAAGAGAAGATGATGAGGACTTCTCCATGGAATCCCAGGGAGATTTGCTGGGCACTGATTCACATCTGCACAAGGAAAATAAAATGAAATTCCTTGTGTCTGCATATTGCCTTTTGCTATGCTAGAGTACTCTGGTGGCCATGCTTCCATTGTGTGTGTTTTTGTAGATACCATGGATTATTTTCACTGCTTAAAAATAATTTTTAAAAAAGTCTAAGGCCTCAAAAGAGAGCTCTACTCAAGTGCCTAATGTTTTTTTCCTCCTCTTCAGCTTGTCCAAAGGATACAGACGCTGTTACAGTTGCTCTTCAGTCTTCAGGTAAACCATTTTTTACCGTCCAAGAGATTTGTTAGGCACTAAATGTAGTAAAATTTATGCAGATGTGGAGAGGAGCTACCTTGAAAATATCCCCTAAAGCTGGAGTGAAGTGCAGAACCTGAGACTCAAGGAAACTCTGTCTGGTATTTTGGAGGAAGTGTTAGAGCTGTTGTCTTAAGTAATTATTTCCTTTTTCCTGCTCACTTAATTCTTTTCCTGCTTTGAGGTCTAGCTGCTCTCTGTGCTCATTGTTCATACACGTGAATGAATTAGTTGTTTTTACTGTTACCTTCTAATCAGCAATATTTTGACTGTCTTGATTCAGGGTAACAATTCTAGGTGCAAGAAATGTCCAATTTGACACACATAAACATCATTTATTTGCTTGCCCATCTTCAATGTCATGTCAGTCACCATGGGCTGTATGAGCTGCAATTAAGATATGGAAGAAAAAGGCTCTGTGACCTCGCCTGGTAGATGCTGTTGTCTCCTGCTTAGCTGTGCATGTTTGTTGAACCTGGGTGCCTCATGCTGAGCTTTTATCCCCTCCAGGCTGTGATCTCTCAGCAGGACAGCTACATTGAGGTGCAGCGAGCCACCATGGCAGACCGGGAGAAGCAGTACCGGCTGCAGTCCACCCGAGGGAATCTGCTGCTGGAGCAGGAGAAACAGAGGAACTTCGAAAAGCAGAGGGAAGAACTGATGAATGTCCAGAAGCTGCAGAGCCAGCTGAAGCTGGAGCAGCAGCGCCTGGAGCGGGAGAGGAGCCGGCAGCAGAGGGAATTTGAACTCACGGAAGCGCGGCTGCAGGAGCGCGCCGAGGAGATGCGGCAGCTGCGGGACAGGCTCAGCCAGGACAGGGAAGAGCTGGAGAGGCACAGGGAGGCCTATCAGCACGACCTGGAGAGGCTGAGGGAAGCCCAGAGAGCTGTGGAGAAGGAGAGGGAGCGCCTGGATCAGCTAAAGAAGCTGAAGAAGCAGAACACAGTGTCAGGCACCTTCTCCCCAGAAATGGGCCAGGTGAGGGATTGGTTTTCTCAGTTTTATTCCGAATAACCCGCTGGCTTCTGGGTGAAGTTTGCACTTGTTGCAGCACCAACCTGTCTTTGCCTTTCACTGGGGTCCTCGAACCTCAAACCTGAAGTAGCTGGTGATGGCCGTTCTCAGAGAGATCAGAACTTGGCAGTTTCCCAGTGTCTGTGAATTTCCACCCAGCTGTCTGGCAATGAGAATATTTTTTAAAAAGATAGAAATGGAGAATAAGTTATTTTCAGTTGTGTTGAAAATACTCCTGACTGAGTAGTTGTCAAATTCAGGACCTGTCCTATTGCAGAAGCTGTGCTACATCAACAGCATTTTGATTTCTAAAAACAGTTGATTTCTAAATTAAGATATGGAAGTTCTTGTGTTTTAAACAGTTCTTGTGTTTTAAATAGAAATTTGAAGGTCTGATTAAACTGGTTTATTGAAACTTTCTGGAAGTCCTGCTTTCTCTCTGCTCTGTCGTCATCCCATGCAGTCTGCTCTTTCCTAGGTTGACTGTTAAGCAATTTGGAGCTGCTGAGGTTCTTTTCAGTGTCTAAGAATTTACACTCTTGTTCTTCCTTCTATTCCTCAGGAACCTTTAGGCTTTGTCTACCCTGTTCTGCTTTGCACTAGGAAGTGCTTCATGCTCTCGAGGCTGGGGGTGGTCTGTCCTCCTTGGAGGAGAGGAGAGGTGCTGGAGAGGGTGAAAATTTGGCTAAGAATGCCTTTTTCCCCTTCTTGCAGAGCCAGCTGATCAGTCATTCCATCAGCTTCAACGGAGAAGGGGTGGAGGCATCTGCAGCTGGCTCCAAATCCTCAGTGAGGGTGAGCTCGGTGGCCGGGCTGGAGTACCTGGAGCGGCCGGACCTGGCCCGCAGGGACAGCACCACCCTGGAGACACGGCCCTCCCTGAAGAACGAAGTGCCAATACATCTCCTGAGTGCAACCAACCAGATCCAGAAACCAGCTGCAGTCCAGCAGCAGATCCCCACCAAGCTGGCCACCTTCACAAAAGGAAGCAAGGAGAAAGGTGGCAAGAACAAAGCATCTCATCGGACAGACAGTTCAGGTATGTGTGATTTTAAGTCTGTTTCAATGCATTTCTGATCTCCATCAGGATCTCAGGGAGACAGAACCCTGCACTAAAACCTCTCTATGAAGCCCAGAAATTAATATGCTACAAATTATTGGTGTGTTTGCTGAAATTAAAATCTCTTAACCTCCTAAAATCCTGTTAGGAGTTCCATGTCTATACTATTTGAATTGGAAGTGTAACTCAAAGGGATAATGTTGAAAATGGAGTTGTGTATTCCAGCAAACAGAATGGTGGTGGGAGGTTTTAAACCTGGATGTAAAATCTTCTTGTCTAACTGTAATGTTAAAGAGCAAAACAAACAAGCAAACAAAAAGCTGTTGTGCATGAGTAAAATGTTTTAAAATCTTTTGAGACTAACTTAGCCTTTTCTTGTTATTTGTCCAGAGTTGTAGTGACATCCAATGCAGTGCTTTTCTTAGCACCAGTCAGTCATTAAATACACATCTCCAGGCCAAAATTGAGATGTTGTGTGTGTTGTAGAGTTGAAAGGGGCTAATTTTGTCACAAATAGAAGCAAGTAAAAATGCAGTCACCCTGTCCTGGTGTAATTTCTGCTTCTAACTGCTGGGTACTGGAGTAGTGATCTTTGCCAATGACAGACACACTAAAAACCATTTTATCTCTACCACTTAAAGTAGCCCCACTGCCAGCTCAGGGGAAATGGCCTGTAATTTTAAGTTACAAAATTATCTTTTTAGCATTGTGCTGGATTCAGACTTGGCAAGCTTGTCCATCACTCTGCACTGCTGTAGAGAACTCTGGGCCAAACCTGACAGAGAGCAGGGGGAGTGGTTTTGGCACATTGCAGAAACATCTGTCTCTGTCCTGCATAAAGTTTAGTGCCTTTGCAAACTTGCTTATGGTTTTGCACATAAATGAAGCCTGTATCCTCTTACCCTGCATACCAAATGGTGGTAATATAAAGTTCTAATGCCACATCTCCCCAGTTTATTTTTAATAGCTCTTACATAATGGTCTCTGCAGTGGAAATGGACTTAATGGTGTTTTTCTGTAATTTATATGAAAGGTATAAACCACAAATATATTGGTCTCTATTCTCTTGTGAGCATTAGTGGGCTTCATGCTTGTTATGCCCATGTGTAGATCTTAGAATAAAATGGAACAAAACTTTCTGTACCGGAGGCAAAATGCTGTGTATTGAATTTGGGTTTTGTGACATGTAAGGAATGTGTACTGAAAGAAAGAAGTTCCTTAGATCCAGAATAGGCATTTCATGAACTGCTTTCATTGTTGAGACTAAGAAACTGGGAGGCTGTAAGACCAGAATCAGTGGGCTGTGCTGCTGAGCAGCTGTGAGACAGATGGAGAGCAGAGACAAAAGTTCATCACAGCTCTGCGTGTTAGAAGTAGCACAAATGGCCAATTGCTGTTTGAATTCTGCAAAGATTTTTTTTTTTTCCCTCTCTGCTGTGCTTGAAAATACTGGGTTTTAAATCTGAGATTGTCAGGGTCTGCCAGAAACTGAACTAGGAGCTTCAAGGAAGAGAAAAGTATTCATAGTTTAAACAGCTGAAGAGATAAGCAGGACCAGCTCTTGGTAGTTTTGCAGCTTTCTTGGGTGTGTAAAGGTGTCAGTGGAGTGGCCCCAGCATGAAGTAGTGACATTTGTGAAGTGCTGCTTCCCTCAAATGCTAATTTATGAAATATTTTCTTCAGCCTCTGTGGATCAGAAGCAGCTGCTCCCCCCCAGGCTTGCTGGACGAGAGGAGGCTGTCCTGCGGGGCAGGCGCTCAGCCAGTCCATCCCTCCCAGGCAGCCAGACCACTGCATTCCAGCCAGGTATGCCTTGGCCAACCTGCCTGTCCATGGAAGTGCCTCAGGCTCTCTCAGCAGTGTCACAAATGTGTCTTCTTCCATTTTATTCCCTCTAGAACTGTATGGCCCTACAGATGCTCAGCCAGAAGCACTTTCAGCTGCCTCAGCAACCCTCTTCAAGCCCAATAACGTTCAGGTTCAGCCCGTGGTGCCCTCTCAGCCCAGCCTGTTGAATGTGCAAGATGATACCAGCAAAGAGGATGTCATTTTCTTCTAACTGAAGAAGAAAAGTGATTAATTTGAAGATGAATCACTTGACACACTGTTCCAAGAACTCAGGCCCCAGTGTGCACCGTGATGGAGACCCTGCATGGATGTCTTCTGATCCCTGCCCAGTTACTACAAGCAAGGACCAGCCCAGGATTACTGTCCTGCTTTGTTGGCTTCTCTGCCAGCAGCTCAGAATGAGGGCACAGTAGTAACAATTTGCTTTTAAATTCTCCAGTGTGTTGACACATGGCATGGCTATATCAATTCAGAGCATGTTAAGATTCTGACATTTATTGTAATGTGCTCTTTTTGGAGAATGTAACTGTTCATGGGCACCATCTTGTAAATTGTTATCGGTGATGTTGAACCACTCAGATTTTTATGTAAAAAGTTTTAGTAGTAGGGCCCAAAATGGCTGCAAATTTTTAAATCTGTTTTTCCGGGTCAGTAATGGGTTGTGTGTTGGTAACCAGGTGACAGCAAGCCAGTCCCCTCCCAGCCAGGTGTGCCAGGCACTGTGAACCCAGTGGCACAAGCCCCGTGGCCAGGTACAGTGGAAGAGAAGGTAAGGTCAGCTTCTGACAGCGTCTTCAAGGGGCAGGAGCTCCACCTGTTTGTGGAGGAGAAGGGTTGGATGTGTGAGAATTCACAGGGATGAAGAAGAGCTGGATTGAATGCACATTTCATTGGCCACCAGCGTCACTGGGATCCTGTCTCCCCGTTGGGGACAGCAGTACAGGTTCCCAGGCAAACTCATGAGTTGGTTCTGATTCAACTTAGAGACTTGGATTTTGTTCTTTGCTGAAGACATGTCTAAGAAGCATTCGAATGCAGTAATTTATTGTCTTGTTTAATCCTGTTTTTGGCATCCTTCGTTTGTCTGTTAATTTGTTGGGACTTTACTCCCAGTACCAGAAGATATCAAAGCTGCTGTTACTGCAGAGACTTCTCTGCAGCATCACGTTAGGAATGAAGGGAACAAGAACTGTTTGGCTTTAGAATTAAAAATAATTATGCTAAAAAAATACTCTTAGCTAAACCTGTGTTTAGCTGCTTTCAGCTAAACCAGCTTTGATACCTCTTGTGAAATGGGTCAGTTCTTGATCATGGAATGATGGTGACATTAAGTGTTCTGCTGAAATGGCATTATTTCTCTTTGTAGTAATTTGCACAGTCATTTTGTGTTGTGTTTTTCTCTCTGTGTCTCAAATTCTTTTTCCCGCCCTCACCCAAGGATGTGTGTTCTGGTGTGTGTTTAATGTGACTGGTCAGATAATGATGCACATCTGGAGAGATTGTTTAGGGATATTGTTACAGAATTAAAGGAATCAGGATCTCAAAGCTTAAAATCTTGGATTAACACCTTTCAGGACATGATTGATGATAGTTTTTTTTATATCTTTAACTGATTTAAAGTGATTTTAGCAGCAGTGGATGGAAGGTCTGGTCAGTTCTCCATCCAGTCTTATGGCAATGGATCCAGAGGTGTTTGCCAGTCTCCTCAAATCACTGAGTTGTCCCTGTGATTAGGCTCTGTGTGATGTTAGTGATGTCTTTAGGGCCATAACTTCTCTTTACTTGAGAACTTTAAAATTATTTCAGTAGTTACAGTGCAAGAAACTTCATCAATTTTCAGGAAACAACAGCAGTTTCTGTTTTCAAGTGGTGATAATTTGGGTTACTGCCTTCAGGCGAGAAATTGAAAAACCCAAATTTACTGGTCAGGGGAAAGATAAGCTACAAAATACTGAGTAGGTCTTAGGGACAAGCACACCTGCTGGAACAGTTCTTGGATTTAAGGATCTTTTTCCTAGCTGAGTGGTGCTGGTACAAACCTGAGGCAGTGGCACTGGGTTCAGTGAGAGGAAACTCCAAACTGGTTCATTACCAGACTGGGGACACTCCCCCAGCCCCCACCAAGTGAAATTGCACACACTTGGCTTTAATACCAAAGGACTGCTTAGTGAATCAGCAGCATGGCAGAACCTGGAGTGATTGTCAGCAGGAAACAGAGTTCCCTGGAACAGGGACTGTTCACTGTTGATTTGGTGGTATTGGGATAGCATATCTTTGGTGATTAGAACAGAGTTCCACTCCATATTCAGTTTTTGCTTTCCAAAAAGTTAGTTTGGAATGGAGGGGAATTCTTAAAATCAGTGTAACTCCTGATGCATGCAGCAGTGTGGGATCCAGCAGCTCTGCAGGACTGGCACTGATTTTTCCACTGGGTGATGTGCAGACTCCAGTCACCTCTGGTCGCCTGGAATTTGCCCTGGAAGCACACAGGGAAGCAGCAGGAATGCACAGGATGTTCTGTCCTTCATGCTGTGGTTTGGGCCACTCCTAGTGAAAACTCAATGCCTCCATTGCCTTAAATTACCAGGTTTTTAGGAGTTTTAGCCCAAAGCTAAGTTGCATCAGTGGAGTAAATCACCTCAGCCATAAAGGGATGTCAGTTTTGGTGCTTGGAAGCAATTTTTGGAAACATTTGTTTAGGTTTATTTTGTGCCTGTCCTAAAGTATGGGAGGGAGTGTTGGAAGGGCTGGAGCAGCTCATTGGCTGCTTTCTTCTTCTGTGCAATGGAAGAATTTGAATATAGAATATTTCCATTGACATGTGGAAAATGAGGTCTGCAGTGAGGTCCCATTTATTTTAATGTTTTAACTTAAACGTAACTTCTTTAATACTTCTTGTCAGCAGTGCTTGAAATAAGTTTTGTCTGTTAACAAATGGACCCAGGCCTGTGACAGGCCAGGCTGTTGGTTCAAACTCCAAAAGCTTCTTGGAATATGGGACTTCAGTCTGTAACTGAGAAATCACCTTAGAAGTCATTCTCTGTCCTCAGTGCACATGTCTGGCTGCAGCTGCCTTTATGAAACCTGTTTGCACCCTGAGCAGAGATGGTGTCTTCTGTCACTTGGGTCATCCTGGAGAAGGTTTTGGAATTAGCAGGTGCTGTGATACCTCATTGCTACCAGAGTTGTGGGCAGGGGATCCATAGAAGGCTGAGGGAAGCCTGAAGTAAATTATTTTCTTTTAATGAATATGACTTTCTTTAAATGAATCATGGGTCTCTTCGCTTGTGCAAAACTGAATCTGTGAAATTGTTAACAGATCACTCCAGTTGAGTGAACTGGTTTTAGACTCTTCACTCAAATCTTGTTCCTAGAAAAATAACTCCTTTCTAGGTAAATTAGTACTGCTGTGTCCTGGACTAAGTAACCTGCTATTGATTCTGAGTCACATCCTTCCTATTGGACTTCTTGATCACTTCAGATAAAACTTTCCTTTTAAGTGATTTCTGAGGATTAGACAGTTCAAAATTCTGTGCCTCCCAGGTGCCTTTTGGCTTCTTTCTGAGCTGGGGTGTGGAGGAAATGCCAGCACGAGCTTTGAACTGCCACCATGTTTGCTTGGTGTCACAGCCTTAAAATTATCAGCATGTTTGTCCTTCAGTATTGTGATGTTGCAACGTAGAGGCTGTTTCTATGGTTCTGATTTCAATTTGAACTCTGGTGTTAAAGGAGGCTTCCTCTTTCTCTTCCCATCTGGAATGTGGAGATTTCCATGTTCCAGGCTGAGGATGCCTCCATGGCCACTAGTGCTGAGCACAGCTGCCCTGTGTGTGTGTTGTGGATGCTTCCCTAGTTTTTAACTGTGCTCTCTGTGGATTGTAGCTGTGGCATGTCCCACGAATTGAGATCGCTGATCATCCCCCAGCGTGAGGCAGAAGAATTGGTGTTCCTAGAGACGCTTGCTCATCCAGGTACTCGCCTTCCTGCACAGCTAGGAGTCATTCTAAATAATTTGCAGGCAGTTTTGTCTTTCTCAGTAGTGGTCAGATGATTCTGCATACATGGAACTTGGTGTTTGTCATTTGCATTTACAATGAGAGTCGAAACTTAAACTAGGAAAGGGTGAAAAATACTTATTTCATTTTACTTCTAACTCTGCGGAATGGGAGCCAAGGCTCCCCGGTGCTGCTCAGTGGAGTCCCTATGTGTTGTGCCCCCCATGCAAGGGAGTTTGGAGATTTTGTTGTCTTCCCCAGCAGTTCTCACATTTACCAGGAAACAGATCTGCATGCCAGGTTACACAAGTGCTGTAGGCAAAGCAAAGCCTTTCCCCTGCTCTCTCTTCGAGACCAGACCCAACATCTTCGTAACCACTGGCGACTTCCATCATCCACCATCAGCAGGTTCCTCTTCAAACAGCATGTGTGTGAGCTCTGGTTCATAACATTTGTGCCATGTTTATAAGTCAGTTTTTTATATTTTTGTACTGAAAGAAATTGGAGCACTTTAGAAAAGTTGATTTCCAATTCCATTTCTGTCTGTAGCCGGAAGGAGATCTCTCATGGGTGTAGATCCTGTTGGCATAACTGCGTGCATCTCACTCAGAGCTGTGAACTCTCTTGATGCTCTTTAGTCTTAGGTCTGGTTTCTAGGCCCACCTTGCACTGTAAAGATTTAATAAATAATCATGGTCCATGGTTAAATTGACCATTTTGTTGGGGAAGAGTTTGGTTTTGTTTTTTTCGTTAGGGTGTAAACATTGTAAATATTTCCTTTACTGTTGATACTGCAGTAGCAACATCTTTGTAGTCTTTATTTTATTTGTAAAGTTGATGGTTAAATGTTAATATTCTGTTGAATTGTGCACTCTTGATTAATTGTAAACATGATCTTAGCACACCAAATGATGATTTTTACAATGATTGCAATGTTTCTCCACTGAAGGATTTCAGAGCTGCAATAGGACTGAAACCAACTTCTAGCAATAAAAAAAAGAACATTTAAAAACTGTCTGCCTTTTATCTATATAATTATTTATTGTTTTCTATTTGAAAGAAGATCAAAGCAGCTACCACTTCTCACGTGCTGCTCATTTTCTAACCTGGACAGAAGTTACGTGCCACAGGAACAAAACTGATGCTTTTCTGAAGGAGAGGACAGAGCATAGGAGGTGTTCAGTGCAGAATTCAAATAGCTGCAGCCCTTGGCAGTGAGGTGAACACCTGAGGGAAAGATCAGCTGCTCCCAAACATCTGAACTCTGCTGGTGAGAGAGAGAGAGCCTGGTTAAGTTGCTTACATTAGCATGGAGGAGCTTTGCATGGTGCCAGCCTGAGACATGCCTGGCTCTGTCCCAGGCAGTATCGGTTCCCACTTGGAAGGAGGATAACAAAAATAGAAACTTTCTCCCTAGTGCTCGTGCCAGTTTGGCAGCCCTTGCTGCCAGCACCATCCCACAGCCTCTGGCTGGGGCTGCTCTTCCCAGCACTGCAGCAGGCTGAGTTTCCTGGTGAAATCCCCACTGGTGGCAAGTGAATCCAAGAGCTGTAACCTCCAATCATTTCTAGAGAGAAGAGATGCAAAACCAGGGAGACAGTGGGAGGACTGGGCCTTGGATTGGTGCTGTCAAGGAGGAGGGAGAGGTTTATCATCAGAATCCTGTGCTGCAGCCAGGGGTGAGGAAACCCTGAGCCAGGGTTGGTGGCAGTGCCAGCAGTGTGCTCTGCCTGTCACTGCCTTTGGGGGGGACCCTGGGCCTTTGTGTGCAGGAGTCAGTAAAACAAGCCAGCATTTGTCAGCCTCTGAAGTGCATGTGACATCTGGGTTGTGACACAGACTGGAACTCCACTGGAAAAACAAATTTTTTTCTACTTTTCCGTATACATAAATAATCAAAGACTTCTGGGAAGACCAGTGTTTAAAATTTGGTCTTTATGGGAGCTAACAGGCTGTCCTGTGAGAGAATGATGTCTCCAAGTGACTCTGTGTAGAAGCTTTTGCTTGTGCTCTTTTTAGGAAAATATTTCTTCCATGTGTGGAGCTCCCAGGAGCCAAGCCACAGTGCCTGCTGGAGATCAGTCACTGCCTCTGTGTCTCCAGACCTCGAGTCTCTGTCACCACAGCAAGGCCAGTCACTCCGTGTCCATTTCTAAATATTTTTTGGCAGCAAGAAGTGGAATCAAAGTGGTTTTGTGGGGGACAGCAGGGAGGGAGAGTCTAGGAGAAAAGCTAAGAGGAGCTGCACTGCGCTCTTGTGCAGCTGTTTTCATGTCAGACCTGTAGGAATTGTTTTCAAGAAGACAAGAAGAGCCTGGATCAGGGAGATCCAGGGTTAACATGGCCAAGAGGGATCCCTGCAGCACAGATTCCCACTGGGAGCTGCCCAGCTGCAGCAGCCCAGAGCTCAGCAGAGGCAAGTTTAAATCCTGGGCAGAATTTGCATCTGTTAGAAGTTCGGTGCTGCTGCAGCCATCCGTGTTCAAAGGTGTGTAGGTGTTGCTGTGTTCAGTTTTTGCCACAACAGCAGGGCAGACATTCCTCGGGGATTGCAAACACCTTGCCTGGCAGTGGCACTGATAACGCTGTCACTCCTCTGTGGGACGCGGCGGGTGTGACTTCAGGGAGGGTGTGACTTGGGGACACGGCTGGCGGTGCCTTCAGAGCTGGTAACGCTCACGCCGATATTCCAGCGGCTCCGCCCTGCCTTGTCTCTCGCTCCAATCTGTAGCTAATTAACCCGAAACCCAAACCACATTCTTTCTGTGGATGAATCACGCCGAGGCCATCGGCAATGACCAGCTTTATGCTAAACCTCGCTCTTTCATGTGGGTGAGACAAGGCTGATGGTTCCCATACGTGCATCTGAGATTCATCTGGGAGGCAGATGCTCGAGGACAAACATGCACAAAGGATATTGGCTCCACAGTGTGCTCCAGCAGTGGGAATGTGCTGCTTGTTGCCTTTCCCCTTCCTCAGCCCTGTGACTCAAATCTGATTTAATTTCTCATCCCAGCGATGGGGCCAGCCCAAGGCTCAGCAGATGAGGGATGTGGGGCCTGTCCTACACTGTTTGCTGCTGCTGTGCCCGTGGGATCTGGCAGAGGATAAAAGCCAAAGTGGAGCTGGCAGTGCTGGAGTATGTGACACAGGGTGCCCAGCTCTGGGACTGTCACAGGCACTGGAGGCTCAAACAGGGCAGCAGCTCTTTGTTCTGGGGCTCCTTGGCTTTGCACAAGGGCCTGGAGTGACAGGACACAGGGAATGGCTTCCCACTGCCCAAGGGCAGGGTCAGATGGGATATTGGGAAGGAATTGTTCCCTGGGAGGGCAGTGAGGCCCTGGCACAGGGTGCCCAGAGCAGCTGTGGCTGCCCCTGGATCCCTG
>JBBMKD010000103.1:3192264-3202417 GCA_037834095.1 Argya squamiceps
TGCCTGCCCGAGGATGGTGCCGGCTCGGGGATGGTGCCGACCTGGGGATGGCACCTGCCCGGGGATGGTGCCGACACGGGGATGGTGCCGGCACGGGGATGGTGCCGGCACGGGGATGGTGCCGGCCCGGAGATGGTGCCGGCCCGGAGATGGTGCCCGGACAGGGATGGTGTCAGACCGGGGATAGTGCCCGCCCGGGGCTGGGTCTCGCTGTCCGTGCCCCTCACGGCCTCCGCTCCACTCCACCAAATCCTCCGTCAGCCCTTCTCTCACCCCCGGTTTCTCCGTTCTGGAGATTTTCCAAATCCTCCGTCAGCCCCACCGCCGCCGTGGTGCTGGGCCGGGCCGGGGTGGATTCAAAGAAATCTGGGGAACCCAAGTTTAAGAGGCCCTTGCGGTCCCCGTTGTGTCCCGACGGTGCTGTGTTCACATGCACACCGATCTCCACATCCCCATCGTCACCTGGGACACGGGGACATCTTCCCCTGTCCCACCTTTAGAGACCTCCCAGCCCCCGGCTGAGTGATGGGAGGGGAACGTTCTGTGTGGAGACAGAAATG
The DNA here is from genome assembly GCA_037834095.1 of Argya squamiceps. Classification (NCBI taxonomy): domain Eukaryota; kingdom Metazoa; phylum Chordata; class Aves; order Passeriformes; family Leiothrichidae; genus Argya; species Argya squamiceps. The sequence continues at coordinate 3,192,825 of JBBMKD010000103.1, forward strand.
GGCTCTCTCCGTCCTCCCACACCTTCCACACTCTGCACGTGGATCCCACCCGCCTCCTCCTGGGCTCCAGAGGGTCCTGTGGCTGGGCACAGTCCCACTCACACTGCTGTTAATTAAAGCTACTTGGATATTTTGCTTTCTGTTTTTATAGCTGAATCCCAGAATATCCTGAGTGGGAAGCGACCCACAGGGATCATCAGCCCAGCCCCTGGCCCTACACAGACACCCCAACAATCCCACCCTGAGCAGCCCTGAGAGCTCCTGGAGCAGCCTTGGGGCTGGGCCCATTCCCTGGGGAGCCTGGGCAGTGCCCCAGCAGCCTCGGGGGAAGAACCTTTTGAGTAAATCAAGCTTTTCAGTAAATCATCCTTTGAGTAAATCGATCTGATTTTGTGGAACAGGTTCATAGCACTAAGCAGAACCACTCCCAGCCAAGCTTTTCCTGTGCAGCCTTTCCACTCTGGGAGCTGGACTTGAGATCCTTGTGGGTCCCTTCCCACTTGGGATATTCAGTGATTGTTCTACACTTGCTGTATCCTCAGATGCTGCAGTTTTCCCAACCTGATGCACCACATCCTTCTTCCACAGCCTCATGACTCACCTCACTGCAATCTGGTGTCAATCCCTTTGCCACTTCATTACGTAAAATGAATAAAATAAATTATTTCTGGGATATGAACCAATGTCTTGATCTTTCTCCATCGCTACTTTTGTTTTTAAAAGTTGTTTTACATTTATTTTTGGGAGGCAGGAAAGGATTTTGATCAAAAGCTGTGCTTATGCAACCTCAGGAAGGGATGTGGTTAGAGCTGGTCATGGAAGGTATTAAGAAATTCCTCCTCTGACGTTGCCTCCTGTTTCTCCAGCAGTTAAGAGAGAGGTCCCTTCATGACATGGATCTGTGATTAAGCCGTTTGATTTACTAAATGTGGAACAGATCACAGCTGAATTGGTCTTTTCCTTGGCCCTCAACTTCTGGAGCAGCTCCATAACTACCATATGGAGTGATATTCCCGTAACTGCCATGTGAATTTCTTCATTTGCCTCCTCACCCTGAGAGTTGTTTCCTGTTTGGATGAAGGTTTTCAGCAAAGTGCTGACGGCAGAGTCGGCCTTTTCTTCAGGGGAAATGCACACAGGTATCTGAGACTGCAGAGCTTTCCTGCTGCTGCCTCCTAATTTACTGCCTCGAATTAAATTTTTATTTTGATTCCATCTGTCAGCAGATGAAAGTTCTGTCAGAACCATGACAGCCATACTGGCAGCAGAGGGACTCCCCAAAGATGTGCTACAGCAGGTCCAGCCTGAAGGGGCTTGGATTAACCACAGGGGAAGTGGGTTTATACCCAAAGCTCCAGTCTCCCCTTAACTCACCTTGGAGTGTGCTCCTGAGCTACTTTAGATGGACCAGTGAGCACCAAACCCTGTCTGCTCCAGCCTCAGGTGGGAGCAGAGTTGTAGATGAGAAATATTTTGAAGAGTGATGAAGAACAGGCAACCAAATCCCTAAGCCAGGGAATGTTGGGGGGAGGTAGAAGGTAACTGAAGTCCCCCACAGAGGGACAGAGGAGGAAAATTGTCATGGCTAGAGCTGTCCAGCCAGGGTAAACATCTCTGCACCAGCAGCAGAGGAAGGTGAGCATCTGCCAGGTACTGGAGACAGAGGATGCTGCAGCTGCCTGGGGGCTGTGACCCTTTAGGTAAAAACACAGGGCTCAGATCTCGGGGCTGCCAGGTTCAGTGGTGCCACCTGCCCCTTTCTCAGCCCCATCCCACCGAGCTGAAAGCTGTTCTGTCTCCTCAGATGAAATGCTCATCCCGGGGGCTGCCCAGGAGGGCACAGAACCTCTGCAGGGCTGAGCAGAGAGGCGAGTTCACACCCATGACCAGAAGCCCAGTGAAATCCAAAAGGCAAAGTCCCAAGTGAGCTGTGTCCCCATGAGGACCCTGGGAGGGCCCTGTCCCCAGAGGAAGGTGATGTCTTCCCTTCTCCAGCGCCTGCTGACGCACTCTGAGCTGCCCACACGGCGGCGTGGGATCTCAGAGCCCTCCCTGTGCTCTGCTCTTGGCCCGTCTGCCTGTTGTCACAGGGAACATCTATTTCTCAGATTGAATGAGGACACAAGGAGGTGTTGTGACAGCAAGAATAAACACTAGGAGATTAGCCCAAAGGCGTGGGTGACACATCCCTCAGGATTGCAGGAGCCACGGAGAGCCTCTGGGCAGGCCCCGGGGTGGAACAAGCAGGAGGGGTAGGGGGAAGCACAGAGGAGAAGCAGGAGATCAAACAGAGCTGAGAGGCACCATCAGGGCTGTGTGGGGGATGGAATATTCCCTTATTTTCTGTTTGGATTTTGGTGTCAAGGCCTGCAACCAAAGGTCAGTGAACAGTAGGACAGCGAGGCAGCTCTGCCCAGCTTGTGATGAGTGGGCTGTTTTCCTAGAGGTGAGCCCTGTGTTTTTGTTGAGTTGGTCACTCACATGGGCTTCCTGACTGCTGAGCTTGCACTAACTCTGTTTGGGATCTTGGTGTGTTCCAGAGGGATCAGTGGGGGCTGGTCAGCCCCTTCCCTTGGGGGCTGAGTGAGCAGGCTGGCACAGCTGCCACTTCACAGGCTCTTCTCAGCCTTTTCGTGCACACAGGTTTGATTCCTTGGGATCCTTTGAGCACGGGGACAGTGCAGTTTCACAACTGCTTCAGTCTGTGTGTGAGCAGTGCCTGGGCCCACGAGCCTTGTACTTTCCTTTATGGATTTGTGTCGGAGTCCAGGGTGCCCTGGAGGGTCAGGAACCTTGGCAGAGATGTCTGGGACTCGAGAAAGAGGGTTTGAATCCTGGACAGGGGGATGTGGAGTTGGTCCAGGGGGGTTGGAGACCCTGGCATAGAGCCCAGGAAGACACTGGCTTTGATTTCAGTCCAATCCGTTGCACTGAATATCTGTGCACCAGATACCTGTGACTCCTCAGACATTGGAGTAAATTGCTGTGCTTGCAATGCTGATATTGCTTCTCCCATTCCAGAATCTGCCTGTATTTCTGACTTCTCCACACCTTGCAGAGATGTGATCCCTTCATTCCCAAAGGCTATCTCTCTGCTTGGCATTTCTGTCCCTCTTGGTTGAGGAGTGGGAACCTGGGATCCTTGTGCAGCACTGCCAAAGGAGAAGGTGGATCTATCAGGTAGCCAGAGGGTAAATGAAGAAGGAGTTTGTGCAATGGGCTCAAGGGAAAATTGGCTACCTTTTGGTGAAAGAAGCATTTGAGGGAATTGAACAGATAAATCTGGGCAGAACTCCAAAGCTCTTTGTTTTTCAGGAATGGGGCAGTCTCTGCTCCACACGTGCCTCAAAGAAGCCGTGCACTCACATCTTCCAAGTGCACACAGGCACTCACATCAGTCCCTCATGCCAGCAGGTTGTTACATGCCTCCAGTCAAGCACCTCAGTTGCATCATTTGGTGGAGTAACAGGGACTTGCATCTGCTCCAGGTCTGCCCCATTACTTTGATGTGACCTTGAGGTGGCATTGCCATCTGTGTTGCTGCAGGAACAGCCACGGGGATAAGTGGTGGAATCACCCTTGGAGGCACCAGCTGGCTGGGAGAGCTGTTGCTGGGAATCCCTGTGATCATTAATTTTCTTTTTCATGTGGATTTTAGTGCAACTTCAGACACGGAAAGCAAAGCTGGCTTTTGGAGTGAGGGCCTCTGCTTTCTAAACTCCTCTCCCATTCCAGCAGTGTTGCCCTCAGTTTCTCTTGAAAATGCAACTGTTTGAAATCTTGCAGTACTGTTCTCATGCAGTTTCAAGAAAACAATGTATATTTTTAGAATTTATCTCTTGTTTACATTTTTCTCTTCTGGGTGGAGAAATGTGATGGACAGTGATGTTCACCATCCAGGTCAAAGAGGTGGCAACCTGTGTAGCCAATCTCTTGACTTGTGTAAAAATGTATATAAATAATGGAGTCAGATAATAAAGAAGAGGAAGAGAAACTTTCCCTTGACCTGCTGCATCTGCCTCATTCCTCAGATCACCCCAAAAAGGACACACAGCAGTGCCCCAGGAATGCCTGAAGTGGGAAGGCCAAAGAGGCTTTCTCTGGCTGCCCCACTGTGTGAAATGTGCCAGTGGTGTGTGTGCCACCCCTCCCTGCCCGTCCCGGCGCCACGTCACCAGTGTCTGTGACTCAGAGATAAGATGAAATCACGTTTTTTTCACTCAGTCAGTTTAAAAACACGTCCCTCGTCACGGCGGCCCCGTCCCGGGCACATCCATCAGCCTCACACACATGAGGTCGACGCTGAAGCATCGCTGCAAAACAGGGGCTCAGCCCAACCCCCGGCAAGGCCGGCAGGGTGGGGCCGCCTGGGAGCCGGGATAAAGCCAGGGATTTTTGGTGTCGCCTTTGCTCTTCTTCCCCCTTTCCCTGGAAAGCTGCAGGCAGGCAGGGGGGCAGCAGCCATGCAGCCGCCGGGGCTGGTGCGGAGGCTGGCGGTGAGGCTGCAGCGCGGTGCAGTGCACAGCAGCGGGGAGCTGCTGCACGGCTGGGTGCAGCTGGAGCTGCGCGGGGCGCTGCGGGTGCGGGCGCTGGAGGTGTGTGCCCGGGGCTTGGCCATGGTGCACTGGCTGGAGAGCCTCAGCCAGCCCCTCAACGTCGTCTACAGGGACTACACGGCCTGCCAGAGCCTCCTGCACCGCCGCCGCCAGCTCATCCACGGTGAGCCCAGGGCAGCCAGGGCGGGGGGCTGCGCCAGGGCGGGGGGCTGGGACACCTTGGGTGGGTCTGTGTGCCAGGGTGTGGGGTTGGGACCCCCTTGGATGGGTGTCTGCACCAGGGCAGGGGGCTGGGACACCTTGGGTGGGTCTTGGATGGGTCTGTGTGCCAGGGTGTGGGGTTAGGACCCCATTGGATGGGTGTCTGTGCCAGAGCGGTGGGCTGGGACCCCCTTGAATGGGTCTGTGTGCCAGGCTGGGCAGTTGGAACCCCCTTGGGTTGGTCTGTGTGCCAGGGTGGGGGTTGGGACCCCCTTGGGTGAGTCTCTGTGCCAGGGTGTGGGGCTGGGACCCTCTTGAATGGGTCTGTGTGCCAGGGTGTTGGGTTAGGCCTCCTTTGGGTGGGTCTGTGTGCCAGGCTGGGGGTTGGAACACCCTTGGACTGGTCTGTGTGCCAGGCTGTGGTGTTGGGACCCCTTTGGATGGGTCTGTGTGCCAGGGTGTTGGGTTAGGCCCCCATTAGGTGGGTCTGTGTGCCCAGGTGTTGGGTTGGGACCCCCTCAGGCTGCAGGTGTCCCCTCAGAGGACCCTCTGCCCTTGTGGGTGTTGCTGACCCACCCAGGGCTGTTTGCCCCTCTCCTCACCCCAGCCAAGGGTTTCTCTCCTGCTGCTGGTTTCCAGGAGGCTGCTGGCAAAGCCAGGCCTGGGGAGCAGCAGAGATTTGTGGCTTTTGTTGTGTTTGCACAGGGAAGAGCAAACACAAGTGTCTGTTCACAAGTGTGGAAAGAGCACTTAGTGCTTCAGCCAGTGTTTGTTTTTGGGTCCCTGATGCTGGGACCACGTGCCCAGCTGGCACGTTGCTGGGATCTGCTGCAAGAGGACGAGCCACTTGCATGCCACAAGCCATTCTTTGTGTGCTTGGGATGAAATGATCCAGAGCTGAGGGATATGGCATGTCTCAATTGTCCATCCACTCATTAACTCTGGCTTTTCTTAGGAACATGCATGTCTTTTATCCTCCCCTCCAATAACAGTGTCACAGCCATTCCTCTGTTGCTATTCCTCCCCCTTTCCCTGTTTCTCATGGCCTTGTTTCTACCTGTGGCCTGCTTGCCCCGCCCTGGAGATGGATGTAGGATTCAGGCTGAGGGCATTTCATTGTGTCAGTGGCCAAGTGCAACCCAGAGAGTGGTGCCAGCCCAATCTGGCAAATGTAGACATTGCAGGAATAAACTGGAGGGATGGAAAGAGGACCTGAGTTGCCTTCCTGGAGCTGTTCCTGTCTCCAGACTGCACTGGGAAGGTAATTTTCTCTATTTCTGGATGGCTGTGCCCTGCCATCTGCTCCAAACACCTGCACTGCCCTGGAGTCTCTGTCTTTTGGCAGCAGCTCTTCCATGCTGTGCCTAAGGATGTCCCCTTGGCAGCTGCACCTCTACAAAGTGTCCAAATTACAATTAAGCCTTTGCCCTGGAGACCAGCAGTGAAGGTCCTGAGCACTTGGTGGTGCAGTATTTGGTCCTCCTTAGCTCTGAGGTGACAGGGTGAGTTTTATCCCCCATTATCCCTGCAGGGAATGTCTGTAGGGAAGCCACGAGCTGCTGCCAGCACGTTTGGATTGTGCTGCTGGGATTGTGTGTGATAGGAGCCCCTGGGGCCATGTGGGGAAGGCACTTGGCCAAGGGCTGCAGGAGCTGCTCACCCTGCACACCTGTACCTCACTGCTGGTTCTGGCCCTCCCTTACTGCACAGGGAGTGCTGAGCTGGGCTGCCCGGGGGGCACAGAGCCTCACCAGAACGTGGGAGCTGGGATTTTATTGTCTCTGTCTGTACACAGATGCCTCTTCTGCCTTGTGAGAGGGACACGTGTGATCACCAGGCCGTTTTAAGGGAGTGAACAGCAGAGAGGGGCTGTCCTGCAGCCAAAATAACTTCCTTTGGTTCCTGCTGTCCCCTGTTCTGTCCCCAACAGCAGCGTGAGGGCCTTTCCTGATGTCAGCTGGTGAGAAACGTGCCACCATCCGACAGCCAGTCCCTGTGACTGCTCCTTTCTTGTAGCTTCTCCACGAGATCAGCTGTGTCTCTGCGTGGTGTTTCAAAAATGCAGGTTTTGTCATGGTAACAAGGCAGTGCAGAGGAGGGAAGCCGGGCACAGATAAGCGCCCTCCCTTCTGCTCTCCCCTCAGCTGAGTTTATCTGCAGTTTCCTGGCAGGGTGGTGAGTGCTGGCACCGGGGTGCTGCGCTGAGAGACAAGAAAAAAGTGTGCAAGAAGGATGTTCAGGCAGGGCCTTTAAACGTGTGTTGTGTAATCATCTGAGAGAGGCAGCAGGAGGAGAGGAAAAGACAGAGGATTAATGGGCAAAGGCAGCACAAGCAGAGCCCTGGACTCTTCTCTGTGAGGTGATGGGAGGGTGCCCTAGGGAACATAAATAATTGTTGTGGAGTGATCTTTTCTGTCTGAGGATCCTGCAGCATTTCCCAAAGGTGTAGTTCCTGCCCTGGTGAGAGGCAAACATCCAGAGGCCGTTTTATTTTCATGGAGACATCCAGGAGAGTTATGGCATCAGGGCTCTCCTTCCTTTGTGGGGTGGCCCTCAATCAGCACCTTAACCCTTGTCCATACCCAGCAGTCCCAAATCTGGCAGGGATGGAGCTGTTTTCTCAGCCTGGCAGCACATGCTTGTGCCAGGCTCTGCTTTGTCCCACCTCACCCCCACACTGGGCTGCTGCCTCACCTCTTTACCTGCTGCATTCCCTTCTCTCCGGCGCTCCAGGGCCCCCCGTGTGACTCCGGGCTCGGTGGGGAGAAGCCCCCAGGTCCCAGCAGCGGGTCAGGGGAAGGTGCAGCCCCCCAGGGCCGGGCAGGGTCTGTCAGCTCCGGCTCCGGCCTGGCCAGACTCTAGATGGGGCTGACGAGTTGGAGATCGTGCCCTGAGCGCTGTGCCCGGCCTGGCTGGGCTTGCCTTGGGCACCAGCACCGTTCCTGAAAGGAAAACCTTTGGCTGTGCTCCCGCAGGATCTGGAGATCCCAGCAGAGGGGAGAGACCCTCTGTGGGTGCGGGGGTCGCAGAGGGGTCCCAGAGGGACCTGTCCTCCCTCCCCACGTGGAGGGGACAGCCGGGGGCATCGCGTGCGCTGCCACGGGAGGGAGGTTTTGGTTTGCAGGGATCCGCATCCCGTGGGCGAGGGCTGAGTCACGGCCCAGGGGTGTGTGCCGGCAGGCGGGAGGAGGAGGAGGATGCCAAGCAGAGAGAGGGGCCCAGCCAAGGCTCCAGCCCCTCTCAAGAGCCTCCCCACCTCTAATGTCACTGCAGGGACACGGGGCGCCTTCCCAGAGCCGGTGTCACCAGTTAACTCGTGCTGTGACGTGCCTTCCTTCCTCCTCTCCCTTTCCCTCGGCAGCGTTTGCTATGATTCATGTTCGCCCGGCAGCAAATGGTCGTGCATATAAAACAAACCCTTCCCTCGGGGAGGGAGACAGACAATTCCAGTCCAGCCAAAGCAGTGCCAGGCTTCAGCCCAGCTCGGTTTATAAGTGGCTGAGATCAGCCGAGCTCAGCACAGCAGGTCCTGCCCGGCATGGCCGGGAGCAACTCAAAAATCCCCAAAACTTGGGCGGCCAAATGCTGAGTAACGTTTTTAATGCCTGTTCTGTCTTATCCCCTGCCCGTGCCCAGGGTGCAGGGCTCTGGTGCTCTGCAAACGTGACAACCATCACTAAAGTGGAAGTTTCTAAGGCTGCATTAACCCTTTTGGGGGGCACAGATTCCTTTCTCCCCCCTCTTACAATATCTCTGGGTGGTGCTGATGGTGATGTCCACCCTGGGAATCCCCAGTTCCCACTTTCACCCCAGCTGAGCACCAGCAACCACAGATGCTGCAGATGGAGCAAGTCCCTGTGCTGCTCCTGCCCATGCATGAATTTACCACGGGGTTTTGGACACCAATCCCAGCAGGATCTGGTGGAAAATTGGCACTTGCCTGGTTAACAAGTGCAGGGAAGGGGATTGCTCACCCTGTTGTTTGCACAAGCTGAATCCCAGCCAGTTCTTGATTTCTTAGAACTTAGTGATGTCCCAGACATCACCGCCAGTTGGCTGGGCTGTGTCAGGAGCCCAGATCCAGTTGTGGCCTGTTCTGAGCCCTGGGAATGGCTCTTGGGAAGGGAAGGATGAGGGGCAATGTGTGCCACAGCCCTCGGCTCTGGCCTGGGGGCACTGAAGGAGAGAGGCTTGGAGTGAGGAATCCCCCCTGGCCACAGCCCATGGCTGTGAGGATTCTGGATGATGATGATGGGGTGGGATGTCAGGATTGGAGCTGCAGGGGGAGTTTGAGGGGCACGGATAGAGATTTGGGGGGGCAAGGATGGGGATTTGGGGGGCAGGGATGGGGATTTTGGGGGGCAGGGATAGAAGCTGGTGAGGGAACTTGAGGGGCAAGGATGGGAGCTGGAAAGGAGTTTTGGGGGACAAGGATGGAGGTGGACAGGAAATCTGGGGGGCAATGACAGAAGTTAGAGGAGGGTTTGGGGGTCGAGGATGGGGATTTTGAGAGGCAGGAATGAGGATTTTGGGGGGCAAAGACAGGGATTTAGGGGGCAAGGACGGGGCTTTTGGGGGCAAGCTTAGTAGCTGGAAGGGAGTTTGAGGGGCAAGGATGGGAGCTGGAAGGGGATTTTGAGGGTCAAGAATAGGAGCTGGGAGGGAGTTTTGGAGTGCAAGGATTGAGTTGGAGAGGAAATTGTGCGAGGGGGCAAGGATGGAGCTGGAAGGGAAATTTGTGAGGCAAGGACAAAAGCTAGAGAAGGGCTTGGAGGCCAAGGATGGGAGCTGCAGAGAGTCTCGGGGGGGGGGGGCACTGAAGGACCCGGCAGCAGA
>JBBMKD010000103.1:3202752-3222958 GCA_037834095.1 Argya squamiceps
GGAGAGGGATGGCCCGGCCGCCTTCAGCCCCGGGCAGGCGGTGTCGGGCCGCGTGGTGCTGGAACTGGAGGCGGCCGCACGGCTCGGGGCGCTCCGGCTTCGGGCCATGGGCGCTGCCCGCGTCCATTGGACCGAGTCCCGCAGCGCCGGCTCCAGCACCGCCTACACGCAGAGCTACAGCGACCAGGTGGAGTTTCTGAACCACCGCGACACGCTGATGGCACCGCCAGGTACGGCATCCCCTGCCCCGAGCGGGGCCTGGGGACACCGGGCACCCCGGGGCTGGAGCAACGGGGGTGTGCGGCAGCCTGGACAGCCCGGCTGTTGGGTGCTCCCGGCACCCCAAATGGCTGAAATCTGGGTGCCTGGAGCAGCAGCTGATGCTGGGTGCGTGGCACCCCAAAACTGCAGAAAACTGGGTGCTAGGGACAGCACGGCTGCTGGGTGTGTGACACACCAACAAGCTGAAATGTGGGTGCATGGGGTGGGGTGCCTTAGGGTGTGAGCGCTCTGGGAATGGTTGTGTTGGTCCCTGCAGGCTCGTCATGTTCTGGGTGCACCCCGAAATCTTGGGGTGCACAGCTGCACTCTGCTGCTGTGCTGGGCACCTCGGTTAGGGACAAGACTCCCCCTTTTCTCTGAGCTGTTTATGGCAGGGAAGCAGCGTCAGAGAATTGTGGAGGTTCAGGAGCTTGTTCTGGGCAGCATGGATTGGCCTAAATGATCCCCTGAGGTCCCCTCCAACCCTGGGGTGCAAACTCTTGAGGGGCCTGGGGGCTTGGGTGGCCACTCGTCCTCCAGCTGGGCACCTTGGGCTCTCACTCCAAAGCTGTGGAGCAAGGTGGCTGCAGGATGAAGCAGAGCCCTCCGGGGGAAGCTGCCCAGCTCTCCGAGGAGGTGTCCCTGGGCACTGTGTGTCTGCAGACACGTGGAATGCAGACAGTGCCCAGCTCCTGTGTCACAGCTGCTGCAGCTCAGTCCTGGCAGAAACTCTGCTGTGCCCTTGTCCTGCTCCTCCTGGGTGCTGCACATCTCTGTGACCTGCCCGAGGAGGAAGTTCTGCAGGAGGGTTAATCCTTCTCAATCTGTTTTGCCCACAGATAATGGTGATGCCACTGTCCTGCCGGCAGGAAGGCACGAGTTCCCCTTCACCTTCCAGCTCCCTGAGTAAGTTGGCGTTTTTGGGGGGAGAGGACATCTTGAAAATGAGGGGTTTTTTGAGCAAAACCCTTCTAAAATTGTTTGTTGCTCGTGCCCAGGACCCTGGCCACCTCCTTTGAGGGGAAGCATGGCAGTGTGCGCTACTGGGTGAAGGCCAAGCTGCACAGACCCTGGTCAACAGTGAAGAAAGCAAAGAAGGAGTTCACTGTGATTGAACCCATCGACATAAACACCCCTGCACTGCTGGTGAGCTCCCCCTGCTCCACCCCAGGGCTCTGGCATCCAAAACTTACCCAGGAAGCCCGTGGGGAAGGTGTCTGCCTGCCCTTCAGCATTACAGTGCAAGCCTGTTTTCCAGAGGGAATGCTCCCCCCTGTAACTTGTGCCCTCCAGCATTACCTGGGCTGGGCAGAGGTCAGCTGTGCCTCTTTGTTTTTGGAAACTTTAATGCCTTGCAACAGCTTCTTGCATCAGATACCTGAGAAGTTGCTGATGCTCCCCGGCAGGTTCTTGGTGCCAGGGAGGTGATTGCTTTGAGTTTCATCCTTAGTTACTAAATAGCCCAAATATTTCCCTTTCTCCAGGCTCCCCAGGCAGGTGCTAAGGAGAAACTTGCTCGTGCCTGGTACTGCAACCGTGGCCAAGTGTCTGTGACTGCCAAGATTGACCGAAAAGGCTACACCCCAGGTGAGACCAGGTGCTGGGACCCTTGAACCTCAGTGGGCCCTGGGGTAGGAGGGGGTTTGGGTCACTGTGAGCTGGCAGGAAATCAGAGAGCACCTGATGTGGGCAGCATCCTTGGGACACTCCTCCTGGATGACCCCATGTGCCTGCCCTGTCAGACAGCCTGGCCAACCCTCAGTGCAGCAATTCCTTGAGGCAGGACTGGGCTCTGCCTCCCCTCCTCCAACCTGTGTGTGTCTGTTCTGGCAGGTGAGGTCATCCCCATCTTTGCTGAGATCGACAACTGCACGAGCCGTGCTGTGGTGCCCAAGGCAGCCATAATCCAGACCCAGACCTTCATTGCCCGGGGCACCAAGAAGCAGAAGAAGTCAGTGGTGACCAGCATCACTGGGGACCCCATTCCAGCTGGCAAGAGGGAGGTGTGGCACGGGCGGGCTCTGAAGATCCCTCCCGTGGGGCCATCCATCCTCCAGTGCCGCATCATCCAGGTGGAATACTCCCTGAAGGTGAGGCAGCTCCCAAGGAGCTCTGCAGGAATTCCCTCCTGCCCCGCTCAGCAGAGATACCTGCTCCTCCAGACTGGGAAAACAGCACCAGCTGAGCTTCCCTGCTGCTCTCTGTCTCGGCAGGTTTGTGTGGATATTCCTGGGACATCCAAGCTGCTCCTTGAATTGCCTCTTGTCATCGGGACCATCCCGCTGCATCCCTTCGGGAGCCGCACCTCCAGTGTCAGCAGCCAGTACAGCGTCAACCTGGACTGGCTCAGCACCATCCCGGAGCAGCTGGAGGGTGAGCATCTCCTTCTCCCTGGGATAAACCCCCTGCTCAGGACAGAGAGACTCAAAGTTTTCCACTGGGCCAGCTTTGCTTTTTTTTAACCTCATTTTTTGGTTGCGGTGCTGAATCTCCTGGGTTCCATCCTCAGGGAACTGGGAGGGTTTGGAGAGTAGTGGGTTTGAAGCCCTTTTTACCTGTGTATCCCCCATTTATGGTGAGTGTTTGCTATTCTCTGATGGTTCTTCCTTCTCTTCAGCTCCTCCTGAGTATTCAGCAGTCGTGTCCAGCCCAGAGGCTGAGCAGAGCCTGGCTCCTCCGTGTCGCAGCGAACTCGGGGACATCCTGGAGGGTCCCTTCTTCGCCTACATCCAGGAATTCCGCTTCCGACCACCTCCGCTGTATTCAGAGGTGATGGATCCCTCTGGGCTGGGGGGGCTGGTGCAGGTCTGGGATGTGCCACTGCTTGAGGTGTTTGACTCTGGCCTTGGCTCTGCAGGTGGATCCAAACCCCACGGCAGACACCATCCGCCCGCGCTGCATGACCTGCTGAGAGAAGCGCATCGGCCGCGTGTGACAGCGTGTGAGCATCCCTGGGGATGGCAGCGTGCACCCTCACAGCTCTTGAGTCTGGAAATGGGGACATGAGACCCTGACCTCGCTCACAGCCCTCAGCCACTCCTGTGGTGACTGTCCCACGGGCCCAGAGTGGTGCCGTGGCCCCAGGCAGGGCAGGAGAACACGAGGGGCTGGCGGTGCGGAGCGGCTCCGTGTGTGGCCGGGCAAGACACGTAGGGTTCAGAACTGCCCCAGGATTTTGGGCTTAAAGCAGGGAATAGGAGCAGAGATTGCTTTCTGCTTGCCTGCAGTGCCGTGCTCTGAACACTTCTGTCAGCTCCTGGTGTGGAAAACAGGAGCTTGAAGGCATTTCTCAGGATTACTGGAGAATGTTTGGATGGTGCTCAGGGTTGGGCCCCGGGGCGATGGAGGTGCAGCCCTTCACCTGTGGCTCACCAGGACTGCAGGTCCCCAAGGCAGTGAAAGGTCATTTTCTGGCTGGATGAAGCAGAGGGCTCAGCCACTGCTGATAATCTTTGCCACAAGCCTGTGGGTACCTGTGGGGGGAATGGTTTGAGTCACTTAACCAAACTCTGAAGGCCTCCAAGGGCTGATACAAGGACTTGGGAGATGAATTTATGATCTGTGGCAGTGTTTTGGTGCCATTTACTGAGAACAAGAAAGCTGGTTTGTGAGTGTCAGCACTAAATCTGCTCAGTGTGCTGCTGCCTCCCCCAAGATGGGGCTGAAACCAGCCCCAAACTGTAGTACCAGCACAGGAGGTTGGAGCTGTGGCTGGTGGCCAAGGAAGAGAGAGGGAAGCCCAGTTTAAAGCTGGTGGCAGCCTCAGGTACTGACGGGAGATGTGGATGAATCCGTCAGGGCTGGGAGTCCTTGGTGCTGCACCCACAGAGGGGTCAGGGGCCCTGGTGGGGTGAGCACACAGCAGCAGCCTGTGCTCACTGGGGTGGGCACAGTGTGGGAAGGGTGAGCTGGATGTGGTGGTGAGGAGCCAGGGGCTGACCCCGCTTACTGCAGGGGGACCTGAGCAGAGTTTGGGGGCTGAAGACCTTTGCATTCCCTCACTGAGACAATCCCTGGCCGTGCACAGCCAAAGCCAGCGTGCCTTGGGCTCTGTGCTGGGGTTGCTCAGATGAGTCTTTTCTATCTGTGAACACTTTTGTAATGACCACTCTTTGTCTCTACTCTTTTTGTACGACTTTTTTGGTGGGGAATTTTTTTGTCTGAAATAAATTCTTTAAACCAAACTGATGCCTAGATAGTTTTCTGTTCCTCTTTCTGCTTCCCGTTTTCTGGAGCCATGCTGTGGCTGCTGGGATGTGGGAGAGCTCCCTGCCCTCTCTTCACTGCCCTGCAGGCACCCAGCTTCACCCTGCACCCAGTCCTGACTGGGATTAACTGGGTCACTTGGCCAGCACTGCTCCTCAGCAGGATTGATCACTTGTGCCTTCAGTTCCTCCACATCTGTGCAATTCTGGCACTTTTCCCTTACCTGAGATGCAGGGCTGAGAGCAAACCTGTTGTATTTTTCCACACTTGCTTCCTGTTTGTGTCCAGGCTCCTGGAGGACAGACACATTCTCCTCCATCCTGGAAGCCTGGCAGGGACCCAGCGGGTCCAGCTGGGAGCTGGGACACTCCTGCCTTGGCTCAGCCAGGCCCGAGGAGAGTTGGGATCAGCCCCATGCTGTGCTGACTGGGAGCTGCTGCCGTGTGGGAAGAGCAGGAAGGTTCCTTCACCTGCTTCCCTGGGCTGGAATTTGGTTTTTCACAGCACTTCTGTGCTCCACATCTCCCCTGGGCACGGCAAATCTTGGTCCATGCAAGGCAGGGTTTGAATCAGGGCTTTAGTTTTCTCTTCTATGGACTGTGCTGCTTAAAAATACTGCCACTGGAATGTGATTTCCCCCCCCACCTCCTTTTATTTATTTTTTTTTGTTTGCTGAGCTGCTCAGCCCCGCAGCTGCATCAGAGCACGTGCTCCTGCCCTGGGCCAGGGGAGAGAGCTTGTCCCTGTGTTTGCCTGTGAGAACCTGGTGCTCCTGCAACCTTTAGTCAAATCTGGTTTTTATTTGGCATCCCTGGTGCTCTGATTAATTCTTCCCGGGGGAGGATTAACCGGCCTCGCAGGGAATTTGTTTACATCCCCGTTTGGGGGGATCGTGTCTGGATCTGCCCCTGGCGGCAGCAGCGGTGGCCGGTGCTGCGTGGCCTCTTGGGGTTTTTTTTGGTGACATCAAAGGGGACACGCAGCACAGCCACACCCCTCAGGTGAGGATGCCCCCGGAGGCAGCCCTGTGACCAGGCTGATCCCAGCCAGGCACAAGGGAGCCTTTCTGTGCCATTCTGAGCAGCGGGGATGGCCGGGGGCTGCTGGTCAGCCCCGGATCATCTGCCCCGGCTGCACAAGGGGATGTTTATTCCTCGGGCTGGAGGGGGAGGCGAGCGCCCAGCACCCCATGTCTGTCCTGCTGCCTCTTCCTGGGAAATCGCGTCACACGGTGATGGGGACAGGCCATGCCGGCCCGGGGAACCCGATGCCGGTGGGCAGCACTCCCGGGGCCCCTGTGGCAGCAGCGATCTCTCTCTCTCTCTCCAGCTGGGATTCTTGTCTCCAGCCGCTCCAGGTTTTCCTCGTACAGTCGAGCAGCAGCACAGAGAGGTTGGGGGGGGCATGGCCAAGCTGCCAGGAAAGGGCTGCACTCCTGAATCCTGAACCCCAGAGGGGCTAAAAATACCTCGTCTGGGCATTTGGAGCCAGGGCACGGTGCAGACCCTTCCAGGCAGTGCTTTCACAACTGCTGGCAGTGCTGCCGGTGCTCCCTCCAACCTTCTGTTGTTTATCTGCCCCGGCTCCAAAGTCCTGATTGAGCAGCCCGGGCCGTTCCGGGTTTATTGGTACAGGCCGGGAGTTTGGGGCTCCCTGGGGGTCCGCTGAGCCGGAACGGCCCCGTGCCCTGGCGGTGATGCCGCGGCAGCACCGAGACCCGACCCCGGGCCGGAGGCGCGTGATGCAATTACAGTGCCGGGATTATTTATAGCTCTTGGCCCCGTGCGCTGGAAAATGCTGCCCAGACTGTCCGTCAGAATCTGCTCCTTCCGAGGGGCACGGAGACCCACCCCCAGCCCCTGCTCTGCTCCTCCAGCCTGTCATTTTTGCCTTTCACTCCCAAAATTGTGGGACGCCCTTTGCCTCGGCCGCAGGACTGCTGGGAACCCTCTCCCCACTGCAGCTCAGGGCTTTGCAGGGCGCTGGGACACCCCTTTCTGCAGCCTTTTGGGGGGCTCCCCCTTCCCGCAGCCCTCCCCGTCCCCGGGGGATGCTCGGTGCCATCCCGGTGACCCCAGCTGAGGCTGTTTGTCGTGAGGCTGGGGGCCAGGGGCCAGCGAGGCGGGGAC
Source organism: Argya squamiceps (assembly GCA_037834095.1). Classification (NCBI taxonomy): domain Eukaryota; kingdom Metazoa; phylum Chordata; class Aves; order Passeriformes; family Leiothrichidae; genus Argya; species Argya squamiceps. The sequence continues at coordinate 3,209,349 of JBBMKD010000103.1, forward strand.
GGTGACACGCAAAGCTTGTGGCCGTCCCGGCGCTGGCAGGGACAGAATGTGCCGAGGCTGGCTCAGCCCTGAGAGGGCCGGGATTAGCTGCGCCGCTGCTGCCTCCGGCCCGGGCGCCCGTCCAACTCCCAAAACAAGCACCGCCTTCCCCCGTCCCAGCTGGGCCGAGCCCTGCGGGGTACAGCTCACCCCAGAACCTGCCCAGGGGCACCCACCGGGGGCTGATCTGTTTGCACGGGGGTCGGGCGGCGATGTTAAATCCAGATTTTGGCCGGAGCGAAGTGCCCTGCTCTGTCCCTGCGCTGGGGTCGTGGTTCAGGCACTGCCCAAATTCAGCATCTTTGACCTGGTGGGAAGCTGGACTCGCAGCACTCGCACCCTGTGGAGTAGCAGTCGGTGCTGACGGAGCCTCGGGAGCACGGGGACCTGCCCAGCCCGGGTTACAGAGTGTCTGAGCACCGCGGGGGCACGCACAGTCCCCAGCAGCACCAGGCCTTGCTTTAGGTTTGCTCCAGTCTCCGGTGCTGCAGAAGCACCAGGGCTGAGGACGGCATGGCTTGGACGTGGCAGCATCTTTGGGGTCTGGGGCCCTGAGGCTCCCCTTCATGCTGTGCCAGGCCTCCGGGAAGCAGCCGTGCACCCCGACATGCCGGGGCGGCATCGCGGCCGCCCTCCGCCCGCTGACTCAGCCGCCTGTTTGCCGGAGCTGCTCCCGCCCACGGAAACCGCAGGCAAAGTCCCCGCATCCCTCCGCCGGGGCTTTTCCCGCCGGCTTGACAGGAATCGCAGCTTTTCCCCAGCCTGGTGCGGGCAGCGAGCCCCTCCGGCTGCGGGGGGAAAACTGCGGAGAAACCGCAGGATTTTTTAATTCCAAACCGTTTTTTTTAAAGCCAAAAAACGGGGTCTGGAGCAGCCAGATGGCCGCGTTGCACGTGCCCCACGTCCCGTCCCCTGTGAGCAACGTGCCAGCAGCACGGTGACATCACCGGGACACTCCACAAACCCCGATGGTGGCCGGTGCTGCCGGAGTTGTCTTTGCAGCAAACTGCCACCTTTATTCACTATATCAAAACCAACCCCTTGCTTTTTAGGGTCTGACCCCTCATTTGGGGTCCCTCGCTGTTGGCACTGCCTGGCCCCTTGCACGGTCACTCCTCACTCCCTCCCTTCCTCGGGCAATGGAAAGTTTTTGTGACTTTTTGACTTTCCTGCAGTTGTTTGGGAGCGAGGAAGGGGCCGGAGCCGCGCACAAACATGTCTATGTATAAACACTGAGGACCGTGCCAGGGATGGAGCCGCCAGCACCGGACCCTCCCCACGGAGCCGGGTGTCCCCTCTCCTGCCGGGACCCCAGCGTGGCGTTCCAGCTCAGTGACTCAGAGCCCAGTGACGGGGACGCAAATATTTTGGCTTTGTTTAAAAAAAAACCAACAACACTTAAAGAAAAAAAACAACAATCCCGCACCCCCCTCCTCCAGGGTCATCCAGTGGCTGCACGTGATGTGTTGGCGCACAAACAGGGAGCTCGGGGACAGCGCCCGCCCAGCCGGGGACGGGGCACGGCTCCCACGCCACGCGCGGGGACGGGCCGGGATCCGCGGGTGACACAGCCGTGCCCTGTGCCGGGGACGTGGCGCGATGGGACTTTGCTCCCAGCGCCGCTCCCCATCCCGGCTGGGTCTGCCGTCACTCCCAGGCAGCGCTTCAGAAATCCCCGAAAAATCCCCGAAAAATCCCCGTGCAGCCCCGGGTGGGTGCGCGGCCCCCGCCGTGTCCAGGGGGATGTGGCACGGTGACACCCCACACCCCGACCCCCACAGATAAAACCTTGTTCGTGTGGAATGTGGCGCCAGAGTGGAGTGAGGGGCACCAGGTCACTGGTGGGCTGCTCTGGGTGTCACTGGGGACACAGTTGTCCCCAGCTGAGAGGCGAGGAGTGCCGGGCTGTCACCCTCGCTGCTCCCTGTCCCCTCAGGAGTGACGGGGCAGCCTTGTCAAACCCCACGGCTCTGATCCCTCCTCCCAGGCCCCAGCCTCAAAGCCTTCAGAAACCGGGTTGTGCTCATTTTGTCTTCCCTATCACGCTGCAATAAGCTGCAAATTTGAGCTGATTACAACAACAACAACCTCAGACCGAGCTGGGTTTGGGGGGAGAAGGGTCCAAGGCAGCTGGCAGGGATGCGCACACATCGCCAGCAGCCTGCAATGAACCCCCTCCCTACCTCCCAACCCCGTTAGCAAGCCCGAAGGCGGTTATCTTTAAATGCGAGGGGTTATGTGGAGCAGGCAGAGGGACTTTCCTGCTGAGCAGCTGTGTAAATGCCACCGCATCCCGTCCCAGCGATGGAGGCCGCGATAGCCCGGGGGGTCCCGGCTGGTTGGAGGTGGCTGTGCCGGGCAGTGCCGGTGGGAAGGGCGGCTGCGGAGCTGCGGGACGGTCCCAGAGGGGCTCGAGCCGGTTCCCTCCGCTTTCCCGGCGGTTTTGGCGGGTGAAAAAAAAGTGAAGGAGAGTCAATCTGCTTGCAAAGAGCTGGTAAACACCCTGGGAGCGAATCTGCGAGAAGGGGGGTTGCTTTTGGTCCTGTGTTTATCACTGCAAAGCTGGGCTGGCGGCTTGCTGGGATGAGACAGATGGGGGGAGGCTGCTGTAAAAAGGCGATTTTTTGGGGGCTCTCTGGTTATCGAGCTGTCCTTAGCTCAACTCTGGCCGTCTGCTTGAGCAAAATATGTTTATGCTGTAAAACCTCTGGCCGGCTCGGCTGCCAAGGGGGCAGGGAGTGTGCCGATAAGGGCGCAGCGTCCTCCCCTTCCCGATCACCCGATACCCAGGGGAGCGCACGGAGGCGGCCGCCCGCCTCCCGACACCCTGAGTTTATGATTTCTTTTACGATTATGATAAAGCTTCTATTGAAATTAAAAAAAAAAAAAAACCACAAAAAACAAAAAACAAACAAAACAAAAAAAAAAAACCAAAAAAAACAAACCGAAAGAAAACCCCATAATTCAATGGCTGTCGCTTCGCAGCTGCCAAAGCCTGGAAAGCTCTTGGCCGTGCCAGGGGCTGAGCTGCCCCTGGGGCTGGCAGCCCTGCGAGCAGCCACCCGAGAACATCAGACTGCAGGGAAGAAAATGCTTCCTGCCACGGCCCGGGCGTTCCGGGCAGGAAGAAGATGATTTTTCAACCACTTGTCCCGGCTGGCGTGCTGGGACTCGCAGCATCCCGGAGGGGTTTTCAGTGATCTGAGCATCCAATGCCCCCTCGAGGGCAGCTCCGAGCCCCTCTCGGTGGACGGGAAAAGACGAAATATTCACTTTCGCTGCTGCTTCAAGTCATTTTCCGTGGCTGGGTTTGGAAATAGCCGTGGCCGGGTGAGGCAGTTGCAGCTGACGTGAGCAGGAAAGAGCCGGGGCGGCCCCGGGGCCTGTTTGCTAAGTAGAGCCGAGCTGTTGTTGTTGTTGTGACACCGAATGGTTGCAAAACGGCGGCTTTTAAATACCCGTGACTTTCAAAACAAGCTGAGCCCAGCTGCGGCCGGCGGCTCTCTGTCCATATGTGTCCATCTGTCCAGCTGTGGGTCCTGCAGCCCCCTCCCTGCTGGGATGCCTGTACCAGCAATGCTTGGGGGTTTTTTGAGGGGTAGAAGAATCCCAGAAGCTTTTTTTAGGGAGGAAAATCCCCAATTCCCCAGCTGCAGAGGTTTCCTATCACAGGGAAGTGCCAAGTGTCCTGCCCAGGGGGGCTTTGCAGTGCTTGGGAGGTGAATGAGATGAGCTGTCTGCAGCCTTTGAATTCTGCTTAAAATATAATAATGATTAAAAAATCCCAGGGATCAGTTTGTTTGTTTAGGGATTAAGTCACCTAATCTGCCTGGCAGCGGGTGACATTGTGGAGGTGGTGGCAGCGATGGCTTTTTGCCCAGCAAATAATCCTGCTCCCGGCCAGGGCTGCTGGTCAGGCTGGGCTCAAACTTCTCACTGGCATCAGCTCTTCCCTGGGATGGGGTTTAGGGAGCAGAAAACGGTGAGGGGTGCAGGGAAAGAGTTGGGAAAAGGATGGATGGATGAGGGAAGGGACTGGGAAAGGAATGGATGAATGAGGAAGGGAGTTGCAAAGTTATGACCTTCTCCTCTGCCTGTGTTAAAGCCAGGCTGTGGCTCTGCAGGGCTGTTTCCCCGAGGTTGGAAAATAGGTTAGACTTCTCAACCTGGGAGCAAAACATCCTAATCTGGTGTTAAAATATCAGTTTGAGCCTTCACCTCTCCTTGTGCAGGGGCTCAGATCCCCCAAGAGCTGATGTTGATGGGGCCATAGCAAACCCCTCTGGCTATTTTATGTTCTCCCTCTGAGACCACATCCCCCAAAATCAAGAGGAAATGGCTTCAATTTACACCAGAGGAGGTTTAGGTTGGATATTAGGAAAAATTCCTTCATGAAAACCATTGTCAAGCACTGGCCCAGGCTGCCCTGGGCAGTGGTGGAGTCACCAGCCCTGGAGGGATTTAAAAGCTCTGTGGCTGTGGCATTTGGGGACATGGGTTAGTGGTGGGCTGGATTGGACTCGATGATCTTAGAGGGCTTTTCCAACCTTAACAATCCTGTAATTCTGTAAAATCAGGGAGCCAAGAGCAAATCCCCAGGCTGCCACCACCTCCCTGCAGCTCCTTCTGGCTGCTCCACCTGCTTCCTTGGGATGCAGTGCTCAATTTTCCACTCCACAAGAGCAAGTGGAGCCAGGTCAATCCATGTGGACATGTCCCCAGTGCCATTTACTTTTGGGACACAGCACGGGGACCCTGTGAGAATAGGGAGAACAGGGATTTTTCCCTTTAGGGCAGGGATGCTCCATGGTAGTGTCAGGAAATGACATTGTCACTGCTAGTGTGTGGGCAGTGCTGGCACCACTGGTGTGCACAGGGGACCCCATGGAGTGACTTTGGTGTTGCTTCATCCTAATGGCACTGGGCTGACCTTTGTTTTCCCTGCTGGGATGGATTTTGGCTGCTAATCCCAGAGCTGAGCTGGAAGAGTCCCCCGTTGGTGTAATGAGTCCCCTGCTGGGTGTAATGAGTTGTGCTCAGGCTGTGGGTGGCAGTGGCTCTTGCCAGGCCTAACCAGTGCCCTGTGGCAGGTCTGGGTGCTGTGCTGGGGTAGAGGAGCAGGCAAGGTCACATCCTGGCTGTAAAAGCTGGCCTGGCGGCTGTCCTTGGGTCACCAAGCTCAGCGTGGTGCCTGGGGACTCATTTGGAAACCAGTCCTGTGAAATTTAAACTAATTAGCAAGTCCTGAGCTGCTCACTAGCACTAATTGGCAAGCCTGGCTTGATTAGTTTACCCCAGCACGTCCATGGCTCCACAGGGCACCGTGTTCCTGGCACAGCACTGGGAGCTTGGGGCACTTGTGGGGAGAAGTGCACAGGGCCACTGGTGGGGACAGAGCCATTGGTGGGGACAGGGCCACCCCTGAAGGTGTCAGAGGGGATGTGAGTGTCACTGTGGATGGGATGGATCCCTGGGGAGTGACCCCGTGGGGGCAGTGAGGGGGGTCTCGTGTCCCCTCCCTGGGGCAGTGAGGGGGGTCTCGTGTCCCCTCCCTGCCCAGGGTGTTTTTAATGCAGTGGCTGGGCCTGGCTGTCCTGCTGTGAACTCGTTCCATGAGCTGGAATGATTAACTGGCATCGGCGCTGGCCCCGAGCCGGGCCATGTGTTTACTGCTGCCACCCGACCGTGCTGAGCTTTCAGTGACCCCCAGCGCTTTCCTCACGCCTCTGACCCCCAAACCCGGCTGTGAACAGCGGCCGGGGCTGAAACCCGAATGTGCCTCCGCGCCCGTAACCCGATACTTCCTCCACGTGTGCCTGGAGCGCTCCGAAGTGAGCCTGGCATCGCCCAAATCCCAACAAAAATCCCTAAATCTGCTCTCTGCGCTGGCCTTCCGCGCGGCAGGATGCCACATCTTCCCCCTCCAGCCGATCCCCAGGGGTTTGGGGGCTGGAGGGGCAAAGTTGCCGGGTCTGACAGACTCCTGACACACATTCCTGCCACACGCAGGGAGGGAACGATGGGTTTGCTGTGCCCAGAGGTTGGGAATCGCCGTGGGGACGTGGGGCTGGTGCCACCTCGTGGCTCCACCAGCAGCTGAGCCGGGCTGGACGCGGGTGCCGGACAGCGGTGACACGGCACTGGTGACACGGTGCTGGGGGTCATGTCCCCATCTGGATGAGACCCCCGGCCACGGGAGCGACAGCACCGCAGCCGCCTCATGCCTGGGGGGCCGGGAATGGCCATAAATCCAAGCCCAGACCGAGGTGTGGGTGAAGGCGCAGCCCTGGAGCGCCGTCTCCGCTCGGCATCGCCGCGGTTTCCGCCCGCGGGTGCCGCTGCTGCGAGTGCAATTTGAGTGAAATACTTTTGCAAAACACGAGTGGAGCCAAGAGCAGCAGCGAGGAGGCCGAGTGTCAATGGCTGAGACACCGCGGCTGTGCTGAGACACCGCGAGTTACTAAACCCACGTAGCTTTCAGGTTTTTAAGATTCTTTTTTTGCCGTCTCAGCAAGTAAACGCCGCCGCGCCAGGTAGAGAAAACCACAAATCGCTTTTCATCTCCGGTTCTGTCCCAGATAAGGCCCGAGGTGGCGGCGTGGCCCCACGGGAAGGGGCTGGGGGGGCCCCCATGGATCGCCCCCGTCCCGGCTGCCTGGCTGCGTCCTCCACAGCGCCGTGGATTGAAACTCGGCTCTAAATCCTTGCTGTAATCTGCTCGGGTCAGAGGAAGAAAAACCATCTCAGCCCTGCTGCTTTGTGCAGTTATTTTAATTTTTTAATGTTTGCATTTATTTTTTTAATCCATTTTTTCCCTCTTTTTTTGGCACTTTTTTTTTTCTTTTTTGCAGGTAGCTGGTGTTTGGTGCTGGGGCTCTTTGCATCCCCACCAGGATACTGGTTCCAGAGGTAGCAGCTGGCTGGGATGAAGCTCTGCCTCTCCTCCCAATCCAGGCATGGAAATACCCTCTGTCCTGGTCAGACTGCAGCTGCCTTCACTCGGGTTTTATTGCCGGTGAAAGGTTGAGGCTGGAAATTGTGTGGCCAAAACCTGTCCCGGTGCAATGCTGCATCCAGAGTCATCACCTTCCCTGTCCCGGAAACCAGAAACCCCTCTGAAAGTGCCGGTGCCACCCACGGGCTGGGCACTCAGCATCCCACACAGACACTCCTCATTCCATGGGACACCCCCGTGCCCTCCCTGCCCTCCATCCCCGCTGCTCCAGCCCGCTGATGGCTACGGCACCGCCTTCTCCGGCGAGGGATCCCATCCTTCCTCATCCCTGATGATGATGGGTTTGTCGGAGATGAGCAGGGCAATGGGGATCAGCGGCTGGTGCTGCCCCTGCCTTCCCTCCTCTTCCTCCTCCTCCTCCTCCTCCTCTCCGGGTGGGTGCCTGGTGCAGGGTGGAGATTCCCCCGGGCTCAGCATCTCCTGCCTGCGGTAGGTGAAGGGCAGCTCCTCCCCGCAGCCCTGCGGGGACACCACCACTGCCGCCGGCTTTTCCAGCGCGGAGCCGGGCTGTGACACGTCGGGGTGTGGCACCGCGCTCTGGGTGCCCGTGTCAGTCGTCTCCTCGCTGGGATTCGGCTCCGTCAGCAGCAGCTCGGCTGGGCTGAACCTCTCCGAGGGCTCCAGGAGGCCTGTCCGGGGCTGGCCCTAAGGGTTGGGTGGGTTTGGGTTGGAACATCCCGTGCCAAGGCTGTGCATGGGCGTTTGGGGCTGTGGGATGTGCGCCCTCCTGCATTTTACACCTCACCTGGCTCATCTCGCCGGCAGAGAACTGGATGACTTTGGTGTCCGCGGGCTTGGGAAGGGGTGGGAAGAGGAGGCGGCGAGCCCTGGGGAGGGAGTGGTTGGTGAGGGGTGGGCAATGGTGGGGGTGGCCTGGGCGGCTTTGGGGACGAGGGTGCTCTGTCACCTCTTTTTGCTCAGGTGGTAGATGATGGCTGTGACGGGCAGTACAAGTGAGATGCTCAGGTACTTTAGGTTGCTTCTCCACGCTGCTCCCTGGGGACCTGGGGATAGGCATGGCTGGGTGGTGGCATTCCTGCCCCCCAACAGGGACACAGGAGACGTTTTGGGGTGAGGGTGAGCACACAGTGGAGAGAGCACCCCGTGGGGAGTGGAGGAATCTCAGCCATTACCCAAAGCCTTGGTCTGGAAGGTCCTCCAAGCACTGCAGGTCTCCTCACTGTCCTCTGTCACCTCCCAAACACCCACCCTATAGGCTGTGCCAGGCTTCAGGTTTTGGAGGGTGTAGTTCGATGCTGTGGCATCCACTTCACTGTCTGGACAAACAAAACCGAATGTGGGGCAGCCTGACAGCTGCCTGGGGGCATCACCCTCCTCCTGCCCCACGGGGATCGGGGGTCCCACTCACAGATCACGTTGTCCCCCTCGGCCACGTGGCAGATGAAGTACTTGTCCAGGGCGCCGGGACAGGCAGCACGTGGGGACGGTTCCCACTGGAGGACAACTGAGACATCCCCGGTGCTGATGTTGATGGGCACGACCAGAGAATCTGCATGGAAAAAACCCGGAGGATTGTTTCAGGAGCGCCCCTCCCGCAGTGAATCCAGGTGTGGGTGCCCCCGTGCTCGCACACGCACCGTTTTTGGAGTAGTGGTGCCACAGGGCGAAGGTGGCCCAGCCCTGCTCCGGGTCCCAGCCGTGCACGGCCAGGCGGTGGCAGCCCGGCGCTCCCAGCTCTCCTGGGGAGGAATCGGGGGTCTGGTTAAACCCTCTGACCCCGGGTGGGGGGACAGCGGGGGGCTTGGGGAGCTCCCTTGCCTGTCTCCACGTGGGTGCTGTTGGCAGGGAATTCCTGCTGGGTGCAGACTCCCTGTTTGGGAGGCTCTGGCAGGGTCTGCTGCTCGAAGCAGAAGGCATCACCAGGGACTGGTGCATCCCACAGTGCAGTCACGGTGCTGCCATCCACACTGATCTCCTTGAAGCTGAGATCTGGGGTGAAACGGGGAGTATTTGGAGTAGCTGGAAAAAACAATGCCCTGAGGGCTGCCAGGGGAGCTCAGCATTTCTAGAGGGGCAGGTACCTGCGTGCTGGTCTGCTGGCACATGGAGCTGCTGTGCTGGCCCCGGCCCTGCAGCATTGACTGCAGTCAGCAGGATTTTGTATTCAGCCCCAGAGAGAGTGAGGTTGTGCTCTGTCACCTCCCAGCCCAGCTCCACAGTGTCCTCCTCATCTGACTCTGCACAGTCACACGCCAACATGTGGATCTCCAGCTTGTAGGCGACATCCCTTTGCCCCTTGAGGACTGGCTGGGGAGGAAAAGGGGGTGGCTTGGGGCATGAAATGGTGGGGGACACCCAGGAGGGCCCCCAAGGATGCCACTGTACCTGCCAGCTGAGCCTCAGCACCCGCTGCCCATCTCTCCCCAGTTTGCCCAGTTGATGGCTCAGCACTGGTCTCCCCAGGCTTTCTGCAGGAGGAACAAGCCTGATTGAGCCATCAATATTTTTGGGAGCTGTTTGGATCTCACCAGGCTCCTGTCCTCTTCCTCACCCTCCGGAACAGAGATGTTGCTGCTCCAGTCACTCCAGTAGCTGCTCCAGTGGGGAGGCTTCTGCCTGAGCTGGACCACGAAGGTGCCATTGACCCCCAGGGCACAGGTCACTAGAGAGGGGTGGCAGGGTCAGCTGGGGGGTGATCCCTCCTCTCCCCAGCTTTTGGCCATCATGGGGTGCTGGCTGGGGAGCACCCCCGGGAGATTGTCCCCAACAACCCCACAGGATAAACCAACCTGAGTCATTTTCATCTGTCACCTTCACAGTGTCACATGTCACCTGCAGAGAGAACCAGGCATGGAGACACCCACCCAGTAAAACCAGTATTTTACTGGGACATCAGCGCTGCCCTGTGATCCCCAAACATCCCAGGGACTGGGACAGTCAATCATTGCAGGGGACATGGTGGTCAGGGGCCCTTTCAATCGTGGGACTCTCCTGGCAGCAACTGAGAGGGATGGGGGGTCTCCAGCTGTGAGAGCTTCGCTGGGGACAAGCATCCGGATTTGATCCATTGTCGTCATTAGTATAATCTGGGGGTTTGTCTGTGTAATCCCTGAGAATCCTGTTATGGGCAGCAGCAGGATCCCGTGGCCAAGGCAGAGCTGATAATGCAGCGAAACAGATGGGACACAGCTGTCTTTGGGGGGGACAGTGACATCACTGAGTCCCCACACTCCTGGGCTGCTGTGATGGTCACTGCCAGCTCCAGCAAAGAGCATTTTTACCTGTGTCCAGCTGCTGTCTCCCACCCTCCAGAAGCGAGCCTCGCGCTGTGGTGGCTGCTCCAGGCTGTGGCAGTGTTGCCGTGGCACCTGCAGCCTCAGCTGGCCACCAGTCTTGGAGAAGGACATCTCAGCAGGAGGTGGATCCAGTTTGACTGGAAAGATGAGGTGTTTTTGGGTGGTCTGGCAGTTTTTAGTGCTGGTGCTGGCTGCCAGCCTGGTCCCTGGGGCACTCACCAGCCTTGTCGAGGTGCAGGGTGTGGTTGGGGGTCCTGTGGGCCTGGTCCCCCCAGCGTGCCTCCACCCAGGCCGTGGTGTTCTCTAAGGTGTACACTTGCAGATACGAGAGGTTGTGCTGGGTCACCGCGCCCACCTCAAACCGGGGGCACCACCTGCTCTCCTCAAAGCTGGGGAGGGAGTGGGCACAGGGTGGGATCCGGGACACATCCCATGGGCTCCCCCTCCCCGCCGCGCTGCCCAACTCACCAGAGGTTCAGGATGTAGGAGGTGTTGCCGGCGGGGCCGAGGGGCGGCCAGGAGCAGTAGAATACCCTGTGGTTGTTGCATTTCTTCCAGCAGGAGACGACCTGAGCTGCCACGGTGCCTGCGGGACAGGGCAGCGGCTGGAGGCTCCTGCATCCCACACTCCATCCCGTGCATGGAGGGAGCAGTGGTGTGTGATGGTTGCCCGCTTGCCGTGTTGCTCAAATGGAGAATCAGAGCAGCTGCACCAGCGATTCTCACCCCAAGCCCCCCGTGTTCTCCCTCCCCGCTGATGCAGCGCTGGCCGGTGCCACTCGCCCCGGCTCCTGCCCGCTGCCAGCGGGGATTCACCATCTTTACTCCGTCCCTGTGGTTTTGGGTGAATATCTCCATCTCTCTCCGGGAGCTCCCCAGGTCTTATCGCCCCTAAATCATTCATTGAAAGTCTTCTGAAGTTATCTCTCATCTCCCAGCACCGCAGGAGCACTTACCGCCCTGCGCCAGCGCCGCCAGCGCCGCCAGAAGCCACCCCAGCATGGCCCGCTCGGGCCGTCCCACACCGGACCGGGGCTCCGCTGCCCTTCCCGGCTCCCCAAAACCCCGGCACCCCGCGGGTGCCCCTCTCGGGCGTGGCGGCAGCCCCGGTGCTCAGCTCAGCTTCCCGCGCTTGGGGTTTCCTCTTCTGCCGAGAAGGTGCCGTTCCCAGGCAGGGCAGAGCCCTAGACGTGAGTACATGCCCCACTTTTACCAAAAACAAAAGAGAAAGCAAGCAGAGTATCCCCTTTTTTCGGCCGGCACGGCGGCCGGGGTGAGGCCAACCCTGCCCCGCGGCCGCGCCACGTGCCCCGGCCCGGCGAGAAGAGCAAGGTAAGCAGAGATGAGTCTTGGGGGTTTTGGTTTGGGGTTTTTTTTTTGTGCACACAGCGCGTTGCTGCTCCTCTGCCCGTAAGTGGGTGAATCTCCAGCGGCTGTTCCAAGGTTGGGGCTCCCTGGTTTTTTGGTTGTTGTTTTTTTTTTTGGGGGGGGTCTGTTGTGCTTGTCCCCAGAGCTGCTCATTCCCTGCGCCGCAAGAACAAAGCCCCAGTGAGGCAGCGGTGGCACCGGGGCAGCAGAGCCGTGTGACGGGGCGGGTGACCCGGGACGGTGGAGCCGGGTGGCACCGAGGGCCGGGCACAGAGTGCTCTTGTTCCCGCAGAAAGCGGCCCCTTGTGTGGCCCCTGCTCGGGGCCGGAGGGCGGCGGTGGTGGGAGTGTCCCTGTGCTGGGACAGCGTGGGCACGGCCCGGCTGGGGGCACAGAGGGTCCCCTGGCACCTCCTGACTCTCCGTGTGCCCTCCTTGTGTGCCCCCCTCCCCTTCCCCGGGGGTACAAATCAAACCATGCTGTGCCAAACTGGAGTGTGCTGGGCTTTGCTGTGCCACAACACACTGCAGGACCGGGCTGGACTGGGCTGTGCCATGCTGAACCAGGCCAGGCCATGCTGTGCCATGCTGGACCTGGCTGTGCCAGACCTGGCTGTGCTGTGCCATGCTGGACTGTACCGGGCAGTGCTGCCCCAGGCCATAAGCTCTGTGATGAGCTGTGGCAACCAGGACAGACCTGGGCTGGACCACACCAAGCTCCCAACCCTGTCCCCTGCTGTGCCAGCCCCAGGCCTTGCTGTGCTGGGCTGTACCATGCCAGGCAGACTGTACCAGCCCCAGGCCATCACGTGTATGCCAGGGCTGTTATGCTGGGCTGTATCAAGCCAGAAAGACTGTGCCAGGCCTGGGCTGCCCCGTGCTGTGCTGTGCAGGCTCCATGCTGTGCTGTGCCACACCATGCCGTGATGTGCTGTGCCATGCCATGCTATGCCATGCTGTGCCATGACGTGGCAGACTCTGTAGTGCTGGGACACGCTGAGCCAGGCAGACTGTGCCAGCCTTTGCCAATCCCATGATGTGCTATGCTGTGCTATGCCATGCCTGACTGTGCCATACTGGGCTGTACTGAGTCAGGCAGACTGTGCCAGACCCAGAATGTGCCATGCCCTGTCAGCCCCACACCCTGCCAGCTCTGTGCCATATGCTGTGCCAGTCCCGTGTTGCTGCCAGCCCCATGCCATTTCAGCCCCATGCCTTCCTGTTTGATGTTGTGCTTTGTCATTCCGGCCCTGGCCATGTGGGTCCCTTGCCATGCTGTGCCATCCCCAAGCCATGGCAGCCCTATGCCATGGCAGCCCTATGCCATGCCCTACCATCCCTGTGCTGTGCCATCCCTGTGCTGTGCCAGCCCCGTGCTGTGTTGTGCCAGCCCCATGTTGTGCCAGTGCCATGCCATGCCATGCCATTTCTGTGCTGTGCCATCCCCATGCCATCCCCAGGCTGTGCCAGCCCCATGCTGTGCTGTGTTCTTGCACTGTGCCATGTGGGTCCCATGCCGTGCTGTGGCAGGCCTGTGCTGTGCCATGTCAACCCCATGCCATGCCAGCTCCATGCCGTGCTGTGCCATGTCAACCCCATGCCATGCCAGCTCCATGCCGTGCTGTGCCAGCCCCATGCCATGTCAGCCCCATTCCCTGCCCTGCCAACCCCGTGCTGTGCCAGCCCCGAGCTGTGCTGTGCCAGCCCCATGCCGTGCCAGCCCCATGCCATGCAAGCCATGCTGTGCCAGCCCCATGCCGTGCCAGCCCTGTGCTGTGCCATGCCATCCCCATGCCACGCAAGCCATGCCGTGTCAGCCCCATGCCCTGTCCTGCCAACCCCGTGCTGTGCCAGCCCCGAGCTGTGCTGTGCCAGCCCCATGCCGTGCCAGCCCCATGCAATGTCAGCCCTGTGCTGTGCCAGCCCCATCCTG
>JBBMKD010000103.1:3239498-3253735 GCA_037834095.1 Argya squamiceps
TCCCAGGACACTGCCCTGGGGGCTGGCACAGCCAGGGCATCCTCTGCCCTCTCTCGAGCTGTTTCTGGTTCTGCTAAACCTGTCCCAAACCCTGATATGGGTTTTCCCCCTTGCAGGGAAATGGAGAGACTTTGGCTTGAAGTTGTAGGTGCCTCATCCTTCAGCTGGGCCCCCCACCAGCTCCCAGGACACTGCCCTGGGGGCTGGCACAGCCAGGGCATCCTCTGCCCTCTCTCGAGCTGTTTCTGGTTCTGCTAAGCCTGTCCCAAACCCTGATATGGGTTTTCCCCCCTTGTGGGGAAGTGGAGAATCTTTGGGTTGAGGTTGTAGGTGCCTCATCCCTGGAAATATTCAAGGTCAGGTTGGATGGGGCTCTGAGCAGCCTGGCCTGGTGGAAAGTGTCCCGAAATATTCCATGATTTTGTGATCCTAAGCTCCATGGTCTGGTTCTCAGCATCTTCTCAGCTGTTGAGGCATGGCATTGCTCTCCTGGCAGCAGGCAATACCTGTCTCCTAGAGCTGAAGCTGGAGAAGCTGGGATTTGTTCCACAGTAGTTGGTTTGCAGCCTCTTGCCCAGTTGTCTGAATGATTTTGGTGGCAAGGAAGGGATCACCAAGTAGAAGCCCAAGCAGTGGCCATCCTTGTATGACTTACCTGCTGTTAAAAAACAAAAATCACATTTCTGCACTTGGATCAGAAAACATCACCTTTGCTTGCCTTTGCCCCTGCAAAAAAACCCCCACAAGGAGTGCAGGTCAATGGGTATTTGTGGGCTGGAGAGAGGAAAATTTGGAGAAGGCATTGAGGCAGTGGCCATAGCACTGTGTGAGCTGATCCTCATCTGTACCTGCTGAGCTCCAGGTTGCTGCTCCAGGACCACACCCTGTGCAGTGAGCCACCCACATTGCCCAGCACCACAGGCTTGTGCTTTTTGCAGGGAATGTTTTGGTTAAATCCTCTTTTCCCTCTGAAAAAGCTCCTGACCCTCTTTGGTACCAGAGGCAGAGCTCCAGCCCTGCGTGTTGCCAGGCCGAAATTTCATTAAAATCAGATTAATTATCTGACAGGTTTGTGGTGAGATTTTCACTGAGGAGAGGCCAGTTCTGCAGCTGGCACAGTAAAGGCTGAGGCAGAGCTGGGGCTGGGCTGGGGCTGGTTTTTATCACCATGTTTATTATTTTATAGTGGTTAATGAGTTGCTGGCTGCTCCTGTGACTTACTTTGCATAACGGGATCATCAGGCAGAGCCCTGGGAGGGGCAGTGTTGAGTGAGGGAAGGAGGAAAACCATGTTCAATTCAGGTTGCTGTGTCCACCACAAGGTTTGGTTGGGTTTTTTGTTTGTTGGTGAGCTGCAAAAATGGCAACGATGGCAAGAAACTGTGTGCTCCAGAGGAAGGGAAAGATGAGCTTGTTCTTTAAAGCTGAGTGGATGATGGAACAGCCTCTCAGCTCTGGATTTCCAAGTGACTTTTGTTTGGCCACCTGGGTTAAGCTTCCCTAGACCACATCCCAGGGGCCTCCAGTGGTCGGGATGCTGCTGGGAGTGCTGGCCCAAGGCTGATGGCTCCACTTGGATGAGTTTTAACCACTTGGAGCCAGGAGCTGGGAGGAGGGACCAAACTGCTCTCCAGGAGTAGTGGCTGTTTGCACAGGTGTAAATGACTTGAGCCTCCTAAGACCACCCTTCTCCTCCCTCTGCAGCCCTGGACGGACGAGCGGAACGTTTGATAACGAGGTGGTGATGATGAACCATGTCTACAAGGAGAGGTTCCCCAAGGTAACTGCCAGGACTTGGAGGTTGAGTGTGTTGGTGCCTCTGTGGCATCCTGGCAGACAGAAATCTTCTCCAGAACAACCTGTGCTTCCTGTGGGAGTATGGAATGCATGGGTAGAACATGGGGGGTGCTGGGGACACTGGAGACAATAAACCTGTGGTTTCTTATCCACACAAGTGCTCCATCACAGAAGCAGGCAGAAGGCTCTGGAGATTTTGGTGGAGCTTTTGCAGGTCCCAGGTGGGGCCTTTTGTGAGGATTTAGCAAAGTTAAATCCTCACATATGACAGCGACTACCATGAATTTGTTATTGCTAAATTACTTAATCCTGGGTAACACATCCCAAATACCAAAATACATAATGAAAAGAGTCAATAATTTAAATAAAGTTTGCTGTGTAGTTATGAAATTAATTTCATAGTTTGATCAATTAATTTCATAGTTTGGTCAATAAAAAGCAGTGCCTACTGCAAGCCTTAAATCACTTCCCTAAGGCAATAATTCCATTTCAGCAAGGAGGAGAAGTTGATCTCTATTAAAAACATAAAAAATGGCCCCAAATATTCACACATGTATGTGAATATTTGAGCTGCAGGAGGTGGTGGGATGAAATTCTGGATGGCCAAACCCAGTGCAGGAGGTGGTAGGATGAGATCTTGCCTGGCCAAACACAGTTTAGGAGGTAGGGTGAGATCCTGGCTGGCCAAATCAAACACAGGAGGTGGTAGGGTGAGATCCTGGCTGATAAAACTCAGTGCAGGAGGTGGTAGGGTGAGATCCTGACTGATAAAACCCAGTGCAGGAGGAGGTAGGGTGAGATCATGGCTGGCCAAACACAGTCCAGGAGGTAGGGTGAGATCCTGGCTGGCCAAATCCAATACAGGAGGTGGTAGGGTGAGATCCTGGCTGATAAAACCCAGTGCAGGAGGTGGTAGGGTGAGATCCTGGCTGATAAAACCCAGTGCAGGAGGTGGTAGGGTGAGATCCTGGCTTGCCAAACACAGTCCAGGAGGCAGGATGAGATCCTGGCTGGCCAAACCTGTGGCATGGGGACATTTCTTCCTGGCCATCATCACCCCCTCTGCCTTGCAGGCCACAGCCCAGATGGAGGAGCGCCTGCAGGACACCATCACAAACTTCTCCCCCAGCAGCACCCTGCCCCTGGCTGATGGAGTGCTGGGCTTCATCCACCACCAGATCATTGAGCTGGCCCGAGACTGCCTGGCCAAGTCCCAGGGAGCTCTCATCACCTCCCGTTACTTCATGGAGCTGCAGGAGAAACTGGAGAAGATGCTCCGAGACGTGAGTACGGGGCAGTTCCCTGCCTGGTGCCACCTCGTGGGGCCACCAAGAGACACCTGGCTCCTGTCTCCATTCCCAACAGGCTCAGGAGCGATCTGAGAGTGAGGAAGTGAAGTTCATTGACCAGTTGGTGAGGAAGCTGCTGATCATCATCTCCCGCCCTGCCCGACTTCTGGAGTGCCTGGTAAGACTTGGAAGCTCCTGTCTTGCCCTTCGTGGTCTGTGCCAGCCTGGAGAGGAGGCAAAGCCCCCAGGATGCCCCTGGATCCCTGGAAGTGTCCAAGGCCAGGTTGGAAGGGGCTTGGAGCAACCTGGGATGTTGGAAGGTGTCCCTGCCCGTGGCAGGGGGTTGGAATGAGATGATCTTTAAGTTCCTTTCCAGCCCAACCTTCCAGCCCAAACCATTCTATGGTTCTGTGGTTTTCAGGGCTTTTTTTTGGTTGATTTGCTGAATTTCTAAAGCAGTGACCTTTTGCTGTGGTTTCTGATGAAATTTTCATCTCCCTTAGTTTTCCTTTCAAGGCCAACTCACAGAGCTACATTTTTTTTTTCCTTCACCTTGACACAGGGAATGATGGGGGAACAATGCATCCAGGGCCTGTCCCCTGTTACAGGTGTCACCTGCAAGGCTTAGAGGAAAAGTTTAACTTTGCAATATCTCTCTCCTTAACTGTGCTTGGCTTTCCCCATGCAGGAGTTCGACCCAGAGGAGTTTTACCATCTCCTGGAAGCTGCAGAAGGACATGCCAAAGTCGGACAGGGAATAAAGACCGATATTCCCCGATACATCATCAGCCAACTGGGGCTCGTCAAGGACCCACTGGAGGGTAGGGAAGCACTTGGGCTGGGGGCTCTGAGGTCTGCAGCAGGATTTGGACTCCCAATTTGGCCAGTGGTGATCATGACTGAGCACTGGGAGGTGTCAGGGAGACCTGTAGGGCTGAGCTGGTGTCGTGGCAGGGAGGTCACGGCAGGACCAGGATGATGGCCAAGTCCTTCTGGCCAACCCCACATCCCTTATTATTGCTTCCAACACGTTCAGCAAAGCAGATTAAGCTCAAAAACACTTAATCCATGGCCCTGGGGGGGGAATCATAATCCCTGGAGAACGCAGGAATGACTATCAAAAAAAAAAGAATTATATAAATGTTTAACCTCGTGTTGAACTTCTTAACGTCATGACCTGAATTTCTCCATACGATAGCTTGAGCAAAGCATGTGGCTCAATCCCCGCGGGGTCTCTGAGTTTGGAGGGAGAGTGGTTGGGCAGGGGGTGATTTTGGTGGGTGTTGAGCATGAGGAAAGTGGAAACCATCCCTGTCATCTGCAGAAATGGGGCAGCTGGATCACTTTGACAGTGGGAACACCATCACACCGGAGAACGATGACACCTGTGAGGTGAGTGTGGTCCCACCTGCATGTCCCACCTGCTGCCTCCAGCTTCCTCCTGCCTCACCCCACACCAGAGCTCCTTGCAGCTGTCCTAGACTGGGAGATGTTAATTTTGGATTGTCCCCAGGGCTGATTGATGTACTCAAGGGGAAGATCTCACAGTCCCTCATTTGGCTTCTTGAGTGGACAGAGCTCAGTGTGGGCTCTTGATCTGCACAGTGTCTTGGGCTTCTGGTTTGGGGTTTGTGACTGGAGAGGGCTGTGGGAGAAAGAAGCTTTTGGAAGTGGTATGTGATGGTGCTGAGTGAATTCCTGCCTTCATTAAAAACCCATGTCTTCCTCAGAGCCAGCCTTCAGTTGCCGTCCCACGGAGGAAACCCTGCGAGGGGGACTTTGAAACCATCAAGCTGATCAGCAATGGGGCTTATGGGTGAGTTGGGGAGTTCCTATCACTTGTCTCCATCTGTAAACAACTCCAAAGCCCCTCTTTGTCTGAGCCCCATGGTGTGGGGTGGTCAGTGGTGGTGGCTGGAGGACCTGTGTTGAGGTCCAGCCGTTCCTCCAGGGCCGTGTACCTGGTGAGGCACAGGGAGACACGGCAGCGCTTCGCCCTGAAGAAAATCAACAAGCAGAACCTTATCCTGAGGAACCAGATCCAGCAGGTGTTCGTGGAGAGGGACATCCTCACCTTTGCTGAGAACCCCTTTGTGGTCAGCATGTTCTGCTCCTTCGAGACGAAGCGACACCTCTGCATGGTCATGGAGTACGTGGAAGGTGAGAGCAGGACTGGGGGCTGGATGGTGCAGGGAGGAGGGGAGGATATCAAAGTCTGAGCATCAAGGACACCACCTGGACATCTCCTCCCAGCAGAGGGAAGCACAAGGAGATGATTTTGTGATCCTGATCTCCTTGATGAAGGTGGTGGCCATGGTCACCTAGGAGAGCGTTTGTGCCCCATGTCTGGGGATCAGCTGCTCAGAGGGGCTGGCTGGGAGCCTGCTGGTCCTGCTGACCTTGCTGCCTTCCCTGAGCCCCCTGTGTTCCCACAGGGGGGGATTGTGCCACGTTGCTGAAGAACATGGGCCCGCTGCCTGTCGACATGGCCAAGATGTACTTTGCTGAGACTGTTCTTGCACTGGAGTATCTCCACAACTACGGCATCGTCCACCGGGACCTCAAACCTGACAAGTGAGGGTGTGGGTCAGGTCTGACCAAGGGTGGGGGTGGCTTTGGATGGGGAAAGGAAGGCCAAGAGGGAAGGGCAGAATGGGTTTTTTTCCCCAGAAACTGGTTCTGTCCTGTTACATCAGGACCAGAGGGCTTGGGGTGCAGCTGGTCCATCTCAGGTCTCCTCAGAAGCAAACAGCAGCATTGTGGGGTGTCTGTCTTCTCTTGCAGTTTGCTCATCACCTCCATGGGCCACATAAAGCTGACAGACTTTGGTCTGTCCAAGATAGGCCTGATGAACATGACCACGAACCTCTATGAAGGGCACATGGAGAAGGACACACGGGAGTTCATGGACAAGCAGGTAGGAGGTCCCGCTCCATGTGGCTGACCTGCCATCACTGGGGTCTCAGACAACCTCGGGATTTGTTGCAAAAGTCACTGCAGAGGTGTCAGCCCCTGCTTCCCACACTTCCCACACAGGTGTGTGGCACTCCAGAGTACATTGCCCCCGAAGTCATCCTCATCCAGGGCTATGGGAAGCCCGTGGACTGGTGGGCCATGGGCATCATCCTCTACGAGTTCCTGGTGGGCTGCGTCCCCTTCTTCGGAGACACCCCCGAGGAGCTCTTTGGGCAGGTCATCAGTGGTGAGTGTCAGGGGCAGGTTTGTGTTCCCAGCAGCCAAGGCTCGTCCTTTCACACGGGGGAAGCTTCATTCCTTCCTGTCACACTTGGCTGAACAATGAGGAGGCTCCTCAAGCTTTGACTTCCCACTTTGGGAGGCCCTTCCCCTGCTGCTGCTCCCGGGGGATTTTCCTGTTGCCCAGAAGTGTCCAAACCCTTCCAGCCACCCCAAACCCATGTTCCTTTTTCCTTGCAGATGAAATTATGTGGCCGGAAGGGGACGAGGCTCTCCCTGCAGATGCCCAGGACCTGATCACACGGTTGCTGAGGCAGTGTCCCCTCGAGCGCCTGGGCACTGGTATGCACAGCAGGCCCCTCGGGGGGTGACCTGGCACCTTGATTCCCATCAAATTTGCATAGCTTTGAGTCCAAAGCATGTCCTACCATGCTGAGGGTCATTGGAGGAGGTCTCTGCTCAGGGTTCCCCGAAGGAAGGCTGCACAATGCTCCTGTCCATCTTTTTTAAGCTGTTTGCTCTGTATGGAGAGACCGTGCTGTTTGGGGTGGGAGTGGGATCCTGGATCCTGCCCCATACCCCTGACGTGGGTTTCTCTGCCTGGCAGGAGGTGCACATGAGGTGAAGCACCATTCCTTCTTCCTCCACCTGGACTGGAACGGGCTGCTGCGGCAGAAGGCTGAGTTCATCCCCCAGCTGGAGTCAGAGGATGACACCAGCTACTTTGACAGTGAGGCCAAACCCATCCCTCTTCCACCTCTGCCAATCCATTATCCCAGCTGCACTTTGGATGCTCCCATGGGGGGTGGAAATCTCTTGGGTGAAGCTGATGGCTGTACAAGCCAAGTCACAAAACAGATTCAATCCTCTTTCCAGGCTGCTCACCCTTGCCAGCTTCCTCCCCACAAAACTCCCTTGGGATTTGGGACTGGGCTGTCACCCTGTGGGTGCAGGTCCCACCTGGCCCTGCTGCAGGCAGGATGTGGGGTGTTGCAGGCAGGGTGACATCCCTTCCCCCTCTGGCTCTTGCTTTCAGCTCGCTCCGAGAGGTATCGTCACTTGGATTCGGAGGATGAGGAAACCAACGACGAGGAATCATCGGTGGAGATCGGGCAGTTCTCCTCCTGCTCCCACCGCTTCAGCAAGGTGCTTCAATATCCTATCCTTCAATATCCTATCCAAAATGCTCTGCCATTTCCTCCTGCAGTATATTTCCTCCTTTGGATACTCCTCCTGCAGTATCCAAAATGCTTTGGCGCCTCAAACTTTGGCTGTGCCAAACATTGGTGTCTTGGCTGCCGCCAGACCACCCAAATCCCCAAATCTCTGCTCCTTGCTGATGACTCCTCTCCTTCTCAGGTGTACAGCAGCTCAGAATTCCTGGCGGTCAACTCCACCCTCAGCCTGTCCTCCTCTGACCGGAGTCACTGCGATGACAAAGAGGAGCGGTGGGACCGGCACTCGGGAGATGAGGACAGGAGCCGGCCAGCGGGCACCGAGCCCCGGTGTGTGGTCAGGGGGGGCTGCACTGCTGGTGTGGGCTCCTGCCACTGCCCAGGGCTTGTGCCAGCTCTGAGGGTTTGTGCTGGGACCAGGGATTTGTGCCAGCACTGAGGGTTTGTGCCGGGACCAAGGGTTTGTGCCAACACTGAGGGTTTGTGCCAGGACCAAGGATTTGTGCTGACACCATGGGTTTGTGATGGCACTGGAGGGTTTGTATTATTTCTGAGGGTTCAGTGAGATCAGTGGGATGTGTCCTGGGGGGGCTGCAGTGGCTTAGTGCCGCCCCCTTGCCCACCTTGAGTTGTCCTGAGCCCTCCTGGTCTTCCCACGCAGCCTCCGCTCCTGGACATCAGGCAGCTCCACGCCGTACACCTCCCGCCACGAGCGGAGCCGCAGCCCCACCGCACTGCCCAGCACCCTCAGCCTGGACACCATGCCCAAGTTTGCCTTCTCCTCAGAGGATGAGAGCCCTTGCGTGGCATCCTCCAAGCCAGAAAGACCCAAGTTTGTGGTGGGAGACTCGGACGCGGGGGCTGGCGGCGCGGTGAAGCAGTCGGCGTTATCCGGTGCGTGGGCTGTGGGCACCAGTGTGGGGTTCTCTGGGGGCAGCCAGGGTCCTGCATGGCACGGGGTGGCTTCTCCACATCCCCAAACTCTTCCTTCTCCTCTCTGTGCAGCCGATCTCGTCAGCCTGAACCGCATCCGCCTGCGGAGCAACAGCACCGGCACCAAGAACTCGACTCCCCGGAGCCTGGAGCCCAGCGGGGGCCGTCGGCTGAGCACCCAGAAGGATGTGCCAGAGAGGCAGAGAGCCTCCCTGGGCAGCCGTGTGCCCAAATCTGCCTCTGTCTCAGCCCTGTCCCTCATCATCACCTCAGGTCTGTGTGCTGGGTGATTTATCCTGCTGGATGGCCGCTGTCACATGGTTTTGCCAGACTGAGCTGGCTCCTTCTGCTTGCAGATGACTTTGGTGGTAGTGCCCTGATGAGCCCCATCTCCCCTCACTCCCTCTCATCCAACCCCTCTTCCCGGGACTCCTCCCCAAGCCGAGACTCCTCGCTGGCCATCGCCAGCCTGCGGCCGCCCATCATCATCCACAGCTCGGGGAAGAAGTACGGCTTCACCCTGCGAGCCATCCGCGTCTACATGGGCGACAGCGACGTCTACACCGTCCACCACATGGTCTGGGTATGTGCCCTGGGGTCTAGTGGTGCCTTTCCTAGTGGGAAAACACCAGGAGGAAGCTTGCATCCAAATAAAATCACTATGTTTGGCTTGCAGAGCGTGGAGGAGGGGAGCCCCGCGCAGGAGGCCGGGCTGAGGGCAGGAGATCTCATCACACACGTGAACGGCGAGTCCGTGCTGGGTTTGGTCCATCGGGATGTTGTGGAGCTGCTGCTGAAGGTGGGTGACCAGAGCCACGCTGCTCTCCCAATTCAGCAGCTCCCTGGCACTGCCTTTGCTGGCAGTTGAGGCAGGATCTGGCTCAGGTCTGGTGCTGCAAAGATTTGTTTTCCATCCCCCAGAGTGGGAATAAAGTGGCCCTGAGGACCACTGCCCTGGAGAACACCTCCATTAAAATCGGGCCTGCACGGAAAAACAGCTCCAAGACAAGGATGGCACGGAGGAGTAAAAAGAGCAGGAAAAGGGATGGCCAAGACAGGTAGGTAAAATTGGCATAAAATGGCATTTGTCCCAGTGAGGTACTGGGGGAATGCTCTGGATCTGCCATAGTGGGGTATCCAGTGGGGTCTGGTCCTGCCAGCATGGGTTGGATGCTCTGGATCTGCCATATCGGGGTGTCCAGTGGGGTCTGGTCCTGCCAGCACAGGGTGGATGCTCTGGATCTACCATACTGGAATATCCAGTGGGGTCTTGTCCTGCTGCCACCAGCTCAGCAGACTTGAGACTAACAGCTTTAAGGAGTAGCCAAAATTATTCCTGTCCCCGCAGCAGGAGAAAATCCCTTTTCAAGAAGATCTCCAAGCAGTCGTCGGTCCTGCACACCAGCCGCAGCTTCTCCTCTGGTCTCCACCACTCGCTGTCCTCCAGCGAGAGCCTCCCGGAGTCCCCCACGCACAGCCTGTCCCCGGGCCCCACCACGCCGTGCCGCAGCCCCGCTCCCGACCTGCCCTCAGGTACCTCAAGGGGGGATGTTGGCTCGGGGCAGGGCAGGATGCTGCGTGTCCCTCGGGGAGGCCGTGTCCCTCCACCCCTACAGTGACCTTTTCTCTTTGTACGGCAGATGCTGTGTCCCCTCAGAGCACCTCTCCCTCCTCCAGCACCCCAACGTCACCCGCCGGCCACGTGCGCCCCAGCTCCCTGCACGGGCTGGCCCCCAAACTGGGTGGGCCGCGCTACAAAGTGGGACGTCGCAAATCCACCAGCAGCATCCCCCCCTCGCCCCTGGCCTGCACCCCTTCCTCGGCCCAGCGCCCGCCTTCCCCCCAGCGCTCCCCATCTCCGCTGCCTGGGTACCCCAAAACGCCCCATTCCTTCCAGGGCAAGACCCTGTCCCCCCCCACCATCGTCCGGCAGAGCTCCCGGCCCCGCAGCGCCGACTGCCCCCGCTCCCCCCTGCTCAAGCGCGTCCAGTCGGCCGAGAAGATCGTCACCATCCTGGCCGAGAAGAAAACGGGCGGCGGCCGCAAGCTGGGGCTGGAGATGTCCACGCTGGATGGGGAGGCCATCGGGGAGGGCGACGCGCTGCCGTACCCCGGGGAGCACGGGTACCACCCCGCCAGCTCCCGCCTGGCAGAGCGGCACGACCGGGACCAGGAGATGGTGGTGATGCGGCGCCTGAACCTGTCGGAGCGCCGGGACTCCTTCAAGAAGCAAGAGGCGGTTCAAGAAGTGAGTTTTGACGAGCAGGAGACGGCGGCAGGAAGCGAAGAGGGCGCCAAGAGTGAAGAAGGGCAGGGGACGGCTGCCCAGGGCGGTGGCACGGCCGGGGCGGAGCCGCCGCCGAAGCCGAAGCCCAGCACGGTCCCGCAGATCGCGGTGCAGGGCTCGGAGAGCGACGAGCAGGAGCCGGCGGTGGCCGAGTGGGAATGCCAGGGCTCCTACCCCATCAGCAGCGCCGAGCAGCCAAACAGCAGCATCTCCTTGCCGTGGTGGGATGGGTGCGAGCACCGGGACCGTGGCTCCCAGCAGCAGCAGCGGAACTGCGGGAAGGGATCACCCGGCCACCGGCAAGTGCCAGCACAGGGTCAGGAGCCGCCGGGTGCTCATCTCCCGGCTCCCCGGGGCACGTGGAGCGGGGCTAAGCACGCCTGAGCCCCGCGCTGGCACCGGGGATGGTTCAGGCTCCCTGTGGCATCCCAGTGCCTCCCCAGCACCCCGTCCTGTGCAGCAAATCCATGAGAGAAACGTCCCTGGAGCCACTCTGGACCCTGGCCGGGCCGGCTGTGTCCCGGCACTTCGCCCCCCTGGAAGGCTTTTTGTACTCCCTGAAAGATGCTCATATTTTTATAGAGATGCAGGAGCTTTTCCGGCAGCGGTGTTTCCCCAGCTGGGCCCCAACCTCTGTGTACAGAAAGGACTTGATGCAAATATTCCTTAATTAATTTATTACTTTTTATAAGCTAAACGGGCAGTGCAGGACTGTCGCAGGGGCCAACCCAGCTCTGGGAGTCCCAGCCTTTCCCGTGCGTCTCCCAGCTCCCAGCCCACTGTTTTCTAACCCACTCGCTTTTCCCTACTTTTTAACTTCAATTCTAGCTGGAAACACCCCAGATCTCCTAAGAACCCCATAATTCTAATATTTAAAATTAAAACAAAACCCCAAATCCACAACAATATCCCCCAAATGCTGGTACTCTGGGCTGGGATGCAGGGGGAGGGGATATTCTTTGCATATGGATCATCCAATGATGAACATACAGATCATTTTATAAGCTTCTAGGAGATACAAAAAGGGCTTAATTATTTTATTTGGAGATTTTATAGCCACCTGGTTTCATTGGCCCTTCCAGGTGGGGAAAACTGAGACATTCCCCAGACAGGAATATTAATGGGATTTTCAGGGTCAGTTTTGCTCTTTCCATTTCTCTGACACAGAATCCTGTGCAGTTGGTTGGTCAGTGCACAGACAACTACAAAATCTCAATTTATCCTTTTTTTTCTTTCTTTTTTTAAAATCACCCCAACCCAGTGAGCACCTGTGCTGCTTCACTTGTAATTTGGGCATTTCAGCCCTTTCTTCCTCCGCCCCCACCCCCGTTGCTCTTTATCCAACAAACAACAGCTCAACCCAGCATTTCTCCCCCATTTCTACTGTTTTCTGGGATATAAACGTTTCCATTTGTTGGTGCATGTTCTGGCTTTCCCCCCACCCCCGCCGTGGTTTGGTGCCGTGGTGCTCTGAGCCCGGTGACAGTGACAGGGGGACATCCCTGGTTTGCCGACCCCGCTGCCATCAGGCATCACCGTGCCCCCGGTGGTTTTTGGGCTGCGTGTTGGATTCTTTTGTGCACGTGTGGTTTGTGCCAGGCTCCGTATCCCGCTTCTCCCATTCAACTGGTGCTGTTAACTTCCCCAAAAACGAGTAACCAGAGCTGCTCCGTGTTTCCTTTGCTTCTCCCTCCACTCTCTGTATTAAGGTCTTGGAAAGGCAGCAGGGTTTTGGGGAGACACCGAGCACCCCCTGCCCACTGGCACGGCGGGATGGGGGGGCTTGGCTGTGCACCGGTGGCGTGGATAGGGTGGGAAGAGAATTTTTTTTAATGGGAAATGTCTTAAAAGCCGAGGGGACTCTGTCTTCCTGCCCAGTGCCCGGCTCTGTTCGTACCTTCGGGAAGTTTTATGTTGGATTAAAATTGTCCCTTGCGCTGAGTGTGGTGTCCAGTGGCACTGGAGTGTGCAGGGCAGCGAGTGCCCACTCTGGGGGCGATGGCAAGGGGGTGGGAGGGGAGAGGAAGGGAGGTGGCCCTGCAGTGGCACCGGGGTGGCTGGCACCCAGCCTGGCTCTGGCACCGCATCCCAGCTGTGGGTGCTCGGTGCGGTGCCGGTGCCCGGAGCAGTGTCCCACACCCCTGGTGTGGTCCCAGCGCCGTGACCTGTGCCCAGGGTCTTGCCCCATGCTTGGTGCCGTGCCCTACTCCCAGGTATGCCCCTTTCCCAAATCTATGCCTCATGCTCTGTCCCCCGTGCAGTGCCCGGTGCCTCATGCCCAGTGCAGTCCCGGTGCAGTGCCCCACGCCCGGTGCTGTGCCCAGTCTCCAGTGCCCGGTCAGTGCCTGGTGCTGTGCCCGGTTCCCGGTGCAATCCCAGTGCATTACTGGTGCCGTCCCGGTGCTGTGCCCAGCGTCCAGTGCCTGGTGCTGTGCCCTGGTGCGGTGCAATACTGGGGTCCAGTGCAGTCTCAGTGCAATTCCAGGGCTGTGCCCTGTTCCCGGTGTAGTCCCAGTGCATTACCAGCGCCGTCCCGCTGCTGTGCCCCTTTCCCGGTTCAATCCCGGTACAATCCCTGTTCAGTCCCGGTGTGGTCCCGGTGCTGTGCCCTGTTCCCGGTGTGATCCCGGTTCAATCCCGGTGCTGTGCCCCTTTCCCGGTTCAATCGCTGTTCAGTCCCGGTTCAATCGCTGTTCAGTCCCGGTTCAACCCCGGTTCAATCCCGGTTCAATCGCTGTTCAGTCCCGGTTCAACCCCGGTTCAGTCCCAGTTCAATCCCGGTGCCCGATGCGGTGCTGTCTTTGCTGGCCACCAGGGGGCGCCACCGCGCTCTCCCTCCGGGCCCCCTCGGCTCCTTCCGGAGAGGCTCGCGCGAGAGGCGGGGCCCCGATGGCGATCGGGCCCGGGGAGGGGCGGGGCCGGAGTCTTCGGGCAGCTCCGTCCTCTGTCGTCTGCTCTCGGTTATTTCCGGGACAGATTCGGGCAGTTCCGTTCTCTCTCGGCTGCTGTCGGCCGTTTCCGGGGCGGGTTCTGGCCGTTCCGGCGGCGCTCGGGCCTGTCCAAGGCTCCGCCGGGCCGGAGGCAGCAGCGGGCTGGAGGCGAGCGGCGGCGGATGGGGCCGGCGGAGAGGTGCGGCGGGGCCGGGAGCGGCGGGATCGGGATCGGGGGGATCGGGGTGGAGGAGAGCGAACCCGGACCGGACCCAGGCCCAGGGTGGGAGTCGGGACCCCCTCAGCGTGAGGCGCCCCGGGGCTTAGCGGAGAGCACCGGGGTGGGCCCTGGGCCGAGGCTCTTTTCCTCATGGCACAGCCTCGAGGATGTCCCCGGACCCTTCGGGAGCTGCCGGCGCAGGGTGTCCCGCTGCCAGGGCAGTGCCACTGCCGTGTGGCTTCGCTGTGATGCCAGGGCTATGCCCCTGGTCCCCCCCCAGGGCTGTCCCTGTATGCTCTCAGTGCCGGGGCTGTGTCCCCCGATCCCCCCCAGGGCTGTCCCTGTCCACCCGCGGTACCGGGGCCGTGCCCTTCGATCCCCCCCCGAGCTGTCCTTGTCCCCCCCGGTGCC
>JBBMKD010000103.1:3253956-3270258 GCA_037834095.1 Argya squamiceps
GTTCCCTGGTCTACCCCCAGGGCTGTCCCTGTCCCCCCCAGTGCCGGGGCTGTTTCCCCCGATCCACCCCCAGGACTGTCCCTGTCCCCCCCAGTGCCGGGGCTGTGCCCCCCGATCCCTCTAGTGCCAACCCAGCAGTGCCATCACAGAATTCCCCACCTTGTTCCACTGTCCCCACAGTGGTGACAGTGCAGGATCCCCCTCAGCACGGTGCAGTCCCCATGACCGTCCTGGGGAGCCCTGGGGGCGATGAGGGCAGAAAAGAGGGCCCCTCTCAGGGGCCCAGCTCTGTTCACCCTGCCCGGGGGCATTTCGGCCCCAGCAGTTCCCAGGCTGGAGCTGGTGCCCCAGGGATGTGCCAAGTTCAGCCCAAGGGTGCCCTAACACAGCGTCCCCCAAACCTTGGCTCTGGGATGAGCCCCCCCACTGCTTCCCAGGGAGGTTGGTCATTGCATTTCTTCTCTTCCTGTGGATGTTTCTCTGCCCCTTGAGGAGGAAGATTCCCATAGTCATGTACATCCTAAACTGGGGGTCTGTGATCGGTGGGAGATAGAACCAGGGGGCAAAACTATGGAAAAATGAGAGCTGTGAAGGGCTGGAGTGGCCCCAGCGTTGCCTTTCAATGGAGCCGTGGCTGCCTCTCCTCCCATTAATGCTGGGCTTTGATTTCCCAAGCAGCTCTGGCAGCCGCTGGGGAACTGGCCCTGTGACTTTCTCTGTGAGAGCAGAGAATGGAGACAGCTGAGTAAATATAGCCTAAATCACTGCTTTCCTGGCCATTCCCCCACCCTTCCCTGACATGCCAGGGGCTGGTGTGTCCCCGAGGCTGGAGTGGGCTCTGCTCTAGCCTTGCACAGTGTGGGAAAGTCCAAAGCCATGGTTTGGTTTCTCTGGTGACTCTCTTTGACGTGGGCAGCTCGTGCTTCCATCTGCCCATGCGGTTTGTGGCACGGACTCGTTCCTCCTAAAGCTGATCTCTGC
Source organism: Argya squamiceps (assembly GCA_037834095.1). Lineage (NCBI taxonomy): Eukaryota > Metazoa > Chordata > Aves > Passeriformes > Leiothrichidae > Argya > Argya squamiceps. The sequence continues at coordinate 3,254,938 of JBBMKD010000103.1, forward strand.
CCCAAAACCCCCCGTTCCCAACTCCCTGCAACAGGGTTTTTTAAGCACGCAGGAAAATCCTCTCTGCCTGCAGTTGGGTCTGGCCTGGACAAAGGCTCTGGGTTGGAAGGGAGAGCGTGGCTCAGCTGGAATGTGGCGAGGAGCAGAGTGGTTTGTGGAGCCAGTTTGGAGCCGTGTCAGAGCTCTGAGTGCCGGGGTGTGTTTACAATGAAAAAGAGTATTTATAATATCGAGGGCTCTTTTAATTCCTCTGGGAATCTCTGAAGCCGCAGCTTGGAGCTAAAGTAGCTGGATAATGGAAGATGAAAAGCAGACAGAGGAAGGGATGGTGGATTTCTCAAGTTGGAAGGTCTTGGCTCTCTCACCAATATCCAAATCGAGCTGGTCTATTGACTTGGGTGCTTCTTACCTCGTCGGTTAGTTCATGTGATTGCTGAGCTGTACAGAGCTGCTAATAAATCATATAAATTCCAAATACCCCGGGGAATGTGATTTTAAGCAGATAAGTTAGCGAGAGCAGTTGGATCTTTTTTTTTTCATGTACTCAGGTTTTTTTTAGAACTGTAATTTTTTTGCCAAAATACAGCTCCTGGGTTTCTATATCCCTAAAGCCAACTCCATGAATGCTCCTAAAATGGAATTAGTGTGTTCTTGCTGCGTGGGGGAGGGTGTAAAAGCAGCCTGGAGTGAGGTGATGGGGCTGGTGTTGGGTGCTGGGTCCTTCTCTGCCCACTGCCAGCAAATAAAAGTCTCTGGCCAAGCAAAAAGCTCTTGTAGGCAGGAGGAGAAAAATTGTGAGGTGGTTAAGTGAGAACAAGGCTTCTGCTGGAGCAAGGAAGTTCAGTGTCAGGAGAAGGCTCTGGACACTATGAGAAGTCTTGGAGTAGGTGTGCAGACTGCTTGAGGTGGTCTCATGCTGTCCAGCCTTTGAGCAGGAGGTCTCTGGGACCTCCAGTGGTCTCCCAAAAGTGAGGAAGGTGTTGCTCATCCCGATTTATTCAGCTCCTCGTGTCCCTGCTAAATCATGACATTGACCTTTTCAGTGAAATATTTCAGATATTCCTTCATTTCCTCGGGCTTCGGTGAATAAAGCAAAATATTTAATGAAACTCAGGCATGGGCAGTAAGTGCTCTGTGTCCCTGGCAAAGGGTGGCTTGTGGCTGTGGGCAGGAGCTGCTGCTCCCGGGGATCTGTTGCTGGCTGCCTGGGAAGCATTTCTGGTGGAAAGAGGTGAAAACGGCCTCGGCCGTCCCATGCCTGGCTGGGGCACGGCTCAGGCATAGCTCCCCTCCTCCTCTGCAGCTTTTCCCTGTTTGGAAGGAAATACCAGCTGGCTTGGCAGCGCCGTGGCCAGCCCGGGCTCCAGCTCTCCCTGCTCCGCTGGCTCCTTCCCCAGGGGCAGCTGCTGGAGCGAGTCCAGCTCCGCTTCCCGCCCGCTGCAGCTCCCTGCGGGCTCTCCCGGCTCCTTCCCCCGCAGCTCCTCGTGGCACTGCTGCCTCTTCCACGGCCTCCTCGCATGGCTCCAGCCTCGCGAGACGTTTTTCCAGTCATTGTTCCTGCTGGGGAGGCAGCGGGCCCGGGAAGCTGCCTGGGAGCCACAGGGATTTGCTGTGCTGTTTGTCCTGACTGTAAATCAGGGCTTGCCAAGCTCTCGCCCTCTCTGCCTCTCCCACCCGGTGTTGTGGGTGCTGGTGGGCACAGGGTGACCCCTGATGTGCTTGTCATGGTCAGCTTCAGGAGCTGAGGCCATCAGAGCTGTCCTGGCTGCGTGGGTCAGAAGGATGTGATGCAGCAGCAGATGTCACCATGGCAGGCAATTCCCTGTCCATTTTTATTGCCATCCATCATTGCATTGTTCTGTTTTCTCTTTTAATTAAAGGAAAAGTTCATCCTTTTTGTCTATAACTTGCAGTTCCAACTCAATATGGTGTTTGTTTTGCTCGCTGAGAATCTGATATAACTTAGAGAGGTTGGAGCTGTGCATACTGTTGTGAGCATATTCTTCTTTTAAATATTTTTATGCATTCTTTCCCCCTCTCTGGAAGGAAAGTAACTCAGTCTCACTTCAAGTCAAGCTGCACTTTGAACTGCATTTGGAACTGGGTTAAAAAGCGCAGGAACCACATTTAAAATGTTAAGATGCTTTTATTTATGTGCTGGGCACAGAAAAAAAAGACTTGTAATGTGTTTTTTGTTTCAAACCCGTGTATTAAACAAAGAAAGTATTGACAGCAGTTAATGAATCGAGGGATTGTTTCTGGGCGCTGAGATAGATTTACCAAAGGTATTTAGCTGTCTGATGCATGGGATTTTCAGAGCAGCCTAACTAAGCAAGTGCTGGCCAGCACAGACACACGAGGTTCCTCTCTGAGAGCCGAGCAAACCTGGAGCTGGGCCCAGCAGAAATCTTTTGGCAAGGTGCTGCCTCTCTCCTGCTCAGAGGTGTGCTTCCAGCCGACAGGCTTGTGCGTGTCCCAGCCTCTCAGAGCTGCCTTCCCTGCAAAGAGCTGTTCCAGGGCTTTGGGAAGTGTGTGTTCCCAATCCCCAAAGACTCTGTCAGCTGCTCTCTGAGGGTGCAGAGCTTTCCTGCAGCTCAGCCAGGGAAGCCTCTGGCTGGCTCCGTGGCAGGACAGAGAACAACTGCTGCCTCTGGAGAGGAGCCGGCATTAGCCATGAGGATTTGGGTCTCCTGGGGATCTCCTCACTCATGTTCACGAGCCCACCTGGGCTGAGCAGGGGAAAGCAGGTGAGGCTTCTCCAGGAATAGCCTGGCTCTGAGTTCTGGAAGTTTTGGTGTGCTCAGTGACCCACGGGGACGTGCAGAACGCGGCGGCACAGAGCTGTGCCTGCATTCCCACCCCAGGGAAGGAGGCTGTGGAAGGAGTCAGTTGGAAGAAGCTGTGGGACCTGCTCTTTGGAGACACTCAGTGCTCCAGAGTCACTCTCCTCTTCCCACCCCTCCACTCAGATGTGCTTTTAAAAGCTACTGAACAAGTTTGCCAGGCCTGAGTGTTTTGTCCTTCCAGCCTCTTCAGCTGCACCGGCTTGTCGGAGGCGCCTGCAGTCGGGGCTGGGATCCGCGGGTGGAAGCTGGGGGGTGCCTGCAGGGAGCATCGACCCTGCTGGGGGTGGGCTCTGCTGCCTCTGGGTGACTCTGGGGTCTGTCCTCTCGTGGAGGAACCTCTTTGGGGCCTGTGCTCCCCAGGAGGAGGGGGAGCTGCCAGCGCTGTGCCCAGTGGGCAGCGGCCACTCAGGCCCTTGGCATTCAGACAGTGCCCCCGGCACTGCGACTCCACTCTAGGGAACACTGACAGGCAGCACTCAGAGGGGCAGCCTGGTCATAAATCCCTCTTTATGCTCTGGATTATGAAGTAATATTTTCCTGGCTGGGGTTGGTTGGACTGGGGAAATGCGGGCTCTGCTGCGAGTTCCCCGCAGACACCATCCCAGCATGGTGGGAGCTTTCACAGCGGCCGTGCTGGGATGTGCTGCTTCCCCCGTGAACATCAGAAACTTCTGTAGGGTCTCTCCATGAATTCTGCAGTCTGGTGTTGCTCCTGGAGTTCAGGAGAAGCTCTCCAGCAAGCTGGATCAGGCTCAATCCTGTTCCCCACCCGCCTCTGGCCGCAAGTGCCTCACCTCCCCGCGGGCAGTGCCTGTTCATTCACGGCAAAGACAGCCCGGCTGGGACGGCTGCCCGAGCTCAGGCAGGCGGTGCGGGCTCTGGCTGCTGCACAGGTTTCCTGTGCCATGGCCTCTTTGTGCCTTTTGTCCTTGTCGAGGGAAGGAGCCCTAGTGCCGGGCTGGAGAGCCTGGCTGAGAGGTGGGGCTGGCTCCTCTCTTGGGACTCACCCCGATCTCAGACTTTGTGGCAGCACGTGCAGGTGTGGTGACACGTGCAGGGGTGATACCACGTGCAGGTGTGGTGACATGTGCAGGGGTGATATCACTGCAGGAGGAAAAGAGGGATTTGTAGGTGATATGAACTGTAAGGTGTTGCTGGGCAGGAAGGATTCTTTTGAAATCCCACAGATCACCACCGTTGGTGCCTGTCACAGAGTCCAACCAGCAGTGGGAGCAGCCTTGGCTTTATGCCATGCTTGGTTGTTCACTGACCCCTCTGAGAAGAGTGTCGTGGCTCCCTTTGCCTCCTTGCCTCCCTCTGCCCAGGCTCCCACAGCCCTGAGAAGCACCTTCCTGCTCGTTAATATTTTCAGATGAGACTCAAGAGTTTGAGCTGGGTTTGGTGGCTTCTGGGCCAAAACAGCTCAATCCTTTAGCAGGACTGCAGCGTTTGAGCAGGCCCAGGGTGTCCCTGGGAAGGCTGGGCTCTGGCTGCCCTGGTGCCTTGTAGGTCCAGTCCTTGGCCACATGCCATTTCTGTGGGAACCAGAACTCTGGGATTTGCCTGAGGGAGGTGGAAAACTGGCCTGTTGGCCAGGAGGGGATGGGAAAAGAGGCTGCCTGGCTGGTGGGAACGTCCCAGCTCGTACATCTCTTCAGCAAAATGTTATAACCCAGGTTTTTTCTTTTTGGTAGATTTCTGGGCAGGGCAGGCAGCATATTCAATTTCTCTCTGAATAGCTGAAAGGCAGTTAGGAGCTCTAAGTAGACTTAAAGGCTTCTAAAGATTATTTTAACTCCTTTTGCCTCCATCTCTGCAAAAAGAACCTGTGCCTGCACTTGATGCTGCTGCTGCTGCTGCTTTTGCAAAGTTCAGAAATTGACTTTTTGCTCAGAGCAAGGCTTTGAAGTGCTGCTCTGTGGGAATGGCAGCACATCTCAAAAGCCTTTTGCTGAAAGCGTGGTTAACCTACATTTGTGGGCAGGTCCCTTCAGAAGATGCCTTTGTGGGGGGTTGCATGGCAAGATGTAAAGGTGAACTGTGAAATTTAATCGATTTAACAAGGGAAGGTTAAATCTGTTTGTTCTGCTCCTATTCAAGGCCTGCAGCTGGTTGGGTGCAGGGTCGCTCTTTTCTGTATGCAAAAGTTATCCTGCATAAAGGCTGTTTTGTCCCACTTGTTGTCTCTTTGTTTGCATAAGTGCTGCGAGGAGGGTAAGCTGAAGAAGCAGGGGTGAGCCTCTTTGAGATGCAGAGCTGGTGCCTGGCTGTAGCAGAGGGGAGGTAGTGTTCCTGCCTGCAGCCACTGGCTCCTCACTTGCTTTTGGGAGTGTAAATCGGGATTAGCATGCCCTGCTTGGATCCAGGGCTCAGCATCAGCTGCTAGGTAGGAGAGAAACGAGTCCTGCCTCTCTCAGGTGAACCCCTGGTTTGAATGTTGGTGAGTTGGGAGGGTGTGGAGTGCCTGGCTGTGCAGTGACAATTCTTCTTTTCTTTGCAGGCACTGGGAAGGCGAACGTAGCATACAACACTATTCCAGGCTGGAAGCCTACTGTGCTTTTCCTCCCCAGACCCCAAGAGACTGGCATTTTTGGTAAAACAGACCCTGATCTCGGGTTTCTTTGCTGCATGCCCGCTCACCAGTGCTGGATTATGTTCGTCTCCTTCTCCCTTTGCTCCATAATTTGGTTGAATCGTGGTTTCAAGCTGAGGAAAAGGGGCTGCACCTAAAGCGCTCCGGGGCACCCAGACCAGGCTCCTGGGGTGCCGGTTCACACAGAGACAGTTCAGAGTTGCTGATGGGGGAGAGCTGCCTCTGAGGGCCCTCCTCTCCCACCTGGAACGTGCTGCCTGACCCTTCAGAGCCCTTCTCCCCCGGCAGAGAGGATGGGCAGCACCGACGGCTTCCAGTACCGCGCGCTCTACCCCTACCGCAAGGAGCGCGAGGAGGACATTGACCTGCTGCCCGGGGACATCCTGGTGGTCAGCAAGGGGGCCCTGCAAGCCTTGGGCTTCAAAGATGGGGATGAGCAGACCCCCAATCAGATCGGGTGGATCCTGGGTGTCAACGAGCGCACCAAGCAGAAGGGGGACTTCCCTGGCACCTACGTGGAGTACGTGGGGCCGGTGAAAATCGCCGTCCCTTCGCACCGGCCCCGAGTGCAGAGACCCCTGCCCGCCACACCGGGGGCCAGCGGCTGCCGCCTGCCCGAGCCTCTGGAACAAGGTAAGCCCTGCTGTGTGCCCCGTTGCTCTGGGACACCTCCAGTCTCGCTGTGTGACAGATGAGAGCGTGTGAGTGGCTTTGTAAGATGGCAGTGAAACCCTCGGCTCGGCAGCACTGGGCTGCCCCACCACAGCAGTGCAGTTGAGTCACAACCAAAAGCTGGCCTCTCTCAGTCCTGGCCCAGAGAAAAGGACTTTGTTCCTCCAGCTTGTCAGTCTGCTCAGCAGAGCTTCCTGGAGCAAGCTTTGTCCCCCTCTTACATCTCCAAGATTCTTCTCCCTCTCTGTTCTGCAACCAGCCAGGATCCCCATGGTCCCTCTCCCTGCTCCACTGAGTTTTGCCAGGCTCCCTCCCTTCAGGATAAGTCCTGACCTCTCCCAACCACCACCACCCCGCCTCTGCAGCGCCTGGGGCAGTGCTCCCTGCCAAGAGCTGCTCAACCCTGCTGAGAGACACAATTACTTGTCTCTGGGCAAGAGGAGAAAAGTCAGGGTCTAAAAGAGTGCTTCTGAGAACTGGAGCTAATTGCTTGTCTGCCTGGCAGCCAGCCCACCCCGCGGGTCACAGAGCCCTCGCTGGGGCTGGGCAGCCTCGCTGGGGCTGGGCATGGGCTGTCCTGCACCTGCAGCTGCCTCCCAGCCAGCCTGGCCTTGGCATGGACCTGGTCTGGGAGAGCCAATGTGCCTCAGCCCTGCCTGTGGAGCTGTGGCAGCTGCCTGCTCTTAGCCTGTTTTTTTGGCTCCCAGGCACATAAACCCTGTGGCCAGGGCTCAGCAGCCCCCAAGTTTCCCCCTTCTACTCTTCCTTTGTGAGACCCCCCCATCTGCAGTGTTGAGTCTGGGTCTGGACAAGACAAGAAAGATGTGGACCTGTTGGAGTGAGTCCAGGGAAGCCCACAGAAATGCTCCTAAGGCTGGAGCCCCTCTGCTCTGGAGCCAGACTGGGAGAGCTGGGGGTGTTCACCTGGAGAAGAGAAGGCTCTGGGAGACATTATTGTGGCCTTCCAGTACTTAAAAAGAGCATATATAAAAGAGGGAGAGAGGCTTCTTATACAGGCAGATAGTGATAGGACAAGGGGGAAGTTTTAAATTAAAAGTGGGAGAGATTTAGATTAGATGTTAGGAAGAAATTCCTGACTGTGAGGGTGGTGAGGCCCTGGCACAGGTTTCCCAGAGCAGCTGTGGCTGCCCCATCCCTGGAAGTGTTCCAGACCAAACTGGATGGGGCTTGGAGCAACCTGATCTAGTGGAGGATGTCCCTGCACAAGGCAGGGGGGGTTTAACGGGGTGATCTTTTAAGGCTCCTTCCAATCCAAACCATTCTGTGATTCTCTGAGGGGTGACAGCCACACTTTGCCTTCCCTTGCCTTGCACAAAACCTGGTGCTGGTGTACATGGGAGGAGTGGGGTCAGCAGCAGGAGCTGGAGGGTGCCAGGGAACGCTCCCAGCTGGCAGCGCTGCACCCTCCCCATCCCTCTCTGCCTGGGAGCCACGGCTGCCCCAGCAGATGCTTCTGGCTGTGTGAAAACACCTCTGGGGTCTTACGAAACCGGGGTTGTGGGGCTGGTGTGGCTCCCTGCAGCTGCCTCCCTCACTCCTGCTCCCGGGGCCCGAGGGGCGGCCCCAGGAAACGTCTCCGCAGGGTGGGAATGCGGCCGGGCCCTGCCTGCGTTTGGCTTGGCAGCCAGAGCCTGACCTGAGTCATCCCGCTCACAACCTGCCTTTCCAAGAAAGCTGCTCCTCTCAGGAGCCTGGGATGTGCTCTGTGCTGGATGTGCTGGCCTGGCCTCAATGTGGCCCGGTGCTCCCTCGGGGGCTGGATTTCTGCCCTCTCCTCTTCTCAAGGGGGCTTGCTGGAGGTGTGTCTGGGTGGTCAAAGTCACCGGTGGGGTCTCTGGGATGTGGAACAAGATACGTGCCAAAGCTCCTGAAACACAGAAAAGACAAATTTGGGAAGGAAACCAAAAGCCAGCCTCACTCATCCTGCCCAGGGATGGAGGGTGTGGTACCAGGGCACGTGAGACCAGTGCCAGCCCTGTCCCTGTCCCCTGTGGGGGCATCCCCAGAGCAAACCTCCACTCTGGGCACAGGCAGGGCCTGCAGGGAGAAAGCTCAAACACCCAGAGCCATTTTAGATTAGATCAACATGCAGGTTTGATCCCTGTATGGGCCATTCACTTAAGAGCTGGACTTGAAGATCCTTGTGGGTCCCTTCCAGCTCAGGATATTCTGTGATACTTTATTTCTGTATTCTGCTGGGGAGACACATTTTTTTGCAATGGAAAAACCGTATTTGAGCCAAGCCTGTCTTATATCTTCATGCTGTGCACTTTAGGAGGTGCAGAACCATCTCCTGGCAGCCCCACGGAGCTCTTTCCCTACTTCCCAGGTCCTGCCCTGGCTGGCAGGGACCCTTTAGCCCCTGAGTGTCACTTGTGGAGCAGGGCCAGCACCACAGCTGTCCCCGGCCCTGCAGAGCAGCGTTCTGCCAGTGGATTTACGAGCTGCTGGTGTTTGCCTTCCGCAGAGAACACGAGCGGAAAATGCGGCTCGGGAATATTTCCGCAGCTGCCCGGGCCGTGCTGTGAGCAGCCTTGTTCGTGGCGGCCCAGCCCGGAGGCCCGGCAGGCTCAGGAGTTGCTGCTGGCTCCGGCTCTGTGCCTGACAAAAAAAGACAAGCTGCTGCCTGCTGAAGCAGCACATTCCCGGCCGGGCCACGTGGGCAGCGCCAGTATTTACTCTCCCTTCGGCCCTTCCCAAGGGTCAGGCTGGGAGCTGCCAGCCTGGAAGCTTGCCTGCAGCTTCCCCACACCGACCCACACCACGCTGGGCCCCTTGCTGCACCCAGGAGCTCGCTCCAGTGAGGGATTGTCCTCTCCTCCCCAGCAGCACAGGCCTTTGCAGAGCTGCTGGGTGCCTGACCCGTGTGCTTCCCTTCCCATGGCTGTTCTGTCTCCCCTCGAGGCCGTGGGTGCAGGAGGCTGAGCTGGGTGCTCGGTTCCAGCTTGCTGCGCCTTGTGGTGAGACCACACCAGGCGAGTTCGGGTCAGATCCATGACAACGGAGCTGTTTCGCAACGGGGAGCAGCCTCTTGGCTCTGCCTCTGCACAGTGGAGTGTGCTGGGTGTCCTCACCCACTGCAGGCTCCCCAGGGTCTGCCAGGTGCTGTGACCAGCCTGGAGGAAGCTGCTGCTCCGGCTGGTGCTCCTTTGGAAGTGGAATGGAGCCTGGCACCGCTCATCCTTAGGCAAACCTCCTGCTGGCAGCTCCTCAGCCAGGCCTGCATGCTCCTGCCCTGGCATGCACAGGGGAAGGGGGTGCCTGGAGCCAGAACCTCAAGATTTTCTGGAAGTGGCAGTGAAATACCACCCGACATGGGGCTGCAGATCCCCCAGGAGTGGGGGGACCCTGGTCCTGTGCCATGGGCTGTCTGTGCCCTGTAGCAGCTTGCACAGAGGCTGTGGGCTCGCGGGGAGGGGGAGGCACAGGGCTGGTTTCCATGTTAAACGAGCAATCAAGGGCAGGAATTTGCTGACTTGGCATTCTGTCTGAATCGCTGGATTAATCACAGCTCACCACGGAGCAGAGCGAGCTCCCTGGCCCTGCTCTGCTGCCAGCCCTGCGCAGCCCCTGTGCTGGGCAGGGACCCAGCCCTGAGCTCCAGGAGCCCTGGTAACCCCTGTGCTGCCTGCCCGGGGGGTGTGGGTCCCCAGGGGGATGGGCTCTGTCTCCAAGCCTCTGCACAGAGCAGTAGATATCTCCCTGTGCACACCCAGTCAGGGCTGGAGCTCAGCAAGTGTTGTGCTGGCTCCTGAGCAGGTTTCTTGCAGGCTCCATGCTGTGTTTGCCTGAACCACAGCCTCAGAGCGGGGGCCACAGCTTTCCTTGCTCCTGTTGGGTGTTGCCTGGGTTGTGCCCTGGCCCAGCTCTGCTGCTGAGGGCTGAGCTGGTGCTGAGCCCTTCTCTCCCTCCTTCTCCCCCAGGGTCTCCTCTCCCAGACTTGCAGGAGCAGTTCAGCCCTCCCGAGATTGCTCCTCCGCTCCTGGTGAAGCTGGTGGAAGCTATTGAGAAGAAAGGTAAGGGGGTGATGCTGAGCACCGGGGGTGCTGATACACCCCAGAACCCCACAATGAGAGCTGAGCTCTGTGGGACACACAGAACACAGCTGCTCTCATGTTCCTCCCTGGGTGAGCTGCTGAGGCCCGTGAGGGTGTTTGGTTTGAGCACCTACACACACAGGGTGGGTGCTGGGGTTTGGGAAGTGCTTCCAGCCGGGATCTGTGCCGTGGTGGATAAATGGGGCCACTGAACCGGGTGTCCTGGGGGCCAAGGGGGCTGCAGCAGCCTCTGCAGGGGGTTGGCTTGGGCACCGTCCAGGCCTGGTTTGCTGTGCCACAGGCATTGCCCAGCTGGCACCGAAACAGTGCCTGTGCTGGAGCTGAGAGCAGCGTCCCCCCTTCCGCAGGCTTGGACAGCGAGATGCTGTACAGGACATCTGGCTCCGAACTGAGGCAGGCGCTGAGAACCGGTAAGAACCAGCTCGGCGTGGTGGAGGCCAATCGGCTCAGATGGAGGAGATTAGTGGATGTGACAGCGCCAGCAGTAATGCAATCCAGGCCAGGCTGCCTGTCCCCGGCAGTTCCTGACTCCCAGCACGCTGCCTCTGGGGCTGGGCTGTCCCCATCCCAGCACAGCCTTGTCCTGCGTGGAAGGGATGGGACAGGGGGGATTTGTGCCACCATCCATGGGGGGCAACAAAGGGATGGTGGTGCTGGCTCAGAGACTTGCAGGCAAACCAGTGAACCCCTGTGCTTGTCCCCCACTGTCTTTGGGGTGCTCTGCTGATGGGCTGGTGGAGGCTTTTGTGGCTCTGTCACGCCGCTAATAAGCAGGGGAGGATCTTTCAGCTGGGCTTGGTGGGTGGAGCCGTGGCTCTGCAGTGCCGGCAGCCCCTGTCTGTGCCGGGGAGCCCTGGGAGCCTCTGGGCTGGGCTGGGGCCTCATCCGGCACCACGCTGGCGAGTCCCCTCCTGCAGACCTTCCTGCAAACCCTGACCACGCAGTGCTGTCAGCTTGGGCTGTGCTCTCAGGACAGGCTTTATGTGCTTCCCAACGTCCCGTGTTCGAGGGAGGTGTTTTCCCCGTTGGGTTCAGTGTGTGGCTGCACTCGACTTGCTGGCAGTGAGGAGCAAAACTCTCACCCAAGCTATGCCTGCCCAGAATTCCTGTGTTGGGGCTCAGGGCAAAGGTTGTGGGTACCCAGAATGACCTCTGCCTTTTCCCAAGGGGAACTGCTGGGTTTCCCAGGGCCAACTTATTTCTGGGGTGCACGTCCTCTGTCACATGGGCTGCCTGAAGGCTGCCTGAGCTCCCTCGTGGTGCTCATGAGCTCTCATGATAGCTGTCTGCTGTGTGATGGTTTCTGGGATGGGTGTTGGCAGCACCAGAGCTGCCAGCTGCATGCCCAGTGCTGCATCCACCCTCCCATGGGAAATCTCTGCCCTGACAGATTGGACCCTGGGTGACCTGGAGCCCCTGGATGTGCACTCCCTGGGCGAAGCACTGCGAGGTTACCTGCAGGACCTGCCCTCCCCCGTGGTGCCAGTGTCAGTGCATGGAGATATCCTTCGCATCCTGCAGGGTAAGGGCCTCCCCTGGCTGCCTTGGGAATGGGCAGCTGGGTGGGGTGGACACATCTGGGCTATTAAAATAAGCCCTGTCCCTATGGGGCCTGGCACATGGCCCCGCTGCTGACAGCGCTCCCGTGCTGTGACGCAGCCGGAGCGTGGAGAGTGGTGCCGGCTGTCCCAGCTCTTCCCTCGTGTCTTCTTCTCTCCCCAGAGATCCCCCAGCCAGAGAATTGCCGGAAGCAGCTGCTGCTGGCCCTGGAGTCGCCTGCGGTCCCGCTCCAGAACACGCTCACCCTGCAGTTCCTGCTCCGGCATCTGGGGAAGGTATCGCAGCAGGCCGAGAGCAACAGCCTCCACCCTCGGGCCCTGGGAGAGATCTTCGGCCCCCTGCTCCTCCGGCTGCCTGGCGCCAGGTGTGTGAGGCTTTTGGTCCCAGCAGTGTTCCCAGCTCTGGCCACTGTGCCTGCCAGGACAAGGAGTCCAGCCTGGAACAGGCTGCCCGCAGTCCCTCCTGGGCTGCACGTGGGATTAAACTGCTGGCAGCACACAGAGGTGGGACTCAGAGCTGGACAGAGCCCTTGCTGCCCTGTCAGCCTGGGGATGAACCAGCTGACGCCAGGGGACATGGGAGCAGTGCCATGTTCTACCCCACAACTGCTGTTCTTAACTTGCCTCTTCTCTCCCTGCAGCCCAGAGCTGAGCCCTGACTTCTCTGTGCTGTTTCTGGAGACGCTTCTGCAGACGAAGGAGCTGGAGCCAGAACAGCTGCCTCCAGGTACTGAGATAGCCCTTCCTTGGGGCCTGAGGCGCTGGCATTTGTGGGTGTGGACTCTCTGCCCCCATGATTGGGTTGCTGAGGGCGTTTTGATAGCCCAGCTGTGCCTGGAGGCCAGCTCAAGGTGTTCAGCTGCTGGAAATGTGCCTGGAGCAGCTCCAGGAAACATGGTGACCAAGAGGCCTTCACGGGCCAGTCACTGCAGGGAGGGAGACTCAGCACTCCAAGGGATTACCAGTGGGGAGTTGGGATTTGGGCTCACCCTGTTTCATCCCTCCTCCTCTCACAGCTCTGCCTCCCAAACCACCAAAGCCAAAGCCCAGCGCAGCCAGCCTGGCCAACGGGAACAACGCTCCCCTGCAGGACGCCGAGTGGTACTGGGGGGACATTTCTCGGTAAGGAGGTGACAGGCAGCTCACACCTGGGGTGCCCTGTCCATCAGGTGAGCCTTGGGGCCTCCTCCCAGGCCGTGACAATCCTGTTCCTTGCAGGGAAGAGGTGAATGAGAAGCTCCGGGACACACCAGATGGGACCTTCTTGGTGCGTGATGCCTCCAGCAAGATCCAGGGGGAATACACACTCACACTCAGGTAGGATCCTCTACCTGGGAGCTGAGATCCTCTGGGAGCTGGGATGCCCTGGGAGCCTCAGGGCTCTTGGGACACGTCCCTGTGCTTCCAGCTGCAGGAATGCCAAGGTCTGGCTCGTGTAGGGTGTTGGGGTGGTGGTAAATGCCCTCTTCTGTCCCCTCCACTGCAGGAAGGGAGGCAATAACAAGCTGATCAAGATCTTCCATCGGGAAGGCAAGTACGGCTTCTCAGAGCCCCTGACTTTCGGCTCGGTGGTGGAGCTCATCACTCACTACAGGCACGAGTCACTCGCCCAGTACAACGCCAAGCTGGACACCAGGCTGCTCTACCCCATCTCCAAGTACCAGCAGGTGAGGCCTGTGCTGCAGGGAGGTGGCTGGCAAGCACAGCCTGAGCCAGGGGCGTGTATTCATCCATGCCTGCCCTTTGGAAGATGACAATGTCCCATCCCTCTCCCTGTGTGCTGGAATGTTTTGTTGTGGGGGTTTTGTGGGACCAGCTGGAGCAGGTCCTGACTGAGGCTGTGCCTATGGCAGGACCAGGTGGTGAAGGAGGACAGCGTGGAAGCTGTGGGGGAGCAGCTGAAGGTTTATCACCAGCAGTACCAGGACAAGAGCTGGGAGTACGACCTGCTGTATGAGGAGTATACACGCACATCCCAGGTATGTGGGCACTGCCTGAGACCCCCAAGGGCTGCTCTGTCACCCCCTGAGTGCTGTGCCACCCCCAGCCACCCTGCTGTGCACAGGGGAGACCAGAGATGGGCCACCTGTTGCCACATTTGTCAGCTCATGGATTTGCAGGGACTCCCCAGAGAACAGTTTTGAAGAGGGGGATATTTTGGCTGCAGCAAGGACAGAGCTGCTTTAGGGCTGTTGAAAGATGGGATGCAAATGTGCAGAAATGTTCCTCAGCTTTTCCCTCCCTTCTCCCCAGGAGCTGCAGATGAAGAGGACAGCAATCGAGGCCTTCAATGAGACGATCAAGATCTTTGAGGAGCAGTGTCAGACACAGGAGAAGTGCAGCAAGGAGTACATCGAGCGCTTCCGGAGGGAGGGCAATGAGAAGGAGGTGCAACGGTGAGGATGGGGGTGGTGGTGGCCTGCCCTGCCTGGAGAAGGGCCCCAAGGGCTGGAAGGATCCTCCTGGCTCAGCACAGAGACGAGGCATGCGGCCTCCTTGTCTCTCCAGCAGCATGCTGTGGGCTGGAGCTGGCAGGCTGCCTCCTCCACCTCCCCCACTCTGGCTCCCAGCCTAAACCCCCCTCTCTCTCTCTCCCAGGATCCTCATGAACTCGGAGAAGCTCAAGTCCCGCATCACAGAGATCCATGACAGCAAGATGAAGCTGGAGCAGGACCTGAAGAAACAAGCCTCGGAGAACCGGGAGATCGACAAGCGCATGAACAGCCTCAAGCCAGACCTGATGCAGCTGCGCAAGCTGCGGGACCAGTACTTGGTGTACGTAGTGCCCCTGCAGCCCCTGCGGCCCGGGAGCCATCCGGCTGCCTCCCCCAGGGCTCCGGGGCTCGTTGGACCGGCTCGCAGCCTGCTGTGAGCAGGAGCCGCTCCCGCAGCGCGGCCCCGGGGCTCGGCGGTCCCGGCAGCGGCGGCGGCTGCTGCCCTCTGGTGACGGCCACGCCCGGGGCTCGCTGCAGCCGTGCTCTGCTCTGCCCTCCTTCCCCAGGTGGCTGACGCAGAAGGGTGCACGGCAGAAGAAGATCAACGAGTGGTTGGGCATCAAGAACGAGACAGAGGAGTGAGTGTCCTGCTTGTGTGCTGTGGGATTTGGGGGATGTGGGAGCACATGCTGTGCAGCTGGTTCTGCCCTTGCTGCGGCCCTGGGCAAATCCCAGCTCCCTGCCTGGGGGCTGAGGATGTTTTCCCTGCCAGATGGGCGATGGCAGCTGGCAGTGTGGGGAGATGTGGGGGTCACACACCCAAATTTAGGGAATCTGACCCTGCTTGTGCTCAACTGCAGTCAGTACTCCATGATGGATGACGAGGAGGAGCTGCCCCACCACGAGGAGCGGACGTGGTACGTGGGGAAGATCAACCGTGTGCAGGCAGAGGAGATGCTGTGTGGGAAACGGGATGGCACCTTCCTGATCCGAGAGAGCAGCCAGAAGGGCTGCTATGCCTGCTCCGTGGTGTGAGTATTCCTGAGCACGTGGGGTGGGGTGGGGTGGGGTGGGATGGGATGGGATGAGGTGGGATGGGATGGGGTGGGATGGGATGGGATGGGGTAGGGTGGGATG
>JBBMKD010000103.1:3270358-3291076 GCA_037834095.1 Argya squamiceps
CCCATTAACAGAAGACACCTTAACAGAAGAGGGAGGGGGAACCTGGAAGAACACTGCTTCAACAGTTGGTTTCAACAATTGATGAAGATGGTGATAGAATACTTTGTGCATATCTTATACTACACCCCAGGACAAAATGGTGGACATTCCCAGAGATGATGCAGAAATCCACACCCTAAACCCTGAGATTTCTGCAGTTCATTCCATGCAGGGTCAGCTGGAGCTCTGATCTCTCAGCCTGATGTCCCAGGTACAGGACACTGCGTCCCTTGTGATGCTTTTCCTGTCTGAGGAGAACCTGATCTCTTCTCTGGGAAGAACACAGCGGTGACAATAAAAGATTTCACTTGGGATGTAACTGGACTCTCAGTGCTCCTGAGCATGGAAATGTGCCACAGGAGTTGTGCCTGCAAGAAATCCCCACAAAGCTCTGGTGGGATTGGCTGCCTGGGCAAGGGGAAGGAGCTGTGCCCTAGAACTGCCAGTGTCTAAGTGGGGACATCTGCATGCTCCAACAGCTCTGTGCAGCCCCCTGGACACAGATTGGAGTCAGGGCTGCTTGAAAATATGTTTGTTTTAACTGCAGCAAGAAACTCGAGTGTGGGGTGGTGCTGAGGAGGCCTTGGGTTTGCTCACTGGAGCAGGAACAATCTCTTTCCCAGAAAGTCAAAGAGAGAGAGCAGCTTTGTGATCTGAGCAGCCAGAACAGCTCAGCTCTGCAGGAAAAGAGGTCTCAGCTGCCAGATGGGGCAGCTCCAACCTTCTGCTCTGCCATGACCAGCATGTTTGCACTTTGCAGCTTTTCCATGGGGTCTTCAGGCTGTGGCATTCCTGGGCAGAGCCCCTTGAGGTGTGTGCCCACCACCTGCCCAGGGCCTGTCTCTTCAGGAGCCTCCTGCTCACAGTTACAACAGGACGTGTTTTCTACTGCTCTTTTCTTGAAATCTTGGTGCTGCTGTGGGCCTGATATTTCTGGGTCTGAGAGGTTTTAGCCTGCTAGCAGCTGCTAACTTTTTCCCAAGGAAGAAATTCTCAAGAAAGCTTCTTCTCCAAACAATCTTAGCAAACAACTCTCCTTTCTCAGAACAATCTTTCTCCAGGTGGCGTTTTGCTGTTTCTCTGGTTTAACCAATGGCATTAGAGAGGTGTCGTTCCTATTCACCAACCATGTCAAGTCTGTATCAGAACACCTTATAAAAGGTAGTAAGAATTAGACAATAAGGCCTTCTTTCTATGCTCTTCTGAAATATTTGGAGTCTCTCCTCTTTCTTTCATGTCCTACAATGACAGTGCTGCTGCTCTCCCCTGCCCTGGAAGGAGAGAATGTCTGCCTGTGGCTGTGCTTCTTGGACACTGGGAATGTCAGCAGGTCATCCATGAGCTCCTCTGTCTGCACAGCAGCTGGGCCTGGGGTTTTGGCTAGGGGGGATTCATTCCCGAGGGGTGAACGAGGCTAATTGCTTTTCTCTTGCTCTATCAGAGGAGAGAGTGAATCCTAAAGGAATCAGATCCAAGAGTTAGATGTGAGGATCCAGCACTGGCACCCTTTCCAGGTCTGATGGAGCTGTGATCTGATGTGTCAAATGCATTTTAGGGTCTCAGTTGTGTGACAGCTTGCTAATGACTCTGAGCTTCAGGAAGCTTTGACTGATCCCTCTGGGAGCTGGCAGAAAAAACTGCAGCAAAACTTTTTTTTTTTCCTTTTTTTCGGAAACATTTTTGTCAAAATCAAAACATTGAATGGAAACATGTCTCTTCCAGCAGCATTTTAAACTGGAATGTGTCAAAACAAATGCTTTCAGTTTGATTTGAGTGAGACATTTATAATTTTTTTACTTTATCTAGCAATAAGGAAACAACACATTTCCCATATTTTTATTTAGATCTTTGCTTTTTTGGATAATTATCAGAAATGAGGAACCACATGCTTCCAAAGCCAATTCTTGGCATTGCTATTCAGAGATTTTCAATTTCTTGTTGATTATGGAAGCAGATGTGGATGCTCAGCCAGAACTCCCAACAGGAACAGGGCAGAACACGTCTTCAGGTAGAAGAATCAGGAACTGGAGCCATGCAATGAGGCTGGCAGAGGAAGGTTGCTCTGCTGCTTGCTTGCTTGTTTCTTGCAACCTGTTCTCTGCATTCAGTCATTTTAGGCCCCAGAACTTCAAAACTGTGTGCATAAATCATGGTCCTGTCTCACACTGAACTGAGCTGCCCTCACAGATCAGAGCCTGGCTGGGCTTGGTCAGACACAGCCAAACCTTGTTCATGTCCCTGTGCTCAGCCTGGACTTCAAAGGGGCTGCTCTGGGCTGGAGGCAGCTTTTCCTCTCTGTTTTTCTTGCCTTGGGCTAAAAATGCCTTGTGGGTTTTCTTTCCCCAAGGCTAATGGTGATTCTTGTCTTGTCTTAATTGCTTTTTAAAGCACGCAGAGCTCCGGGTCTGTCCCAGACAGGGCTGAGCTCCGTGGCGCATTTGTCATTTTCCCAAATACCTTTTTAATTAAATTGGAGCAGAACACTCCACTTTGTTGAGCTATCCATCTCAGCAAGTTTCTTACTTCTGCTGGGCAGGCATTCTCCTAATTAGCACTGGCTAAAATTTGGTGACTCTTCCTCAGACTTTGTGATTTGCAGGGAAATTTTCCTCTGGTGGGCAGAGAGCTGCTCACACCAAGGTTGCTCAGGGTGGCTGCTGTGGGCTGAGGATGTGCTGCACCCCTCCAGGGAGGGCTTTTGCAGGGCTTAGGAAGAAAAATGTGGTGTTTGTGATGGAAAGAAATGAGGTTTGACAATACATTAGGCCCTCTTTGCTCCTGAATTCTGCAAATCTGTGCAGGTTGGTTTTTTTCTGGCCAAGACACGGGCTTGGAATTTGGTTAAAAGGGTAATCCCAACCCTGTGAATTTGGGAAAGAGGCATCTGTTCTGCTCCATCACAGGCCCCTGTGGTACCACTGACCTCTTCTGCTCACCATGGAAAGTTTGTTGTGCTGTGGAAATCCACTGCACCTTTTGTCTTGACAGCCCCGGGCTGTGCTGTGCCATTTCCCATCTCCATCCCTGCACAGGGGTCAGTGCTCAGGCCCCTCCTGCCCCACACACTGCAGAGCTTTGGAACCCAAACCCTGCTCATGGAGGTCAGTGGGGTGACTGTGTGGAGTGAGCCTTTCTTCCCTGACACCTGAGTTATGTTTGTTCTGTTGGAGGAGAAAAACTAGAGGTGATTTCCAGTGTTTTCACCAGCACTCTGCAGGATCAGCTCAGCTCTGGAGAGCAATTCCATCTTCTCTGCCTGGAAAAGCAATGGAATGATGAACTTCCCTCTGCAAATCCTGCTCGACCTTCTGTCTGTGCCTTGAGCTCCAGCTGTGCAATCCCTCCACAGAAAAGGGGTTGTGGATATGTCTGACATGAGCAGCATGAGGTCCTGGGAATCTTATTACAGCTGGTGATGGTGCCTGAGCCAAAGCCAAAATGATTTGTTCTCCCCGAGTGCATTCCTGGGCATTTTCTCCTGGCAGAGGGGTTGGAGGAGTCATTTTGACAGGTGAATTGAGCACATTTGTTGCTGACACTGAGAAAATGGAGGTGGTGCCCCACAAGAGAGCTTTGTAAACAGCTTTTGGAAACTCCAGCAATGTGTGACACATGGAGTTTTCTGTGATGATGTGACTTTGATAGAGACAAGGCAGCTGCTGGCTGTTGGCTGGGCACGTCTCACGTCCTGCTGGAGAGATCAGCTGGGAACTGAGAGCTGGTGCCTGGTGGGGGCAGACAGGAAAACAGAGATTGAAGTGCAGATTGCACCAAAACCCATGGAAGGAGCTCCAACAGCAAATCCTGCACGGGTGCAGAACCCAGAGGTCAGTGCTCACCCCAGAGATGGACGCTGACAAAGCCTCCGTGTTCTTGTCCTCACATTTCAAGGCTGGAACGTGGAATTTCCTCATTCAAACGGTGAAGATGCTGTAAGAATTTGCAGTTTAGGAAGTCTCCACGTGGCTCTGAACATATTTGAAGGTATCTCTGGCCCCTGAGGTTCAGGTTGATTCATTTTTCTTTTGTTGTTACCTAAGAGGAACTTGCATGTTCAACCTGGATGTGTCAGAGCGATGTTCTGGGACTCGCCCAGGGAGAGGTTTTACATCTTTGAGACACTCTCTTTTTGTCAAAGACAATTGGATCAGAGATGTTCAGTTTTGTTGAGTTTTGGTTTTGACTCTTTTTTTTTGTCACAACAGTTTTGTCTGGAAAAATGTCATTTTGATGAAACAGAAATTGCTGAAGAAATCTTACCAATTTTGACAATTCTGCTTGGAAGGGAGCTGGGGAGGAATATCTTGAAAGTGCTGGAGCTCCCAGTTATGACATTTTCTGAATGGAAAGGAGTGTTGATTTATTTCTTTTTCTCTTCTCAAAGTGATGTTTCCAAATGTGCTGTTTTGTGGAGGAACAAAATGGTTGAATTGTAGCCTGGAAAAAAAAAGGAAATAAAATATTTTGACTGATCCGAGGCAGTTTCTCAGCATTTTATTTTGCAACTCTGTTGGCTTTTCGGACAACATGGGATGATTTAAGATTGTTGGTTGTTCTGTTCTGATATCCAGGCTCACAGATGGGTTTCTCAGTTGAGCCAATGATGTATGAACCATGCTTGGACTTGTGGTGATAAATTACCTGGTTTCATAGCTGAAAAAAAACCCTGTTTTAATCCATTAACTATAGAGAACAAAATACCCCAAGTCTCTCAATTCACGGAACCATGCAAGGATCTTCCAGTGTATGAATTATTCAGGAGCAGTGGTGGAAATGAAGTACCCATTACATTTACAAATATTCCACAAAGAGTTCAAGGCTGAGCAGGAATAGATCAGACAGCATTTATTGTAAAGCCTTGCTGAGTATTACTGGAGATGTAATTTCCTGTAGTAATTAACACAGGATCTGCAATCCAGCTTTGAAAAGACGATTGAACCTTTCCCTGTGAATTTAGGAATCATCTGAGTTATTCCATGCTATAGGTGACTGGGAGCATTGAGCCTTTGTCTGAAATTAGTCCTCAGCGTGGTGGATGATTAAAGAGGGCTCTTTCCTTCAGGCTACTCGGGATTGATGTTTTCTATTAAAAAATGCACTGCTAAGGATTTGTGAAATAGAGAGAGAGCTTCTCTGGGTGTGTGCCACTTACTATGCAGATGTGCTTAAGCCATCAGATAAATGATAAATGATTTCTCTGAGTTGGATGGGGCAGCATGACCCAAAGGGGATGGAAGGGGGGGGTTGTTATTTTTCTTCCTTTCCAAGAATCAGAGAGAGCCATTTGTCAGCTGAACCCAGCGAGGTGCCCAAGGAGCAGATGTCAAAGGCTGCTCTGTCTGGAGAGGGAACACTGGGACTTAATAGTGGTGCCCCTCCTCAGACCTCTTCATTTCTACTCCATTTCTCTGTCCTTTCCCTTGCTTTGAACTCCACTTTCTTCTGCCTTCTGAGGCTGTGAATGGCTCCGAGTGCTGCCTGCTGGAAAAAAAAGGGAGTGGAATTTTGGGGGGTTTTTTTGAGGAACAATATGCAGAGATTCTTCTTGGTGGATGAGGTCAAACATGTCTAGCACCATCCAGTCTTAAATCAGAGTTTTAAAAAAACAAGGCTTTTTCTAATTACTCCCAGAGCATTAATTCACTGCTGGAAATTGGGATTCTGTTGAGTTGAAGTCCATACAGTGACTATAAGAGTCACAGGCCTGAAGATTTACCTACTTAAAAAACAGAGTAGGGGAAAAGTTATTAAAGCTGTTCCTGCCTTTGATATGTGTGAAATCTTTTAAAATCGAAAATTTCAGTGGAAGAAAGGGGAACTCTTTTGGAAACACAGTTCTTACCTTTCAGTTAACTCTGAGTCTTCTTATCTCGATCATGGAGAATGGAGATAGTGATTCTCAAGGAATATTGAATTTCATAATGGAGAAAAATGACAGTTCATCAAAAATGACCCTTTACTGTAGGAATCCATTTCACTGGAGGTCCTGCTGAGCTCTTTTGTGTTGGAAAAATAACAATTAAATCACATCCCACCAGTTCTGCCCTTTGAAAATTGGTTTTCTTTTGTAAACTTGAAATATCTTACATCAGTTGAGCAAAACAATTTAGCGGTGTTCCCTCAGAAATAAAAAACTTTGTAGGACTTCCTGCTGAGCTGTGTGGTGTCTCATCAAAGGGGGATTAGGGGGCCTGAGAGACATCTGTGTCATTGAGGCAAGGGGTGTCTCACCCCACATTTTCATAGCACCAACAGGGCTGTGACCAAGGCCAGGGCACTCTGACACCACTGTGAAACTCCTTGTTGTGTTTATAACCTAGTCTGGAATCACAGCAGAGTCTGGATTTTATTTGCCTTTCCCTGGAACATTTTTTTTTTCTACATATAATGTAAATAGCCCAGGATCTTCTAAGAAGGGAAGGTGTAGGGATTTGAACAAATTGTGCTGGATTTGGGTAGCAGGAGATAATCCCCAGCCTGTAGAACACCTTCAGCTCATTGGATGAGTTCTGTAGACAGCAATCACTTCACCCTGAGCTGGCTGTGACAGCATCCCTGGGCCTTGCTACCTGCCCCAGCAAGGAGTGTGGCAGGGGTTTAATGACTGAAATCCTCTGTGTGTGCTGGATCCTGCACCCAAACAGGGAGAATATCCAGAGAGGAGCGAGGAACAGGCACAGAAAAGCTCAGCACAAGTCCTGACACTGCCACCCTGCAGCACCACGGCCTCCAGGAGCTGTTGTCACCTCCCTTCTCAGGGGGCTGCTTCCCTTCCCCTCTCCAGGACATCATCTGCTTTCCTGGGCATCAGCTGCTTCACAGCCTCACTTGCTAATGCTGAAGGACAAGGGGAGACTCTGCTGCCAGGCTTGATACAAATATGTAATAATTTGGTTTTAATCAGTATTAACAGTGCTGAGATTCCCAAGTCAGATCCGTTCATATCACAGGGCTGGGGTAACGAGGAGAGATCAGTGCCATGTTGGTTGAATTCCTCCTTCCTAACAAAGCATGGAGATGATCTGAGCACAGCTCATGCATGCAAAATCAAATCCCACCTCGTGCAGCTTCTTGGGGAAACGACTTCTGCAACATCTTTGTCAACACGTGAGTCTCAGTGTACACAGGAGCCTCTGAGGGCTCACAGAGCCCAGCAGTTCAGCTGTTTGCAAAGGGAGCTGCCTCCCGTGTGCTGACAGTTTGCTTCCATTGAAAGAATAAAAGCAGGCAATTAAACAAAGCAACATGTTGTTTTCCTAACTCTGGCAGGTGCCTATCTGATTGCACAGGTAGGCTCAGGGCTGCTCTTTGTCCCTTCATGGCTTTGATGAGTTTCCAAATCAAAGCAGGATGGGCAGGAATCCCCAGAGATGCCTTTTGCATTTATTCACCGTGCAGATTCCTTGTTGGGATCTGCACCTTGTCCTGAGTTTGGCAGTTTGGAGCCCATCTTCAGGCTAAAACACCCACTGGGCTGCTGTGGTTGTGTGTTTGTGGTGGATGGATGGGATGGGATTGGATGGGATGGGATGGGGTGGGATGGGATGGGATGGGATGGGATGGGATGGGATGGGATGGATGGGGTGGAGTGGGATGGGATGGGGTGGGATGGCATGGCATGGGGTGGGATGGGATGGGGCTGGCCCAGGTTGTGTTCCCACATCCCTCCACCCTCCCCTTGCCAGATGCTGGAGGTGACAGTTCCTATCTGCCTTGGCTTCTCCTGCCAGGGCCAGGTGTATGTTTACACTGTTTTGGTGGCCCTGTTTGTGCTCCCCTGTCCCCCTGCTGACCCAGGCTCCCGTGTCTCCCTGGCAGGGTGGATGGTGACACCAAGCACTGCGTGATCTACAAGACAGCGACGGGCTATGGGTTTGCTGAGCCCTACAACCTCTACGCCTCCCTCAAGGACCTGGTCTTGCACTACAAGCACACGTCCCTGGTGCAGCACAATGACTCCCTGAATGTCACGCTGGCTCACCCGGTCCTTTCCCAGCCACCAGCCAGATGAGCAGCCTGTGCACAACACAACAGCTGCCTTCAGCTTCTCCCCAGGGCGCTGCTTTCTGGCTCTGGACTCTTGCACCCTGTATAGTTGAGTCTCTGTGCTCCTGCTCCTTCAGAGCCTCTGAGATGTCTGTGACCGTTCCTGATGTCCCTCTTGGTCAGTAGCTGAAACCCGTGTTGGCTGATGGGACAGAAAGGCTGGGCTGTAGATTCGCAGTGGGCTCCAGCCTCTAGGAGGTGGGATCCAGCTGTGATTGAATTGCTGGGGGTGAGCAGAGCCCCCTCCCCTTCCCTGATAAGCAGGTTGGATCCCCTTCTTGCTGGCAGGTCACCCTGCTATGCATCACTGTAGAGCTTTGGTTCCTGACTCCTCGGTGCTGTGACCGAGGGGTTCCCTGCCAGGACACCAGAGGAGGCAGAGGAGGAGCCTCCACTGAGTGTGTGCATCCTTCACTCTGGCTTCCCTGGGTGGCCTCGCAGGCTGTGATGGTGTCTGGTACGAGGGGTGCTGCTCTTGCATGCAGAGACACATTTAGGAAGGAGAAACCTCATCCTTCATGGGGCTCCCCGGCCGAGACCTTCGCTCCGTGCTCTGCCCCACCTCGCCACCATTCCCTCTTGTCATAACCAGCTCTGGAGTGTTACTGCCTGGGCAGGGAGGATCTGCTTAGCCGTGATTCTCCTGCCTTAGCTGTGCCAACGAAGCTGTGAAATCCCTGTTGGTACCCGTGTTTTTCCTGGCAGGATGTGTGGGATGCACAGCTCGTTGTTTCCGGCCGGTTTCGGTGACTCTGCACACGTAACCCATTGAAGCTGACTGTAGCTCTGTAAATATGGTTCTTTTTGTGACCCGCTGCTCCCCTGGTGCTGGTGTTTGCTGAGCCCCCAGTGCCACCCCCATTGTGGGCAGCAGCTGCCAGGCTGCCACAGCCCCGGGCCCTGCAGCTGAAGCAGGAGAGGGCTGGAGTCCAATGCACACGACGAGCCCTACCTGGAATGAAGGACCTTTCTGCTGCAGGAGGACATATCTGCAGGGCCCAGGGCATGCTGAAATGTATCTGCATGATGGTGAACTACGTATGCAAAGCACTTACAATCGTGGGTACTGTATGGGGCCGGGGCAGGGCTGCCCACCACAGCCAGCTGCTGTGGGCAGGGCACTGTGTCCGAGCTCAGAGGGCCCCAGGGCAGCCCAGGTGGGCCTGGAAGAGCTTTAAAAGCTGAGCTGAGAATTGAGGCCATGGTGGCATTTGCTTTCCTGGGTTATCTCAGCTGCCTGGCTGGAGGAGAGAATTCTTGGTCTTCTTGATTTGCCAGAGTGGCTCATTCCTGCCCAGAGGCTCCTCCTTGGGACAGGCAGGTGGATGCTGTGGACTTTAGCACTTCTGTTTCCTGTTGCAGCTTGGGTTCTGATGGATCCATGGGGTGCTCTGTGCTCATGCTGTGCCTGCATCCTGTCCTTGATGTGCCACCTGCGTTGGGGACTGCACTGTCCCTCCCTCCCCAGCCTGTTCTGCTGCTCGCCTTGCTCTGGGCTGGTCCTCAGATCCTTCTGGAGCTGGGGCTGCTGGAGCAAACATCCCATTCCTGTTGCTTGTGGGAGAAAGCTCTCCTATGCTCAGCTGTACAGCCCCATTCCCTGCTCTGCATGTCCTCTCCAGGCCCTGGGCCCTGGTTTTTGGGTCTGGTTTGTCAGTGTTTGGTGCTCAGGTGAAGGCAGTGGGTCAGGGGAGCTGTGGGGACACAGCCCAGGAGAGACTGTGGTTTGGCTGCAGGGATCACTTGGGAAACGCTGCCAGGGATGAGTAAGGGAATAGTTTGGACTCAGGCACGTGAGAGATGAGGGCACGTGGGACTGGGGCAGGGAGGCTCAGTCCTCACAGCTCTATCCAGAGGCCTCCTGGGGCCTGTGGAGTGGCCAGGGGGCTGCACCAACACTCCAAAGCTTTGTTAGTGTTCCACACCTTTTCAGCCTGGCGACTCTGCTGGTCCTGTGCCTGTCTGCCCTTCCAGCACAGGACAGGCTGTGGGCAGATGGGATCCTCAGCCTCTCATCCCATGGGCTCCACATTCCCCCATCACCACCCCTAAACGTGAGCTTGGGGCCAGTCCTGCCTCGGGGGATTGTTTCCTGCTCGTGTCAGGACCTGCTGAGCATCTGGAAGAGTCTCAGCTTGAAGCTGTCACCTGTCAACACCTGCTTGGTGCTCACCTGGCTCTGCTGCCCAGGGAAATTCCAGCCTCTCTTTATCCTGTGTTTTTATCCTTTTGGCTGAAATTCTGTTGTTCTCCCTGTGCTGTCCCTTCCTGCTGTCCAGCCACAGCCCAAGGAGGGGTCCCAGTCCCCCCTGTGCCCTTGCAGCACTGCCCTCCCTGCCCGCTGGCAGCCTGGCCCTGGCAGGGCACTGCTCACGTCCTGTGTACGACGAGGAGGAAGATGCCCTTCCCCAGGGCTGCCTTTCCCTGACGGTGCTTCACTTGGCTCCCTGAACAGCAGCTTTCCCCTGCTCTCCCTGGGGTGGAAGCCCAGCCTGGAGCTCCCCCAGCATCAGCTCGTTGTGATTTGTCCTTTGCTGCTTTGGCTCATTCTGAACCCAGCCGTGTTTCAAGGCTGTGCTTTGCTGCTTGTGACCCCCATGTCCCCCAGCCGAGCCACACACCCTGTGGGTGCCACATGGCTGTTCCTGCTCCCCAGGGCACAGGTTGGGGATTGTCCCTCGGTGTCCCTGCTGTCAAGGGGCTCCAGGCTCCCCCATGGTGCCAGCGGAGGCTTTGTGCTCGGAGAGGACGTGGCTGCTGCGTGAGGTTTTAGTTTCTAGGTATATGCAATAAGGAATAACCTGCCCCCCTGAGCTGTCCGTTACCAGCAGTAGTGCTCTCTGCTCTTTCTGTTGATGTTTACTAATGTAAACCCAGTATTTGTTACTGTAAGAGAATTTTTTTTTGTACGGTACTTCGAAAAAACCTACAAAAACAACCAAAAAAAAAAAAAAGAAAAAAAAGGAAAGAAATAAACAGAGTTAATGAACCAGGCTGCTGGATTGCTGTGGGAGGTTGTGCGGGGGCAGGAGGGTGGTGGGGCTGTGCCCCAGTTCCTGGGCTGGGTGCAGGATGTGACCCATCGTGCCAGGATTGTGCTCCCGGGATGGTAGAGCTGGGGCACGTGAGGACGGGGGCTGAGAAACGGCCTGAAACAGCGGCTACAAACGGGGGAACGACGAAGTTCCTCCTCACTCGGCCCCGCAATTGAGCTCGGGATGCCTTGGGCTGCTCCCCGTTCCCGCAGCCGGAGCTGCCCCTGGGGGCTGTGCTGGGAGCCAGCCCCGTTTCCCGGCTCGGGGAACTCCACGCGTGGCTGCCCCAGGCTGGGTTTGACTCTTGTCACAACCCGCGGGGACTCGGCGGCCGCGGGCAGGGCTGTGAGCCCGGAGCGGCAGGTCAGGGGACAGCGGGACTCGGTGTCCGGAGCCCGGCGGCCCCACGTGGGGCGGCGGCGTCACGGAGGCGGCGGCAGGAAGGGCAGGAAGGGCGCGGGGAGGCGGGCGCAGCCGAGCTTTAAAAGTCCCCGCTGGGACGGGCTTGTTTCCGCGTCGCCCCGGCGTCCTGATGGCCCCCGCGGTGCCGCTGGCTGTCCTGGCGCTGGTGGCCCTGGTTGCCCCGGGGCTCGCCGTGGCCCCCGGCTGTGATTACCCTGCCCACCGCTGGTGCAGCTCGCCGGACACCGCCGCCGCTTGCCAGGTCAGAGCCGCTGCTGCTGCCGGGGCTGGGGACAAGGGCAGGGTCACTCGGTATGCGGGGTCACTTCCCGCCTGCCCGGAGCGGGGACAGGGTTGGGGCAGCGCTCGGCCACGGTGCATGGAGCGAGTGGCAGCTGTGAGCCTCGCTGGGACACAGGCTGTCACATCCACGGGGATGCTCAGAGCCTCCGGTGCCACACGGGCACTGTGGCATTCCTCGGCATCCCTGCGGAATGGCTGTGGTCCAGCCGGGCCCTGACCGCGGCCCCTCCCCAGCTGCCGCTGGCACTTCTGCTTTTTAAGTGTCAAACGGCTTTTCGGCTCATCCTGCCCCAAGGGGACCCGTGGGAGCCCCACGGGGCTGCAGCTTCTCCCTGGCAGTGGGTGCTGGGCCATACCCCCACCCAGGCATGTGCTGGTCTAAATTTGTTTTCCCCGAAATACTTTGGGGAAGTTCTGGTGGAAAGCCCCGGCGCTCGGTGTCAGCCACGCACAGGATCCTGTGGCAGCAGAAAGCTCCCGGCCACTCTCACTTCCCTCTGGCCCCGCACATCCTCATCCTCTTTTTTCCCTGCATCCCCGGAGCTTTGCCCCATCCCTACAGACACTGGGATGGGGGGGCTGCAGCCGTACCCCCCCGTGCACCCCGAATCCTTCCCGTGTGCAGGTGCAGGGCCGCTGCCCCAGCCTCCCGCGCCCCGCGGCCGCGCCCGTGGAGGTGAGTCTGTACTACGAGAGCCTGTGCCCGGCGTGCCGCGGGTTCCTGGCCTTGAGGCTCTTCCCCACCTGGCTGCTGCTGCCCGAAGAGATGCTGAGCATCACCCTGGTGCCCTACGGCAACGCCCAGGTAGGAGCCGGCCCCTCCCGGCGCCGCGGCCGCTCTCCCCGGCGCCGCCGGCCCCGCTCAGACCGGTTGGTCCCGCAGGAGAGGAACGTCAGCGGGAAGTTGGACTTCGAGTGCCAGCACGGCCCCGAGGAATGTTTGGGCAACATGATGGAGGTGACGGTCCCCCGTTCCCATGGTGCTGGCACAGGGGGGTCCAGCAGCCCCTCACCGCCCGCCCTGTCCCCGTAGGCCTGTCTGATGCACGAGGCCAAGAACTTCAGCACCTACTTCCCCGTCATCTTCTGCCTGGAGTCGGGCACCTCTGTCACCAAGAACCTGGAGGCTGTATGTCCCCCTCCCTGCCCCTCATGCCCCACCGTGGGGGACATCCCTGTCCCCCTGACCACCCCCGTGTCCCCTGTGCCCGGCAGTGCCTGCAGATCTACGCCCCAGAGGTGGACAGTGGCCGCATCGCCGCCTGCGTGCAGGGGGACACCGGGGTGGCCCTGATGCACCAAAACGCCCAAATGACCAAGGCACTGGACCCCCCACACCAGTATGTGCCCTGGATCACCGTCAATGGGGTATGGCAGGGGGGCACCAGGGTGCCAGGGAGGGCTGGGACACCCTGGGGACCCCCCCTGACCAGCCCCGTGTCCCCCCACAGAAGCACACGGATGAGCTGCAGGCACAGGCAGAGGCCTCGCTGCTGGGGCTGGTTTGCCACCTCTACCAGGTAGGACAAGGCTCTGGGGGGACAGCAGGGCTTGGGGACACATCCCCATCCCTGCTGGGGCTCTCATGGCTGTGCTCTGGCAGGGAGAGAAGCCTGATGTCTGTGGGAGCTCCAGGGCCCCGAAGTTACCATCTGGCTGCAGGCCCTGAGGGACGTTGTAGGAGCAGAGAGAGGACAATAAAAAGGATATTTTTGTTGAAAACCACCAGGATCTGGAGTGGTGTGGTGGGGGGAGCAGGGGGTGGTTTTGCCCTGCCACAGTGGGAAGGGGAGAGGGGCTGGGCACTGGGGCTGCCCTCCAGACCCAGGAATTACCTGCTCCAGAGGTTCATTAGGAAGCCCTTTGAAGATTCTCAGGGAACTCTGCTGAACAGCAGAACATTTCCTCTCTCCAAGTCTTGGGAAGCAGCTCTGGTGTCCATCTTCCTCCTCACACTGACACCATTAAACTCAACCATTTCAGGAGCCCTGGGGCCAAGACCATCCCAGTTCCCACCAGTCCTTCTCCATTCCCAACCAGCAGGTTTAGGAGGGCACCTTCCCTGATGGCTCCCTGAGCACTTGTGATAAGAAATTATCTCCAGCAGACTTCAGGAATTTCCCAGACCTGCTTGCCCCAGCAAGAGGCCATTCCCAGTTGGGGTCTGGGAAACTGAAATTCACCACAAGGACAAGGAATTCCTGATCCAGAGAATCCTCCTCACTACCTGTAGAACAACTCCTCAGTGCCTGGGTCCTGGCTGGGTGATGGGCAGCAGAACCCACACCTGATTTGTTTTCCATCCCCTTCATCCTCAGCCAGAGGCTCCCAGCTGCAGGGACTGCCCTCAAACCTCTCCTCACACAAGGTGTGACCCCTTCCCCTCCCCAGCCTTGCCCACATGAATCCTCCACTCCAGCACTGCAGGGACTGATCCCACCACATCCCAGCTCTGGGTACAGACCAGGGGCACTGAGAGCCACCCAAAGCCTCCCTTAACCTTTCCCAGAGGAGCTGGGGAGGCTGTGGGAGCAGGAGGGACACAGGAAGCCCCCACATTCCTTCTGCAGAGATGCCAGAGAGCCTTGAGCAGCCAAAAGCCAGGAGGTTTTGCCACCACAGCCATCACTCTTATGTCTCTCAGGCTCAGCCAACCTGGGACACCTGTCCTGGGCACCCCTCAGTGTCCCCACCACCCCAAGGACAGCAAGGGAAGCAGCTGCAGGCAGGCAGGGACCCTCCTTCCCTTGTCTGACTGCACCTCAGGCAGCAGCAAGACCTGGAAAGATGAAGGAAAAAACCCAATAAGAAAGAATGAAAGAAAGAAAGAAAAAAAAATCACAGTATCAACCAAAGAGTGCCTGGAAACTTCATCTCTCTTTATTGCCCATTTCTCATCCAAAACTTGGACCCCAAACCCAGCTCTGGGCCCTGAGCAAGCACAGTCCCAGCGGCACGAGCACAGCACGGCACAGCTCCTGCTGCTGCTCAGCCTCTGCCTCGAGCGTCGTCCTTGCCCCTAAACTTGTGTCCCCTGGATCAGCTGCACTGCCACTGCCCACAGCTTCGCAGGGCCATAGAAAACTCTTCTGCTCGAGAGAAGAAGGGAAAAGAAAGAAAACCATAAACCCTGAATGTGAAGGCGTCTCAGCGCCGGAGGACGAACTCTCCTCTCCCGAAGCCGCGGCCGAAGCCCTTGGTGCCCTCGGGGCTGTGGGGCAGGCGCGGGGCCGGGTCCCACAGGCTGAGGGGCTCGGACACCCACTCTGCTGCCGGGGCACTGCTGCGAGCGGGGCTGGAGAAGCTGCTGCTGCCCCAGGGCGTCCAGGACCCCGCCGCGCTCCCCCGGCGGCTCTCGGCGCCCCTCCCGAGCGGGGGGAAGCCCTTGCTGCTGAGGAATGAGCCGGGGAAAGCGTCGGAATTTCCAGCCGTGAAGCCTCTGCCGCGCCAAGTAGGTGCCACCAGGCCCTGGTTGAGGAGGAGGGACAGCGACCCTGAGGCATCATCGGACTCCGGGGAGCTGCTGGGCAGGGAATCCTCGAGGCTGCCGGGGAAGGTCAGGGCGGGCGGCGGCACCTTCCATCCCGCCCGCTCCTCCCCGCCTTTCTTCTTGCCGCCCTTCCCGCACAGCCGGACCACCCTGATGCTGTGCCAGTCGCGGTGCCCGAGGCTCTCGAAGGCCCTGCGGGCGCTCTCCAGGCTCTCGTACTCCACCAGGGCACAGCAGCGGCTCAGCAGCTCCGGGAACCGCGAGGTGTATTTGCGCACGTCCGAGGGCAGCTTGCGGCCCGGCCGCAGGAGGCGGATGGAGACGATGGCGCCGAAGGGGCTGAACATCCTGGTGATGGTCTCCAGGAAGTTTTTCTGCAGCGGCACGTCCTGCTCCCGCGGCTGCAGCTCCCAGGCCAGCAGCAGTTTGCTGGGGGGGACGCTCAGCAGGTGCTCGGGGATGGGGAGCCGCCGCCTCACTTTGGTGCCCTCCTTGTTCACCTCCAGCAGCGCCGAGAACTTGAGGGCGTAGAGGGTGAGGCGCCAGTCCCGGGTCAGGTATTTCACCTGTGCAGAGAGGGTGGAATCGCCATCAACCTGCCCTAAACCCACCCTCCAGGCAGGCTGTGACCCCATCCAGTATCCCCCACGGCCACATCCCCCTTCTACCTGAGCAGCTTTGGGGTCTGCAGACAGCTCCCAGTGTTTTCTAAGCTCTGGCAATAAACTACAACTTCCCCCTAAGCCACACCACCAGCACTGCCCTGGGGTTTTTTTGGGTTAAGGGATGATCACTCCCAAAGCAGTCCAGGAGAAACAAGGGTAGAAAAGGTGAATCCAGCCCTGGGGGTGTTTTGAGGAGTGTTCACTGTCCACCCAGTCACCCTCCCTGGGGACAGAACTGCTGCAGGGTTTTGAGGGTAGAGATCACCAAGACACAGCCCAGAGCCCCCATACACTCCTCTGGAGGCATCCAGAGCATACCTAAGACTCACCTTCTTGAAGGATGTCAGCAGTTTGATGCTGACAAAGCCCATCTTGTTCTTCTGCACGTGTTTGAGGAGGAAGGCGTCCTTGGCCAGGTTCTCGTCGGACAGGTAGAACTCCACCTGCGCCACGATCCTGCGCACCAGCTGCGGCTCCGGGGCGGGGCAGCTGCAGTCCAGCAGAGCCACCCCCAGCTCACAGGAGCTCCTGCCACAGCCGTGGGGACACACAGGTGAGACATTAATTTTTAAGAATTAAAGACTTTAGTTAAAGTAGATATTGCTGAGGTAAGGTAGATAAATTTCCCTCTATTAACAGAAGCCAGATTTAAGGAACTGATAAATCATGAGGCCTGTTTATGTGTTCTGACTAATCAATAGACTCCAAGAATACAATACAATCATAAATCAAACAGTGCTGGAAAAACAGGATTCAGCTGTCACGTAACACTAAAAGGTTAAAAAGTCAAAGCAAGGAAGACCCATCTTACTTCATCATTTTGAGACCCCGCCACATAAAAAGGACCACCGACCCATTTCAAAGAACAAACCACACATGCTTAATGGCTCTTTGGCTAATTACCATATGAAGAGGAGAATAGGATGTACCAGAGTTATGAATGTGCATTTGTGTTTTGGGTATTCAATACTCCTGTACATAAAAAGACCCTGTGACCGTCTGTAAATGGCCCATGTGTGTTTGGGAGCTCTCCCTGCACGCTGCCTGACATCGTAATAAACATAATAAATGTAATAAACATCCACTTTCTAACTTTGAACTATTAGGGAGTCATAGTTGGATATGGATATTAGATCAATATCCATATTTTTTAATAAATCCCAGGGGTGAGCTGCTGCCCAGGCCACCGTGGTGGGGCAGCAGAGACACCACGGGCACACAGGGCTGCCTACCAGCCTTGCCCTGGGCACAGGGAACAACTCCAGCCGTGCCTTGTGAGCCTCCCCAGAGAGCCAGACTGAATGAGACACATCCCAAGGGACAAGGGACACGGCCCCAGGCAAGGGACACACACACCCACAAGGAGCAGGGCTCAGCCCCTCCCCACGTACCCACTGTAGCTCTCCACGATGTCCTTCTGGCCGAGCAGGGCGAGGGAGCAGCTCCACGGGGGAGAGAGAGGCTGTGCCAGGAGGGAATTTCTTGGTACAGACACTGGAGTGCTGCAGCTGGGCTGGGAATCGAGCCCCAGGGCCACTGCAGAGCCACGTGAAGACATTGTCCTTCACCTGGGATGTGACACAGGGGGACAGTGCTGGGACACCCTGAGCACAGCAGCCCTGGGACAGAGCCCTGCCCTGGGCTGCAGCCCCCCAGCCCAGCCCAGGGGCACTGCAGGAGGTGATGGTTGTGTCTTTACCTGTTTGGTACCTGGTAGCACTGGAAGGGTGGAAGTTCTAAGTTCTAGCAGTGCATCCCAGACACCCTGCAGGCAGCAACTCCCAAATTCCCCTCAGCTCCAAACCAGGGTTCCCAGAACACAAAGGGAAAAAAAAAAAAAAAAGAAGAAAAAAAAAAGAAAATAAAAGAAAATAAAAGGAAAGAAAGAGAGAGAAAGCCTGCAGGGTGAGGGGGTGTGGGTTTATAAACACATCCTGAAGGACCTGCAGGGGTGGTTGTGGACCTGCCCCCAGACTGCCTGCTCCAGGTGAAACCTGTTTGTGGTTAAACTGCCCCAGCTGAGCCCTGGGACGAGCCAGGCTCCTCCTGCCTCAGCTGCAGAGCCAGGCCAGGGACCAGGCAGGGTAGGGCAGCAGAACCTGTCCCCTCTGGTACCCAGGGGGGTGTGGATTGCAGCCATGAGGCCTCTCACTCTGTGTCTGTGTAGGGACAGTGACAGCTACATGGAGGGGAGGGAATCTTCTGTCCAGAGAATCCTTTGGGCTCTCAGGGCTGCCAGAGCAGCAGGGAAAGGCCCTTCTCCCTGCAGGAACATCCCCCAGCCCAGGGAGGGAGCAGGGCTGGGGTGAAGCCCAGGGCAGGGAAGGGCTGGGGGACAGGAGGGCCCCTGGCTCCAGGGGGAAGGGTCTGGAGTTGGAGCATCCCCATGGCCCCACAGAGGGCTGGGGACAGGGGGCTGGGGCAGGCAGGGGGTGACACTGGGCTGGGGACAATGCCAGGGCAGGGGGGCTGGGGCAGGCAGGGTGGAAACTGGAGCTGCCACTGGAAGGGCTGATGCTGGGAGCCCACCTGAGCCTCCCCTGCCAGTCCAGGCTGATGTCCCTGTGCCCTGTGGCCACATGGGCAGGCCAAGGGCTCCAGTGGCACAGGAGAAGATGCTGTTTCAGACCAAACGATTGGAGAAGTTGCAAACAAACAACAGAAGGTGGCTCTGGCTCCTGTTTTCAAATCTGTATTTTTGTGTTGGTTCATTTTGAGAACTTCATCTCATTTCTCTTCACAAGTTCCTCTGTCCCAGAGGCTTCCTGGACACAGCTGCCTGTTCTCTGGTGCTGTGGGGACAATCCAGGAGTGCCAAACCATGAACCTAAAGCCATCCCAGCCAAGGGACACATTCCTGAGGGGACAAACAGGGCTCATCCCACCCTCCCATCCCAGACTGAAGCTCTCCAAGCTGTCCTGGCTGTCCCCAGACCAGCAGCACCTCCCAGGCTGGTGGCACTGCAGTGTCCCCTGCCCCTCGGGCTGCTCCCCAGGGATCCCTGGGCTGTGTCACCCTGCCCAGCTCCAAGGTCACCCTTCTGGGGTGAGCCACAGGGAGTGGCAATGTCCAACTGCTCCTGGAATGTTTTACCCCTCTGATTTCCCCAGGCTTGGTGTCAGCCCCTGGCCACCTCCCCTTCTCCTGCCACCTCCTGGTGCTCTCTGCTGGTTGGGAGGAGGTGGAAGACAAAATCCTGGGATGGTTGTGCTGAAATCCCTGCAGGATTTGCCCATCTGGGAGGGGTGATGGAGCCAGAGGCAGCTGAGGATGGGGGGTGTAGGAACTAACAGGAGGATTTTGAGCTGTGTTTGCTTTCTGCTCAGAGGCAGATTTTCTCAGGGTTAGCCCAGCTCCCCTGGGGGAAATAATGCAGGAATCTCCTGTTTCCAGACCCAGATTCCCAAAGGAAGAGGCTCAGTCTGGTCCAGCCAGACTGGGCATAATCCAGAGGGAGAGAGAAGCAAAGGCACAGAGGCTGAACCTTCCAAGGGTCAGAGCAGCAATGACCCAGCACTTGTCACATCCCTCCCATCCTCACTGCTCCCACCCTCTCAATTAGTCTGGAAGCTTAATTAGAAAAATCCTCCTGTGGCCTGTGCTGAGTCTGATCCTTCAGCCTCTCCTCCCCTCTGAGGCTGGCAGTGACAGGGGTTATCCCCACACACCAGCTGCTGCTCCAGGGGGCTCTGCCTTCCTGCAGACCCCATATCCCTGCCCAAAACTGCTTCAATTACCCTGCCCTGGGCAGCTCCTGCATCCCCCGAGGCTGCTGCAGCATCTCCTGGCACCTCTCAGGGATCACAGAAGAAACGGGACCACGACACTCCTTGTGCAGGCCTGAGCACTGGATACACATTTATTGCTGTTCAGCTTCAGCTGGGAATTCTGTGCAAGGGGTTTGGGAGCTTCTCCAGCCTCCTCACACGCTGCTGCAGAGCTCCAGAGCATCTCCTCTGCATGCTGGATTCCCTTGGAGGAAGAGCTGAACTCAGTGGGAGCAGGGCAGTTAAGATTTGGTCACTCAGTTGTTTTTTTAGACTCTCTTATCTCATCAGCAGGATCCCAAGTGTGGACTCTGACCCGGCGAGTTTTCATGGTTATGTACATTTAAATCTGCCTCTCTCACTTCTCTCCTGTCACTTCCATGTGAGACATTTACAGACAAACACCACCCTGCCACAACAGCATGAGACAGAGGGAAGATGTGCCACTGCACACACTCTCACTTCCCTTGCCATTGGGAATGTGCTTGAAAGTGTCACTTGGCCTTTAGTGCCACTGGGAAAGAGAAAAGCAGAGATTTGGACAGAATATACTCTGCTTGGCAAACGCACACGAGACCCCTGGAAAAGCTCACACCAAACACTGCAGCATTAGAAACCATAATAATAAAAGCTATTTATGACACGGCCTTTATTCACAGAGAGATTTGCCCCAGGGCTTGGTTTTTGCAGTTTAGCTTGATGACAGATCCACCCCCTCCTCTGCCCTGCAGCCCACAGCACCCCAGGGTGACCCACAGCACCCCAGTGTGACCCACAGCACCCCAGGGCAGCCCACAGCACCCCAATGTGGCCCACAGCACCCCAGGGCAGCCCACAGCACCCCAGGGCGACCCACAGCACCCCAGTGTGACCCACAGCACCCCAGGGCAGCCCACAGCACCCCAGTGTGGCCCACAGCACCCCAGTGCAGCCCACAGCACCCCAGTGTGACCCACAGCACCCCAGGGCG
>JBBMKD010000103.1:3297930-3309914 GCA_037834095.1 Argya squamiceps
CAGTTTCTCTGCTGGAGAGGCTGACTGGGATCTGGAAGGGCCCTGGCTGCACTCCCAAAAGACTCACTGTTACAGGAGATTTTAGCCTGCTAGCAGCTGCTAACTTTCTCCCAAGGAAAAGCTTCTTCTCAAAACAATCTTGGCAAACAACTCTCCTTTCTCAAAAGAATCTTTCTCCAGGTGGTGTTTTGGTGTTTCTCTAGTTTAACCAACAGGATTAGAGAGGTGTCATTCCTATTCACCAATCATGTTATTCACCAATCATATTCCAATACATGGAATTGGAATATTGGAACACCTTATAAAAGGTAATAAGAATTAGACAATAAAGCCTTTTTTCAATACTCTTTGCCTTCTGAAATATTTGGAGTCTGTTATCTTTCTTTCGTGTCCTACAACGACAGTAGTGGTTGGACTCAAATCACCTTAAAGGTTATTTCCAACCTAATCCTTGTGCCAGGCATTTGGAACTGTCAGTCACTCTTTGGGCAGAGGGGGTTGTAAAACATGTTGAGGGCACAGTGTGGTTTGTGAACCAATGGTGTCTCTTTGGGTGCTGCTCAGTTTGGGCTGGTTTGTAGGGAATAAAGGATTCTGACCTCTCCCATCACATCTCCCTGGCTGCCTGGGCCACACAATGCTCCAGCAGGTAGAACATGCACTTATAAAGCAGTGGAAGGACCCAAACCTAAATAATTCTATGATTCCATTATTTATTCTCTGTAAGCTATGAGGTTTTCACACTCTGCCTCCAGCAGAGACCAGCAAGGTGGAAAGAGGCACTAAAAATCCCTGGCTTTAGGAGAGCAGGAGCCTTGGGACAATGCCAGTCACTCCTGTGCTTTCCAGGAGGACAGCCTCATTCCAGGGCAGAGAGAACAGGGAATGGTCCCAGCCCCAAGGCTGCCAGAGCTCCAGGAGTGTTTGGACAATGCTCTCAGGGATGCTCAGGGTGGATTGTTGGGGTGTCTGTGCAGGAACAGGGGCTGGTGATGATCCCTGTGGGTCCTTTCCAGCTCAGGATATTCTGTGGCTCTATGATCTTCTCCCACAAAGTTTTATCTGCAATTTCAGGACACAGGAACAGCTCCATGGACAGAGCATCATCAGCCTCTGGTACAAAGGAATTGTCCCACCTCTCCTCCCACTCCTGGCTGATTTTGGTTCAGAATCAATCTTTGCACCAATGGCCAAACCCCAGCAGGAACTTCCAATCCCTGTGGAAAACTGCAAGATGCAGAAACACCCTGGGCCCATCTCTGCTCACCTTGGTCTGCACGACCTGTGGGGGGAATTCACTCATGGCATTCATCAGCCACCCTTCCAAACTCTTGGCAAAGTTCCGGATGGCCTGTGTCAGTGTGCCTGCAAAGAAGGCTGCACGGTCAGAAAGGCTCCTCTGTACCATTTTGGGGTATCATTTTCTAGCTTAGGAGTGCTGGGAAAGCACAGCCTGTGGGCTGGTTAGCTGGGATGTCAACTCAACATCAAAGAAATCAGCTGGGTTGATGCACTCAAATTATTCTTTGATGTTACTACTCAAATTCGTCTTATTATTCTTTCTCTTTTTCTTTTTCATTTTTCTTTTCAATTTTCTCTTACTCTTATTCTTATTCTT
Source organism: Argya squamiceps (assembly GCA_037834095.1). NCBI lineage: Eukaryota > Metazoa > Chordata > Aves > Passeriformes > Leiothrichidae > Argya > Argya squamiceps. The sequence goes on from JBBMKD010000103.1 coordinate 3,299,549, forward strand.
ATTCTTATTCTTATTCTTATTCTTATTCTTATTCTTATTCTTACTCTTACTCTTATTCTTACTCTTATTTTTATTCTTATTCTTATTCTTATTCTTACTCTTATTCTTATTCATCCTTATCCTTATCCTTATCCTCATCCTCATCCTCATCCTTATCCTTATCCTTATCCTTATCCTTATCCTTATCCTTATCCTTATCCTTATCCTTATCCTTACTCTTATCCTTACTCTTATCCTTATGACAATTTGGCTTAGAAGTCATTTCCAGCCTAAATATTTCTATGTTTTTTTTATTTTTCTTATTTTCTTTCATCCTTTTCTTATTTATGGCCCTTCTGAGCATTTTCCAAGCATTGAAATTCACTCTTCAAAGACACCCTTGTGTCCCAGCTTGTGACAGCCCTCAGAGGGACATTTGGGAATCCAAATCAGAGAGAAAACCCTCAATATCCCATCATTAAACTCCCAAAAATTTGACCCCAAATTTCCAGGAGTGCAGTCAGGGACAGGATGGTCCTGTGCAAACAAAGACCTCCAAGGAACCACATCCCAAAGAGTCCCATATCCAAACTGTTTTTTACCTGACTCCTGGCCAAAATCAGATGTGATCTGTAACACAAATTTAAAAGGGAGGGGAATTCCCAGGGGGTACAGAACATCCCCCAGTGCAATGCTGCAGGAGGAACTCTGCTGTTGCCTTTATATTTAAGCCAAACAAGTGGGTTTTTACAGTGGGAATCTTTGTGGCAAGTGGTGGCCAGAGTGAGATCAGGCTCAGAACCAGGAGGGGCTGGGGGTACTCACTGGGCACTGGCCTGAGCACGTCAGGGATGAGGATCTCCACCAGGGCCTGGTACAGGATGTGGTCACAGCTCCTCATCCACTTGAGGATGGGCTCGTACTTGCACAGGGTGATCAGTTTGTCCTTTGGGAGGGTCCCTTCGGGTTCCTCTTCGCTGCAGGAGGAGGAGGAGGAAGGAGACAGAGTTAGCAGCAGGTTTGCATTCAGTGCTTTCCCCCTCCTCTGCATTTCTAACTCCAGTTTTCAGCAGAAAAAAGATATTTGTGTGCCTTGCAAAAGGAAATGTTTGACTGTTTGTACAGGTCTTGTGTCTGGCAGCACCTCCCTGTCCTTGGGGCCAGAGCTTGGAGCAGTTTTCCCTCAAATCCACACTCCTGGTGCTCAGCCTGCCTTCCCCTCTTCCCTTTTTAACTTCACTGCCTCTCACACCCCCCTGTTCCTGTGGGAGCTGAGCTCCAGCACAGTCATTTCAGCCAGCAAAGGCTGTGCTGGTTCCTCCTTACAGCCCCAGCTGCTCCCAAAACCTGCCCACCCCTCTTCTCTCTCCTCTGCTCTCCACCTCCTGAGCCACAGCACTGGGGATAAAACTTTGCAGCCAGTGAAGGGACAGATTAGATGATATTGAGATGTTTTCAAGGTGTTTAAAACCTCCAAATGCTGAATGTTTTTGGAAGGAAGGAGACTGAATGTTTGGATGAGAACAGAACATGTTGTCTGTGACTGACCAAGGCCAATCCAGCCTCCATTATTTTCACTTTGTAGATGTATAAAGGCACAAGATATTTGTTACACAGCGAGCAGAAAGAGCTGAAACCTGAATGCACTACTAGAGCATCACAGCAGAGCTGCTCACCCACACATTGTGTCAGGAACTGGGAATCTAGAAGGGTCTTTTCCCATGAATTGCATCAAAATCATTAAAGCCAAGCCTTGGACATGCTCTAAAGGGGAACTTGGAGCCTCAGGCTGCAGAATTTTAGTGAGGGACTCCATGAGCATCACTACTGGAAAATCCCACATGGAGAAACAGGTTATGAAACTTGCTGTGAAGTGCATCCCTGTTCTGCATCTTCTCACACTTTCAGTGTGCCACTTCCCTAATATTTGGGGTTTATATTTCTATTTCTATATTAAGAAGGGGGGGAGTGTGTTGTTTACTTCTCTGGGTTACTGGCAGAGGTGGGAGAGGTGGGAGAGCCCTGCAGAAAAGCTGCCTCCAGTTTCCCCTGTGTACCTAGAAACAGCTCCTGGGGTATTGCAATCTGCCTGGGAGCTGTTCCCTCAAGAGAGTGAGATTTTAAACCAAGCAAACACAGCTGCAGTGAGTCCTTGCAGGAAAATATCCCATGGGCAACATGTACAGGGCCATATTCTACACATTTTTAAGGGATTTTTGCTTATTAATCAATGTTTTACCATTTTTCTTCTGAAGAGAAAACCTTTGTCTTTATAGCATCAGTAAAAGTGGACATATTTGTCACAGAAATTTTAAGAAGAAACCTTCATTTTTTCAATTTTATCTGTTTTCACTTATTTCCATTCCCCTGGCAGCAGCTCCCAATGCATAAAGGATGAGGAAGAGGCACAGCAACGAGCCAGGCAGGAGTGAAAAGATTAAATCAGCTTTTTTGCAATGATCTGCCTCAAAACACGAGGCACTGACAGGTCTGGGCAGCCAGGCAAGGCAGAGAGTCAGGCTGGATACCTCTAAAACCTCAGAGAGTCCCTAAAATCTGAGCCAGAGGATGGCACTGACTCATGGCAGGGAATCATCACCCTCTGAGCTCTTGGGAAAGCAGAATCCCATTCCTTGCTGCAGGAGGTACAAGGGATTCAGATGTCCAGCCTCAGGATGAGAGGAAACAGCCTCAAGCTGCCCCAGGGCAGGTTTAGGTTGGATATGAGGGAAAAATTCTTCACTGAAAGAGTGATCAGGCACTGGAACAGGCTGTGCAGGGCAGTGGTGGAGTCACCAACCCTGGAAGTGGCCAAAACATGTGGGGATGTGGCACTTGGGGACGTGGTTGAGTGGTGACAACCAGTGCTGGGTTGATGGATGGACTCGATGATCTTGGAGGGCTTTTCCAACCTCAGTGACCCCACAGGTCTCTAATCTAGACTTTCCCAGGGCTCTGAACTTTGCATTACAATATTAAACACTTCCTACATTCTTTGTCACGGCCCTGCAGGGCAGGAAGGACTCCCAAATTCTCCAAAGAACTCACAAAGCCTCAAAACACTTGATGCACCTTAAAAAGAGATCTACCTGCAAGAAATGGAGCAGGGAAGGCCGGGGAGTACCTGGAAGGCAGAGCAGTGGGGCCATCACTAGGGGGTGCCTTGGGACTCCAGAAGGATTGCCACAGCTTCTCGATGTAGTGAAACTGGAGGTTCATCACGACATCCAAAGTGGCCTGACAGAAGGAACACCACGGGGTCAGCACTCAGCTCGAGTGCTGCCACTCACAGATAATAATTTACATGGAAAACAACGGAATTAGCACTGTTTTATTAAACAACTTAACAAAACACAGTGAAAAATAATCAATGTTTGAGCTGCAATCCCTGGCAAATGAAGCATTCCTGATTATATTCCAGCTCTTCCTAAGAGTGGGATATGAGCTGGTCACATGAATGATGCCCCACATCAGTTAATAAATCAATTACAAATAATCACCAAAGAATATTGTAAACAATCACCTCACAGTGTCTCCTGTAGAGAACCTGCAGAGTTTTCACGTCGTTCAAGGTGAAACCTTCTTGTAAGAGGACATTGCCAAGATCAGGGGCTGGGAACTCGGGGAAGACATGGGTTACATCTGGGAAAAGAAATTGGGAGAGATGGTGAGGGTTAGGAAAGCTCAGAGCACAGGTGAGCACAAGGTGCTGCTGTCACTGGAGGCCCTTTCATGTTCCAGCTGGGATGAGACAGGAAAAATGAGATAATTTAGTCCTTTCCCTGATTTGTGCTGTTATACTGACAAAAAACAAACAACCACAGCCCAGTGGATTCAGTGGGGAAAGAATATTTTTCTTAAAAGAAAAGGATTTCCTTAAAACCCTTTCCTTTCTGTTTGTACTAAAACAAACAAGAAAACATTATCCTCATCTACCAGCCATTAGAATTTCCCTGAAGCCTGGAAAATGTCTCTCTGGTATTTGAGGAGCACATTGGGGAAGAGAACTGGCCAGCAGAGGTGCCAGGAGCTGGGATTTGTGATGGAGATCCAGGACCAGCAAATCCAGAGGGTCTGTTCCACAGGGAGAAGGTCAATATGGATCAGCTCCCCTCAGATCCCCACTGCTTTCCCCACCCTGGCCAGGACCTCCACTCTTCCATGGAATTTAGATAAAAATGGATTAAAAATGTACTGTGAGGGACCCAACAGACCTGTGGGCTCAAGGGAAAAACCTTCCTGGGGAGACAGGAGTTAGCAGACAAACTTAGCAAGTGTGACACTACAAAAAGCTCTAGAACACATATTATATATATTTTAAAAACCCATTAAATTATATATATTAATAATATATATTAATGTATATAATATAACATATAATAATATAGTAATAACAAAAATAATATCTATAAAAATAAAATAAAAGAAATAAAAATAAAAATAAATTAAAATAAATATAAAATAAGATAAAATATAAAAATAAAATAATAAAAAATTTAAAATAATATCTATAAAATAAATAAAATAAATATATAGATATCTGACAAAAATAAAATGCTGTAGATTTATTAGGAAAGCAAACAAATGCACAACAGTGAGGACTTGCTGGATAAAACCTTCCCCTTAAAGCCCAAATCCCTGATGTGGAATAATTGATCCCCATCTCCTCACCTATGAACTGCTGGTGGTGCTGGCTCTGAGCAGCCACTGACTGCTCGGGGGTGGTGTGGGGGTTGCTGTTGGATGCACTCTCTGCCATCCCATCCATCTTCTGGGCTGCTCTGTACCTAAATTCCACCAGAATTTGGATGGATTAGGATCCACACAGACAGGAGAAAACACCTACATGTTATTTACAACAGAGGTCTTTGAGTTCCTGGAGTGCTTGGTACATTCAAGGCAAACATGGTGGGGGCTGATCATTTATATTGTGGACTCAGATGGAGGGGAAATGAGAAGCTCCTTTTGAAGAGCTTCCCCAAGACAGAATTAAGGGGACTAAGAAGTTGGGTGACACCAAAAAAGAGAAGCAGAGCTGCAGTGGGTTCCAGAGCAGACTGTCTCAAGCACTGACTTCTGCATTTACTTTCTGTTTGGGAGCTGAAGAAATAAATTCTGCTCCTTCTGCACTTCAGCAACAACCAGAAGTGTCCATGCTGGCGGGAGGCAATTCCAAATCCCTTTCCACACTGGGTTTTTTCTTTAAAATTACTCAGGCACAAGACTAAGCATGGCACCATTTAACTTGCACTTTTGGAGAGAAAAACACCCAAACCCCCAAAATCCACCCAAATACAGCACATGCCCCCACCAGGTCTTTCACATTGATTTGGCACCAACATCTCCACAGCTGAGACCCTAAACCATTCTGGCTCCGGGGAGGCTGTGAAAGGTGGCACACAAGGTGGAACATGCCACTGGTGAGGAGAATAGACAGATAAATCCCATTCCATAGAATTCCAGAAGAGTTTGGGTTGAAAAAAATCCTTTAAAAGCCATCTGGTCCAACTCCATGCAGTGAGCAGGGACATCTGCCACCAAAACAGGTCGCTCCAAGTCTCATCCAACTTGGCCTTGAATATTTCCATGGACGGGGCATTACCTGGGATAGGTTTTGGACCTTTCCACAGCTCGGCTCTGCTTCTTCAGCAACCTGCTTTGAAGTTCCCAAATCCCAGGGACCTGCTGAGTGTTTTGGGCAGGGGCTGGGAGCACCCACCTCTGTTTTTGGTGGATGGGCTGCTGCCTCATGGCCATGTACTGGGTGTCCTCCTGCAGGCGGTTCAGCGGCGACTCTGGCTTCAGGCGGATCCCATAGTAGTGATATTTGGAATTTCCCCTGCAAATATCAGCTCAGTCAGTGCAAGGGGCGTTGTGGCCCTGCTTGCTTGGACAATACATCCCATTTCATGCAGCTGAATCCCCCTGGGCCAAATCCACACAGGCCCAGGAGTGCCCAGAAATGTGAGGATTGAATTAGAAGCTTCAGAGAAACTAAAACACAAAAGTCCACCCAGATGTGTAGTAGAAATGCAAGTTTAGTTTTAAATAAATGGAGGATTTTAAAGTGCCTTAAACAAATAAGGCCCTGTGTCCAGTAAGAAAAGGACCTAAAACCTAGTTTAAAAGTCTTTGCCTTTTGCAAAGATAGATAAACTCTAGACATAATGAAAATAATGTAACCTTGCTAAACATTCCTAGATGGAACAGACAGAATTATATATGTAGAATTTGTGTCAGAATTTACCTTTGTCTTCTCACATCAATTTTAGCTCAGGATAGGTCCAACACTATTGTAACAAAATTCATGTTTAAGCCTGATTGGCTAAAAATAGAATAAAATGGACTGAGAATGTTAGAACAGACACATTGGACTCACAAAAACACTGATGCTGCTGTTGTTGCTATTGCTGTGACTGCTGCTGATAAGATGCTTAGGGGACATGGGATATGTGCTGCTGCTGCTTCTGCCTGGGAATTGTAAACTTCATGTTACAAGGCTTCTGCAAACTGCTACAGACTGATAATTTTGCCTTCCTGGGACTGATTTACTGATGCAATAAAGGACTTTGCTTTTACAACTACCCAGCTTGTGGTCTTCAGTGAAGACATGCCAAAATCTCAGCGACAGCCAAGCACAGTTTGAGTGGCTGAAGGGATGAACTGATGAAATGCCATCATCCCTGGGAAAATTCAAACCCACCTGTGGCCAAGTGCAGTGGCATCCACACTTAAACCTGGCCAGGTTTGTTCCAAGCAACCCATGGTGACTGGGGAAGGGAGGAGGGAAGTGCTACAATAAAAATTGTTATTAAACAGAGTGACTGGAAGACCACAGGGGATGCTTTGCTATTTGATTAGGGTTTAGGGGTTTGTTTTTTCCATAAAAACAAGCATCCATCTTTAGCTAGACTTGGATAAAACGAGCCTGACTTAAAGGCCCACTATGAACAGAAAAATGTCTTTCTGCTGCCAGCACTTCTGCAGCAACAGCACCAGGCTTTGATGTGGTTTTGTCCTTGGAGCTGCTCATTTTTGTAGGTTTTGTAAAAACTGAAAGCTTTCTGCAAGCACAGGGGGCTGGAATTCTTTCTCCTTTGCTGCTGTGGTGCTCCTTAGGAGGATGTGATTCCACCACATTGGAGAGAGATGTGTCAGCTGAAGTTTTTCCACCAAACTGGAATTTTTTGGTCCCAGTGGGAGTGAGGACAGTCCTGCAGCCATGGACACGTGGTGACAGTGTGTCCAAGTTGGCTTCAGCCCATTTGTCACCATAAATGGGTGAATTGACTCCTCAGAGGGAGAAGAGACCAAGCCAGGAAAGCACCAACAGCATCTCCAGAGCACAGAGTAGGGAGGCTTCAAATTCCTTTGCTGTGCCACTAAAACTGGGACTGGAGGCACCTTAAATCCAAGGATACTTCCCATTGGAAAATTAGAAAAATATAAGAAAGGAGTATTTATCAAATTGGGTCCTTTTTGGGGAGAATTTGTTCTTTTCAAGGGCCTATTTGTATTGTTGGGTCTTTGTCACTGCACCAAAGGCTTTTACACACACCCCATGTTCAGCCCTAAGTGATTTAAGTGCCTGCAAATTAAATAACAGCTGCCTTTATAACCTAAAATTACAATGAGCAAGAAAATAATTGGGGTCAGCTCTTTCCATACTAATTGAGGTTCCCTGTCCCCTTCCCAACCTGCACATTTGCAATTTTCAGTGCAGTTTTTTTGCTGGCTTGTTTATTCTTTAATCCTTGATGGGATTAAATAATTTCTCTCCTCCAAAGAAATTACTTCAGAGCTCTTGCATTTGACCCAATCTAGAGAAATCCAGTGTTCCTCTGCTCTTCCTATGACTGTTACCTTCACGTTCCAGCTGTGGAATGCCCTGGTCACATCTGGTTTTGTTCTCATTTAAAAGCCCAGATATTTTAGCTTGAATTTTGTTATAAAATCTTCAACAATCAAAACAATGAATGTTTTACAGGCAACATATCACCCACTTTTAAAATATTATAAGCTGGGATAAAGTTCACACTCAGCTGTGCAGAAGCTTTGGATGCTCCCTTGAAGGACACGTCTGTAATTACAGGAGTTTATTTTCTCATGTTACACTTTTCTTGTAACATCTTACAGATCTTTGACAGTTTAGAAGAAAAAACCCTCTTGCAAGATTCAGCCTGATGCTTTGGCTATTTCAGAAATAAACCATTTATAATTTTGCACCTTATCTGCACCAAAGCTGTGGGCACAGGGTCTGTCGTGGGGGATCTTTACTGGACCCAAAGGGAGAAACGGCTTCACCCACCCAAAATTTTGGGCTCTGCAGTGGAAATTGTGAGGATGAGTTACCTCATCTTTGTCAGACAATACAGAATCCCAGAATATCCTGACTGGAAGAGACCACAAGGATCACTGAGGCCCTGCACAGACATCCCAACAATGGAGTGTTGTCCAAACGCTCCTGCAGCTCTGGCAGCCTTGGGGCTGGGACCATTCCCTGGGGAGCCTGGGCAGTGCCCCAGCAGCCTCGGGGAGAAGAACCTTTCCCTGAGCTCCATGCCAAGCCCTGACACAGCTCCAGCCCTTCCCTGGGATAATGGGACCCTCCTGGGACGAGAAGCAGTTCAGGTTCACATAAAACACATTTCCCCACCAGATCAGGGTCGGATGTCTCTGTAGATCTCAAAACCGAAAAACCTGAACCTTCTAAAGATGCTCAGGAGGTTCTGAATGCACCAGAGATGCTGCAGGAGGGTTGCTTTGTGTTTATTTCACTGCAGATCCCCACCCACCTGGTGCCCAGGCGCCGGGTCCTCAGCCCCATGAAGACGGAGCGGATGAGTTTCCCGAAGGACGCAGCGTTGACGGGGTCCAGTTTGTGCTCCTGGCAGTGCCTCAGGTAATGGTTGTACAGGGAGCTCCTGGGCAGGCTCACACCTTCTGCTGTCTCGTAGTTATCCAGCAGCCACTGCAGCTTCAGGCAGGGAGAAATAAAGAACATGCAAGTCTAAAGAGTGCTGGAATGTCAGGCGGGCTCGGCACATAAACATCCGGATGGAGAAGTTCAAGAGAACTGAATAATTAATTTATATTTCACATTAGTTCACATCACTTATAATTTATATAACTTTATGTTAGTTTATAGGATGGCAAAAGCACCCCCAGCCCAAACAAAACCAGTCAGGTTTTTCATTAAAACACAGTTGTGCTGCCACCTCAGTGTCCACCTCGGGTTCGGATGAATTCCTGCAGAACCAAAATAAAGCTGTAAAAACTCACATTTTTCAAGGAAAAGAGATCTTGAGATGCTGCCTAAGAGAAATAAATTTTAGGGGAAGCAAATTGATGCAAAGTCTTTATTAATTGGAAGATTGGCATGTCTGCAACGTCTCCCTTAACAATAAAATTAACGGTTGCCAAAGCAACCTTCAAAATCTGAGGGAACCCATCTACTTTGCAAAATTTACTGTCTGAACTTCTGACATGGCTGTTGATTAAAATTTGCAATTAATGTAAATTATTTATACTGAGCTAGTCTGAAAGGGCAGGTCCAGCACATGGTGTCAGCACAGGAATTCAAATGCAAAGCCCCCAGTCTCCTTTAATTGACTGACTTCAGCATCAATAAAATGAGTCTTGCAATAATTGAATTTTGGAAGGAACTGGACATACACATGGACTAATATCAGCAGGGTGGGTAAGAGGCCTTTCACTGTCATGAGAGATGTCTGGGATTAACATTTTCCAGGCTTCCCTCTCCCCCCAGATCTCCATCCCTGCACCAGAACCAGATCAGGGCAAAACAGACCTGGGCTGTGGATGCCAAATAGCAGCCACAGCATCTCCATACAACTGAGAGTCCAAGCCCATATGGAAACTGAGCATGGATTTAGTCTGGAAATCAGTGGGATTAGACAAAGCCCATGGATCTGCACTCAAACCCTCTCCACTCCCACTCTTATATCCCCCTCTTTTCTCCCATTTTCTCTTGGTGACACTCCAAGGTCCCAATTCACCACGAGGCTGGAGTTTTACATCAATAATTCTGTGAAAACACAACCTGAGCTGTGTGATGACATCTCTGGCACCTCACTCCAGGGAGCTGTTTCCAGTTTCTGTGTTTCCTCTCCCACTCTGCTCTCACACAGAGGCTTTGCAGCAGCCTCAGTGTGTGTTCTGTGGGTCTCCTTCACACATCCAAATTTAAACTGCTGCTGCACAAAGTCAGCTGGATCCAAACCCGTGCACTTTAAGCTCTGCAATTAAAACTATTCCACTCAGCCTGGAGAGGAGAGGGCTCCAGGGAGAGCTCAGAGCCCCTTGCAGGGCCTGAAGGGGCTCCAGGAGAGCTGGAGAGGGACTGGGGACAGGGGATGGAGGGACA
>JBBMKD010000103.1:3329769-3348000 GCA_037834095.1 Argya squamiceps
TGGCCTTGGGCACTGCCAGGGATCCAGGGGCAGCCACAGCTGCTCTGGGCACCCTGTGCCAGGGCCTCACTGCCCTCACAGCCAGGAATTCCTTTTTAACTTCTAATTTCTTACCTAAATCTGCCCTCTTTCACTTTAAAGCCATTCCCCTTGTCCTGTCACTGCATGGCTTTATAAGAAGTCCCTTTCCAGCTCTTTCATAGGCACCTTTTGGACACTAAAAAGCTGCTTTAAGGTCTCCTTCCAGTGGATTTATTCAACACATTGGCATTTCAGGGAGAGACGAGTTTAAAGCTCTGGTTGCTCAACGTGGCTGGTGATGTCACACAGGCCACCGGGGCCCTGGAAGGCATCACAGACATCTGGATTCCAGGTTGCATCATCACTGAATGAACCAGGCAGATAAGGAGGCTGCTGCCTCTGGAAACCTTCTGTTTGCACACAGCTATCTCGGTATCCAAGCAAACAGCAGGGACAGGAAAGGAAATTCAGGAAAAAAAAAATCTCTAATAACTTCTGGGTGCTATTTGTGGTCCTGCCACCAGCTCCCTCCGTGACCTTGAACAGGATGCTTCCCTTTCCCTGGGCTTCAATTTTCCCACTCCTAAAAAAGCCACAAATACTCCCCTAGGCAAGGTGTTTTTCAAGCACTGGTCTCTGCGGGCTGTCAGAGCCTGAATGCCTTTCAGAAAGACGAGGAGTAACAGTCCAAGCCTTGAGGGCTGATAAAAACTCGCCTTGTCACCGTTTCATTCATAAGGAACCCTTGCCTCCATGTAAATGGCCTTGCCTTTGTTCATCTCCCCTGCCTAAAGCAGCTCCAAACCGCTGGGAAAACAGAGATAAGAGGAGCATTTCAAAATATTTTCTACGTTCAGATTTGCAGGGGGAGTGGGGGGAAAGGAGGAGGCAGCAGGGGGAGATCACAGGGCTGAGGAGGGGATGGAGCAGCATCTCCTGCACCCCAAAAAGAGTCTGGGGAAGGAGGGGGCTGATGCCAGAGCTGGCTCTGGGTGCTTCCTGTGCTGCACCCATGGGTTCTGCCAACCAGGAGATGGATTTTTCCACAGAATGCTTGAGCAGAAACCATCACCCCTGAGCCCTCAGACACAAACGTTTTGGAGCCCTCAGACACAAACGTTTTGGAGCCCTCAGACACAAACGTTTTGGAGCCCTCAGACACAAACGTTTTGGAGCCCTCAAACGTGGAAGGAGTTCTGGTGATGTGAGCCAGAGCAGACCTCAGGGAAATGTTTGGTTTATCTGTCTTTGGTGGTCTGGTCCTGGCTCTGCAGCACATGTGGCGGCAGCAGCCACCCACCCCAGGCAGCTCCAAACTCCAAATTAAAGGGGATTTATGTCCCTGCCTCCCTCAGGCCCAGAGTCCTCCTGCTGTCATTGTGGCCACGTTGCTTTTTGGTTTTATCCTACAGGTCACCACTGGACATGGATACAACTCCCTCTCTGCCTTATTTTTATTTTTTAAGAGCAGCTCACATAAATCAGAGGACAGACTGGCACAGCCTTGGTTCTCATGGGGTATTTAGGTCTTGAATTTACATATCTTTATTTCTTTAAGGTGAAAAGGTAAAACCTATGAGCTACCCTACAGCAGCAGCCAGCTCAGAAAATCATGGAATATGGAATGTTTGGGAGGGGAAGGGATGATTAAAGCTCATCCAATTCCACCCCTGCCATGGGCAGGGACACCTTCCACTGTCCCAGGGTGCCCCAAGCCCTCTCCAGCCTGGCCTTGGGCACTGACAGGGATCCAGGGGCAGCCACAGCTGCTCTGGGCACCCTGTGCCAGCCCTGCCCACCCTCCCAGGCAGGAATTTCTCTCTACAGAATCATACATTTCTATTAGTGCTGCTTTCAAAACATTAAAATTGTTCCTGTTCCAGTGAATCACTCGCTCATTTGAAGAAAAAAAAAAACAGATCATGAACTATTTTATTTAATTTGCTTTTCAAAGCTTACTTGGTCGGTCATCCTTTGATCTTATTTAAAGTTTTCAAATTCCTTTATTACATCCTTTTATTTCTGGCAGGACTTTTGAAATGGAATATAATACTGGGATATAAATGAGGGAAAGGAAAATATCCTCAGTGAGTTTTTTTCATTAGTTTTAAGAACAATCAATTATTTGACCTCTGGGATAAAGTTTTTTTTTATAGCTACTTATATTTAAGCTTCCCAGTAAACCTTGGTGAATGTTATTACCTCCATGGGTAAGAAATCCACTGCCCCTGTCCTTGCCATTCATAAATGAGCTTAACAACTTCTTCTCAAAGGGGATTTAAATGTGGGGCATAAAAACCCAACAGAAAAACGACTGCCTAGAGGTACAGGAAATGTTAAATCAGATTTTTGATGCCTGAAGGATGTATTTACAGAATCATTTCAGCTGGAAAAGACCTTTAAGATCATTGAGTCCAACCATCATCACTGCCAAGTCAACCACGGAACTCCACAGCTTTTATTTCAAATTAAGACCTAAAGGTGGGGAAAGTTTATTTTTTCCAGGTGAAGCTGCTCTAATGATGTTGGGCTTTTTTATTTCTGGTGTTCTTCAAATGCCAACAGCCTTGGCTCTCCAGGTAAACCCAGGCATCCTGAATTTGTAATCATCACCTGTGCAGGCTGTCAGACACGTCCTGTTGTGAGAATTGAAAAGAAATCTGCAGCTAAAATCTCCAAAGACACAGGAGAGGGACAAGCTGAGCTACAGCAAGATTTGTATTTATTGGATTTGATTTTAGAGGTCTTTTCCAACCCTAAAAATTCCATGGTAGAGCTAAAAGCTTTGCATGCACCAGAACTGCAGGAAGCCTGGAGGTGGATGGGATTGCCAATGGTATTTTATACAGGAAAATTCACCTTAAATTAATACAGCAAATAACCTTTGTTCAGCTTTAATATTATCAGGAATTAATGAGGTTTAGTGCAGCCAACAGCCTCAGCTGGCACAGTTTGTGCTCCACGTTTTCCTTCTGCTGAATGGATCTCAGGCTGGCCAGGGGGTGAATTACCCAGGGAATCTCATCCAACCCCATTTCCATATGCAAGTCCATGATACAGCCATGAATTTTTAATAAAAATCTCCTGATATCTGTTATTTTACTGAAAATAATGGGAAGGCTGCAGTTTTACTCAAAAAAAAATTAAATTATTTCTCATTTACTACACTGACCTGAAAGGATCAAAATGGAAATCCAGGTTTTTCCTTGGTTTTTTGGTTGATTTTGTGCAGTTTTTTTGCATGCTTTGAAGGGAAGGTTTACTTTTAAAAATAGTTATTTGGTTATTGGGACTTTTATTGAGGTTTAGTTGGCTTGGAGCTTGGATAAATGGGAAAACCAGAAGAGCAATAACGGAATGCAGCAGAAATAAAAAATGCCATTTAACCATCATGTTCTAGATGGGCTCTAAATGGTATTTTCTCCCCTGGCTGCAGAAAAAGGAACCAGGGAATTTACATTCAATGGTTTCACTACTGAGAATTCTCAACACTCTCAAAACAGACTGAAAAAAATAGAAGTAATGCAAGGAATGGCTGATTTTGATTATTTTCTAGCAGATGCAAGTATCCATCTACTTCATCCACCACACTCTAGGCCACAGTTATTTTACTAAAGAAAACTTTCTTAAATATTTTCCATTTCATTCAACATTTCTGGCTCTGTCTGGATGTAATATCTTGCCCTGAAAAGGCATTGGTTGTGCTTGAAGCAGGGCACAGAAAGGAAGTGTTTCATTCTTTGGAAGAAGGAACTGGTTTATTTGATGTGAATGAAAATGGATCGAGCAACTTCTCCCTCCTCTGAGGCAAATATTTGTGTTAAACCCAGCCTGGCTCCTGCCTCACACACATCCTTCATCCCTGCTGCTCAAAGCATGGCACCTCCAAGGAATAATGGGCCTTCCCCTGAAATTCCAAGCAGGAAAACACCAATTTCAGTTTTTTCCATCACCTAAAATGCTCCCGAGGTGGAGGAGCACAGGAGCAGGACCATGGGGTGCCCCCATCTCTGCATCCTCTTTGGAAAAAGGTGATTCCAGCTCCCTCAGATGGGAAATCCAAAGAAACTCTTTGCTTTTGATGGCTGAGCAAAGGAGAGCTCAGAATCCCCATTTAGGAATGAGTTTTTCCTCAGAGCACACAGGGATGCTGAGACAACAGAGCTCCCACCTGGGCTGTGAGCAGCATTTGGGGTCTGCCTGCTCAGCACCTGAACTCAACCTCTGTCCCTGGTGTTTGTGCAGCTGCCAGTTGTGACATTCCTTTGGCTCAGGTGAGCAACTGGGAACAGCAATTCCTGGGATCTGAACTGCTCTGAAAACCCTGCAAGATGAGCTGCTGCTCTGGCTTTGAGAGGGAGCCAGGAAATCTCACAGAATAAGGGAATGATTTGGGTTGGAGGGACCTCAAAGCTCATCCAGTGCCACCCCTGCCATGGCAGGGACACCTCCCACTGTCCCAGGCTGCTCCAAGCCCTGTCCAGCCTGGCCTTGGACACTGCCAGGGATCCAGGGGCAGCCACAGCTGCTCTGGGCACCCTGTGCCAGGGCCTCCTCACCCTCCCAGGGAACAATTCCTGCCCAATCTCCCACCCAGCCCTGCCCTCTGGCAGTTTGAAGTCATTCCCCTTGTCCTGTCCCTGCAGCTCCAGACAAAGAGCCCCTCTCCAGTTTTCTTGCCAGCCCCTTCAGACCCTGGAAAGATTTGGGAGCAGGTTAAGCCCAGACAGAGCCTTGGCTCATCCAAACCTTGACATCAGCCCCAGAACTCTCCATCCCACGTTGAGGTGACACTGAGCCACCCCACAGAGCCTGGCACAGGGTGGGACAGTGTCCAACATCCCCACAGCAGCACCAACCCTTGGGTACTGCCCCATGCCAGGGGTGGAGCACCCTCCACCTCCCACAACCTCCTCCTCACCCAGCAGGGCCTGGGGAGGGCTTTGGGCCATCTCTGACAGACAGGACATGTCCTTGTCCCCTCCCAGGCTGCTGGGGGCTGGCACCTGCCCCAGCTCACCCACAGTGTCCTGAACCACGTATTGTAACCTTTCCCCTTTGCACGAGCCCTGTTAAGTGGAGGGGAATGGAAGTGGGAAGCAAACATGCCAAGGAACTTGAAAAGAAGCTTTCTGAAGAGACTCCTCATTGCACTGCTTCAAAATTTTATAAACAAGAGAAGGCACCAGACCCTGCCACTGATTAGGTTAAATTAATTTAAAACAGAAGCAAATACTGGCTTGTCCAGGAGCTCCAGTTACCTGGAAACACAGATAAACCCAAAACATACTTTTCAAGGGCAGCAGGCACTATAGCTGGGGTTGGGCTTTTTTTTCAGAAACCTGGTCCTCATGGAAAAATACAAATTTGGAAATAGCTTTTATTAGCAAGTTAATAATATACTGAAATACAAATATACACTCTGTCTTTAATTAGATTTCACAGAATTAAGTCAAGTAATATATATATACACACAAAACTGTTGTGTAACAGCCATTCACTAATCTCTGCTGTTTCTTTAAAAGTAACTTTGAGGACAGAAAAGAGTCAGGAATGGATCTGTGCTGGCCCTGGAATTTGGAGTTTCCTTAAGAGCCAGATGAAATTGAAGAGCAGAAGCCACAATAGTTTAGGGGTTGGCAAAATCCAAATCCCACATGCAGGAATCTCAGACATGAACAGGGGCAAAGCATTGTTGGGAACATCCTCCCCATACAAAAACCTGTCCTGTTTTCTTCTGGGTTAATAACCTGAACACTCCCCAAGCATCAAGGCCAGGATTGGATTCCTTCAGGTCTGGAAGTGATTCCTGCCCTGCTGCTCTTCACCTTCAGGACCCAACAGAGAATCCTGGAATATCCTGAGCTGGATCCCTCAGGGATGATTGATCCAGCCCCTGTCCCTGCACAGACACCCCAACAATCCCACCCTGAGCAGCCCTGAGAGCTCCTGGGGCAGCCTTGGGGCTGGGCCCATTCCCTGGGGAGCCTGGGCAGTGCCCCAGCAGCCTCGGGGGGAAGAACCTTTCCCTGAGCTCCATCCCTGACACAGCTCCAGCCCTTCCCTGGGGTTCTCACACACTTATCTCCACCACTCACAGCTGTTTATTGGAAAGAAAAGTCCAAGAGATTCCAGATTTTTAGTGTAGCACAACCCTGTCAACAAATGGAACTCCTTATTTCTTTCCTATGAACCACCTAAACCTTGACTTCAGAAAGGTTTTGCTACAATGATGGCAAATGTTAGCTAAGAAACAACATCTGGGGATCTGCTGAGCAGTGAGGATGCTTTCACATCTGGAAGGAGGAATTAAAAGTCACACTCTAGTGCTGTAACAAACACATTGGTGCTGCCTGGTGAAAACAATCACAGGTTCTGGGCTTGAATTAATTGTTTCCCATATTTTTAACATGTGTGCTTAGGGGTTTCCCAGGACTGTGATTCAACGGGGGAAATACAATTTCTGAAAATAGAAATATTCTGAAATAGAATCCCAGATTGGTTTGGGTTGGAAGGACCTTAAAGCTCATCTCATCCCACCCCTGCCATGGGCAGGGACACCTTCCACTGTCCCAGGCTGCTCCAAGCCCTGTCCAGCCTGGCCTTGGGCACTGCCAGGGATCCAGGGGCAGCCACAGCTGCTCTGGGAATTCCACCACAGCCCCTCCCCACCCTCCCAGGGAACAATTCCTTCCCAACATCCCATCTAACCAAACCCTCTGGCAGTTTGAAGCCATTCCCTGTGTCCTGTTCCTCCAGGCCCTTGTGAGAAAACAGCGTCTCCAGGAAAAATCTGCCACAAAAGCATCTCAAAAGTTCCTTCCCAGGACACATCTAAAAGTTTCCATCATCAGCCAAAGCAGAGTCTGTGTTTCCTTGTCCCCTGCAGTCTGTGGCTCTCTCAGAGCTGGTGCCTGCTCGCAGGACAGTCCCAGGTACCTGGGTACAGCTAATCCTCCTCTGGCTGAATTGGGCTCGTTTTGGAACAAGGAACTGCAAACCTTGGTGCTGCTTTTTATAGCTTGTCCTATGGCTTTTATAGCTTCTCCAGCATCAGAGAACTGTGCAATGTGTCACTTACTTGACATTAATTCCAAGACATCAGTTGAAATCACACCTGTATTCCACTAACTCTCATTTTTTACTTGCTTAGACTAGACAGCCCTTCACTGGCTGTAAGACCAAGCAGCCTTTGAGGATTTCAGGGTGAAGAAGAACTGATGCAGTGTTCCCTGGGGATTGGCTGCAGTGTTCCATGGGGAATTGCTGCAGTGTTCCCTGGGGATTGGCTGCACTATTCCATGGGGATTGGCTGCAGTGTTCCATGGGGAATTGCTGCAGTATTGCATGGGGAATTGCTGCAGTGTTCCATGGAGAATTGCTGCAGTATTCCATGGAGAATTGCTGCAGTATTGCATGGGATTAGCTGCAGTATTTAATGGGGAATTGCTGCAGTATTCCATGGAGTTTTGCTGCAGTGTTCCATGGGGATTGGCTGCAGTATTCCATGGGGAATTGCTGCAGTGTTCCATGGAGTTTTGCTGCAGTGTTCCATGGAGAATTGCTGCATTATTCCATGGGGATTGGCTGCAGTGTTCCATAAAGATTTCTTGCAGTATTCCATGGAGAATTGCTGCAGTGTTCCATGGAGAATTGCTGCAGTGTTCCCTGGGGATGTGGGGCAGCAGCAGCAGCTGTTTCCAGCCAGCACAGCAGGCACTGCTGCCAGCACAGCCCAGGGTGTTGCTATTTATTTACACAGCACCACTCAGGAGCGTTGTGGTGCCTCACAAAGTGAAGCAGAAGCAGTAACAGACACACACTGGGGCTGTTTGGAGAAGAGATGATTTTGTGTCACATTTTACAGCATCAGTGGAGTGAGGGCTCAGATCTCCAGAAGATCCCACCATGGGGTGAACTGTGGGATGAACTGCGGGTTTGTACTTTGGGAGGCAGAAGAGGAGGAGGAAAAGAAGGAAGAAGAGAAGGAAGAGGAGGAGGAGGAGGTTCCAGGCTGTCCCAGCTCAGCACAGCACAGGGAGCATTGCCCTGACCAGGAACTGGTGTAAAATGGGGAGCAACCACCAAAAACTCTGAGCTCTGCTCCTGCACTCCACAGAAAATGCAGTGAGGGAGAAGAGACCTGGAGTAGGACTTTGGACAAGGGCCTGGAGGGACAGGACAAGGGGGAATGGCTTCAAACTGCCAGAGGGTTGGGTTAGATGGGATATTGGGAAGGAATTCTTCCCTGGGAGGGTGGGGAGGGACTGGGATGGAATTCCCAGAGCAGCTGTGGCTGCCCCTGGATCCCTGGCAGTGCCCAAGCACTGAGCTTGGAGCAGCCTGGGACAGTGGAAGGTGTCCCTGCCCATGGCAGGGGGTGGCACTGGATGTGCTTTAAGGACCTTTCCAGCCCAAACCATTTCATGATTCTGTGATCTCCAGCCACTCTTCAGTCACACGGGGTGGCCCAAAATTAAACTCTCAGCAGTTCTTCAAGCACCCCATTGCTGTGTCCAGTGCACATTTCAGCAAATACAGGGACACCAGCAATTGCCTCCCCACCACTGCACTGCTCCAGTGAGGAGGGGGAAGGAGGAATTTAAGTTTCATAAAGCTGCTGGTGACTGGCACAGATTCCAGGACTAAACAAGACCCCAAATAGAAGATAGAAACTATCCAGAGACAGGCAATTCTCCCTGGAAAGGCAAAGAGAAGGCTGATGTAGGTGTCCTAGAAATGCAGCTTGGGAATATGGATTTGAATATCCCACACTTGGAGAACAGCACTGGTGGATTTTTGGTGAGGATAGCAGTAAGATAAACTGTATCCTACAGGAATGGGAGGAGATAAAGGCTTCCAACAGCTCCACACTGCTCCAACAGCTCCCACTGTCCCAAAGAAAGAGAACTGATTGCTACAGAACTGGAATTAACTGAGTGAGATCGTTTATGCAGGCAATAAATTCCTGTGGGCAGTGTTTTTGGCCTGGAGAACCAGTGGGTAGTTTTGTGACAGGCAGCTTATCCCAGTGACCTTTCTGTCTCTGGTCTGGCTGGACAGGGGCTCTGAGGACCCCAAAACCCACCTGATCTCACCATCCCCAAACCCCACCTCACCCCACCATCTCCAAAACCCACCTGATCCCACCATCCCCAAAACCCACCTGATCTCACCATCCCCAAAACACATTATCCTCAGAACTCACCTGATTCCACCATTCCCAAAACCCACTATCCCCAAAATCCACCTGATCTCACCATCCCCAAACCCCACTTCACCCCATCATCCCCAAAACCTCACCTCACCCCACCATCCCTAAAACCCACCTCACCCCACCATCTCCAAAACTCACCTGATCCCACCATCCCTAAAACCCACCTCACTCCACCATCCCTAAAACTCACTATCACTATCCCCAAAACTCACCTGATTTCGCCATTCCCAAAACCCACCCGATCCCACCATCCCAAAATCCGCTGTCCCCAAAACACACCTGATCCCACCATCCCTAAAACTCACCTCACCCCACCATTCCCAAAACTCACCTGATCCCACAGTCCCCAAACCCACCTCGCTCCACCATCCCCAAAACCCACTATCCCCAAAATCCACCTGATCTCACCATCCCCAAACCCCACCTCACCCCACAATCCCCAAACCCCACCTCACCCCACCATCCCCAAAATCCAGTATCTCCAAACCCCACCTGATCCCACCACCCCCAAACCCCACCTCACCCCACAATCCCCAAACCCCACCTCACCCCACCATCCCCAAAATCCAGTATCTCCAAACCCCACCTGATCCCACCACCCCCAAACCCCACCTCACCCCACCATCCCCACCACGGGCTGGCTCAATCCAGAGACTCCTGATGACTCAAGACGGGTGGAGAATATTTAAACCCTTTTAAACCATAAATTAAGTGGAGGGAAAAAAAACCATCCTCACTGCTAATTCTGAGCCCCCTCTGAGGAGTTTTGGGGACCCCGCTCGGAGCAGCCAAACCCCCTCGGGCGGGCTGGGAAGAGGCCGGGGCGGGCTGGGAAGGCGCGGAGGATGAGGGGAAGGAGGGCCGGAGGATGAGGGGGAGGAGGGCCGGAGGATGAGGGGGAGGAGGGCCGGAGGATGAGGGGGAGGAAGGCCGGAGGATGAGGGGGAGGAAGGCCGGAGGATGAGGGGGAGGAGGGCCGGAGGATGAGGGGGAGGAAGGCCGCGATGTTTGGGGAGCAACAGCGGTTGCCAGGGGTGACTCGGTCCCCTCCCGGTCCCCTCCCGTTGCCGGGAGACGCGGGGAGCGTTTCCCAAACCAAACATCCCCATCCCTGACGGAATATGTCAGCGGGTATTTTCGGGAGCCCGGGGAAGGCAGGACGGACAAATAACGCCTTTGCCATGGTAACTGCGAGGGGGGAGCCCCCGCGGGCGCCGCCGAGCTTTTGTTTTGGTTTGGGTTTATTTTATTGAATTGTTATTTCAGAATAAACGGATTAGCGGGCTGGGGGAGAGCTCGTCAAAGGAGATGCTTCAGGAGAGAAATCTTTTTTGTTCGGCTGGGGTTTTTTTAAAAATAATATTAAGGAATTAAGGGGTTTTATTTGGAGCTGGGAGTAAACTGCTCACAGTGTTTCTGCATCCCCAAACACACACAAGTCCCTCAGCAAGTTCTCTTTCAACTTCTTTTTTTCCCCCACCTATTTGTAGATCCCTCGAAGTTTTCCAACAGAATTTAGATCCCTTTCAAGCAGGGTTTAGATTACTTAAAACAGGTTTGCTGTTCTTGGTGTGGCTGTGAATCCAGGCAAAGGCAGCCTGGCTGGGAAATGAGCTTTTGGGAGAGGGGGTGTGTGTGTGGTTTTGGAGTGTCCTCTGATTTGATGAAGAGCAGAAATTAATCAAAAGGATGTTTTCTTCTAGCGCCACGAACACGGGAAGCTAATTTAAATTCTCCACATCGATTTTGTTACAGTAGAATTTGAGGCAATTAATCATAAGCAAAAGTGCAGAGACACTTGGAGGATTTTAAGGGAGAGGTTGCTCTGGGGAAATAAAGAATAGAGAAAGGCTTTTGTTGGGCTGGTGGAAACAGCATTGTCCTGGGTGCCGTGGTCTGATGCAGCACATAAAAGTTCTGCTGTGCTTGCTGATCACCAGTGAGGCCACAGACTGCTGCCACAGGCTCCCAGCTCAATAGGAGCAGATCTGGGGCAGATTTTGGCTCTCTTTTCAATCTCAGCTTAGGCGGAGACATCACTCCAGTTCACCTTGGCAGTGATCAATAAAAGCTCAGCACTGGTGATTCCCAGGTGTGGGTGCTTTCAGTGCTTCCTTTGGGGTTTCTCCAGGTGTTTTCCCACTGATCACAGGATCACTAAGTTGGGAAAAGAGCTGCAGGATAAAGCCCAACCTTTGATGGAATGCACAGTCCCCCAGGGCGCTGCACAAGCTTGGACTGAGGCGTTCACTTCTCTGAGGCACATGGCAGAAAAAGCTGGAATCACCCATTCACTGGATGAAAAATAGAAGTCACAATCCTGAGCATGTTTTAAATAAAGTCTTCCAAAATTTGGGTTCTTTGTTTAAGGATTTTTTTCCCCTCAATTATTGCTGACCCAGCCCCCAAACTACTCCTTGGTCTTTTAGCAGTTATGTCCCTTTCAGGGGAACTGCCCTGCATGAGAAGAGAAAACCCAGAAATATTCTGAAGGAGGCAAATAATCATTTGCTGGAGATGTTCAGAGCAGCATTCAACAGAGAGCAGCTACTTATGAAAGACAGGCAAGAACAACTTAAAAATGACAGCTGGAAATTAAAAAGTCATCATGTGGAGACTCTCTCTGGCAAAGGGATAACACAGACAGCACCTGCAGCTCTCTGAGGTGAGCCCAGAGCATTTACACTCATTAATGAAAAAGTCAATCAAACCGAGCTCATTCAAGCCTTGCCCATCCCAGCACTGCTTTAAGGCCAACTTCAGCACTGCAGCCTCCAAAAGGTGTGAAAATGGTTAAAAGATGCTTTAGCACTGTGACATTTGGCCCAGTTAAGGACTTGAAAAGAGAATTCTGGTCACGACAGCGGAAGCAGCAAAGGTGGATGTGACCAACTCCTGACAATTCTGGCCTCACTCAAAGCCCAGCCTGTAAAACCAGCCCAAACTCCCTGTCTGGACCCCTTTGCTCCTCACACCAGAATTCCTGCAGGGATATCTTTGCTGGCACTGACCCAAGAGCCATCAGCTCCTCTCAGAGTGTAAAAGAGACCAGCTGCCCTCAAAGACCCACTGTATTTATTCCAAATTAAGTCCAAGATGCTTCTCACTTCATTCCTTTCTCCTAAGTGCCCTTTTCCCTGCTTTAATATGCTAAAAATTACTGCTGGGATGAGGAAAACACATTAAAATGGAGAGTTCACACCTCTCAAGTGTGGATGGCAGAGGAGGTTTCAGGATTCCAGTTGCTGGAGTCCTGTAACTCCCACAAGTGCCTGACGAGGAAAAAGGGTTTCCAGCTTTCCAACTTTTACTGAAAAAAAAAAGTCAGGAGAAGAACACGATTTCAGAAAATCACTATTTAAACTGTCAGCC
Source organism: Argya squamiceps (assembly GCA_037834095.1). NCBI lineage: Eukaryota > Metazoa > Chordata > Aves > Passeriformes > Leiothrichidae > Argya > Argya squamiceps. The sequence goes on from JBBMKD010000103.1 coordinate 3,342,380, forward strand.
TTCCTTATTTTTATCTCCTAGTGGGTTTTAACCCAGCCTTGTACTGTGGGGAATTTCTGGTCTCATGGGGGAAGGAATTTATGTGCACTCACAGAGCAGCTCAACCCCCCTCCCCTTTTCTTTTCCCCAAAGTTTCTTTCTACTTTTACTTTTCAGAAGATGAAATGAACTCCTTGCAGGAAGGAAAGCAATGCAAGGAGTGTTAAGTGTGACTGCAGGAGCTATTTCCAGTCTCTACAGCATTCACTGAGCAGTATATTGAAGAGGCCATGAAATGCTAATGATCTCCAGACTGCCAGAGATACCGTCCTAAATAGAAGGAAAAAATGTCTTTGAGAGATTTTTTTTTGCCTATTCCATCTCCAGAAAAACCACACAAAACTTTAACACCTCCCTTTGGCTAAAGCTCTCCAAGTTACACTTGAAAAAAAAAACCCAAAAGGAAAACCAGATGGGGGTGGGGGAGTGGATGATCCAGAGCTAAAATATCCATTAGTGGTAAATTCCACCATCTCCTCCCCCTCCCAAAAAAAAAAAAAAGAAAAAGAAACCAACGGGCTGCACGGGTCAGATTCCACCCGCAGACCAAGGAACCAGCTCCAAACACATTCACTCAGCCCTTTTTATTCTCTTGCTTGTCTAAGTGGCTGCTAGGCAACCCCAGCAGCATCGCTGCTCATATGCATTAAGTATTAACTATTATTTCATTCCTTCCCCCCTTTCCACAAAAAGGCAGCCACCTCAATTCGTGGCAGATAATTCTTTTCCCAAAAGGGAATGCTGGCTGAAGGAAGCTGGGAATGGAGCTTGGGTGGATAATTCCCAGTTTAGTTCCAGGATGGGATGTATCCACCACCCTGCACTACCCACCTGGAGCTCTCCTTAGGGGATGAAAAAACTCGTTTTTAGCACACCAGGAGATGCAGCTGCTCCAAGCCAAGCTCGGGAGGGAATTGCTGTGCTGCCCACACAGGGAGCCAAAAATTCTGGTGTCAGTTTGGGGAAGCAGCAACCACCCCCACTGCTGCAGGCCTTGTGTCCCTCGGGAGGTGGGAATTCTCCTGGGGGAATAAGCCCTGATTTACCAGAGATGGACAGCAGGAAAGATGCTGCTGCCCTGCCCAAGGCAGGATTTGAGACACAATTCAGGGATTTCTGCTCCCCTCCCTCTGAGAGGCAGTTCTGGGAGCAGCATCCCCATCCCTGCCAAGGGCAACTCTTCCAGCCATTCCAGTGGCTGTTTTGTCTGAAGAAATAAACGTCAAAATTGGGATGGGACAGAAGAAAGCAGAGGCCGGTGGTGTTTGGAAGTGGCTGGGATACTTCAGCTCAGCAAAGAAATTCAGTGAAGTATCGAGCTCCCCTCAGCCTGGTCCCTAACTCTGGTGACATTCCTGTACCAATACCAGGACAATCATTACAACAGAGGAGGAAGGTGCTGCTCAGGACAACAAAACCTCAGGAAAATGAATTTTACACCTGCAGGAAGACTCCAAGAATCGGGAGAGGGAAGGCTGCTGACAGGCAGAGCCCTGCACTCTTCCAGCCCAGTGACATTTCTGAGTAATTACAAACCCTTAGGATCCATTCTAATGTTAATTTACAGGCCAGTTGTTGTGGAGAAGTGTGATTAGATGTTGTGTAGCTACGATGCAGGCTGGAAGGAATGCTAAGAATGCCTCCACTCCGAACTGAAGTGAGCAGCAGCGGGAAGAGCAGGAGCTGGAGCAGAGAGGGGCATCCCACAGACACCTCCAGAGCCTGGACAGATCACAGGCACGGGGCACGTCCTGGCAGCACAAGGTTCAGGGATCAGACCCTCTTCTGAGAAGCTCCAAGCAATGGGAATGTTCACAGAATCATGGAATGGTTTGGGTTGGAAGGACCTCAAAGCCCATCCAGTGCCACCCCTGCCATGGCAGGGACACTTTCCACTGTCCCAGGCTGCTCCAAGCACCATCAAACCTGGCCTTGGAGACTTCCAGGGATCCACATCTGCTCTGGGGAATCCATTCCAGGGCCTCCCCACCCTCCCAGGGAGGAATTTCTCCCCAATATCTTTTGTGTGTGGGGAATATCTGCACCCTCTCTGTGTGGGAGGGACTGGGGATGAGAGGGTCTCACTTGTGTCACTCCTCACATCTTCCAAACAAAGGAATGAGTATTTGCCTCAGCTGGGAGCATCCTATTGATTTATGTCACCAGCCCAACTCAAGAGTCCAGGCTAAGTGTTGTCCCTAATAGAGGCCAGCCAGAAAATGTTTGTTTTTCAAATTATGAGACATTTCTTCCTGGGGCTCCACTCCTAACCAGTATCAGTTGAGGATGACAAAATCTTTTAAAAAAGGCTTTAAAGGCTGATGAAACCTGTTAAAAAGGTTAAAAAACTGAAACAAATCTCTTTATACACAATGTCTGCCCATTTCACAATGAAGAGATGCAAAACTTGTAATTTTAATTTTTTTTTTTTGAACACTAATGTCACAGCACATTTGGAACCAGAATGAGGCATAATTTCATTTCTGAAACCTACCCATTAAAAGGGCTGCCAGATTTGATATAAATTCTCCTCTACAAAACAAATTGATTAAATGCAGACTGAACTGGAGTCCCTAAAGCTTTGTCACAGCAAACTTCACGCAGCACTTTTGTAATTTGCAGGTGGAAATACATCAGAACATTCATTTTCAGCCTCACACAAGCACCTCGTTACTCTGCAAAGTAATATTTTTCAGCTATGAATAGTATCTAAATTATTCAGGGGTGGAAAAAACAAATCCATCTCCTCTGGAAAGGAAAGCCACCAGCTGCTGAGAGCAGAGCAACTCTTCTCCTAAGGCCAAATAATCAGCAATGCAAATACCAGTAGAGAAGGGCAGCACTGTGAGCAAAGAGAAAGGTTTTCTAGGAATCCTCTTGCAGGGGTTTTGTGACAGAGCATCATTTAGGGTGGAAAAGACCTCCCAGACCATCGAGCCCAAGCTGTGACTGATCCCCAGCTTGTCCCCGGCCCAGAGCCACATCCAGGTGTGGACACCTCCAGGGTTGGGACTCCAGATCTCCCTGGGCAGCCCTTCCAATGTTTAATTCCCCTTCTAGAGAAGAAATCCCTCCTGATGAGGCTCAAAGGGTGCAGCAGCTCATAAAGGAGCACAAAAGGCACAGGGAGAAGGAATCTCCTCAGCATCACCTGAGGTTCAGCCAGCACACCTGGAACTGCTTTTTCCCAGGGATATTTCAAATCTCAGTCTCCTGCCACCCTTGTTTGCTCAGGGGGAGTTTAAATGGGGACAGAGAGGTCTCTCCTGTGCCACTCCATCCCCCAAAGCTGTGTCCTTGGGCTCATCCCACACCACACCCTGCACGGGCTCGGGCCCTGTCAGGAAATCTGCTCAGAATTAATTCTCTGAGCACATGGCAGTGATGGGGGAGGAATCAAGGCTCTCCTGCCAGCTTCACAGCTCTCTCTTGGCCACCCAGATGTTTGCAAATTCCCACCAGGAGCCCAGTTGTGCCAGTGCAAGGATTAACTCGTTTTTGTCCTGAGCAAGACCAGCCTCCCTGCCAGCCACACCCCAGCTGAGCTCAAAGAGTTTTGTGTCAAACCTCAAGAACCAGGAGCAGATCTTTTCTTTCTGGAACACCAAAGGAGGCAGGAGGATGCTGTCCATGCTGTAGCTCCTGGATATCTGTGTCTCCAGGAGCAGCAGCTCAATATTGCTGGGTTTCAGCACCCCCAGACTTGCCTGAGGCATCGACCTGTTCTGGATTTTGCAAAATCACAGTGCAAGAACACTGAACCAGCAGCAGCAGCAGCAGCTTTCCCCCCTTGTTCTGCTGTGAAGAATATTGAAGATCTGTCATCACATGAAGCAGAGGGAGATCAGTGTGAGGCACTGAGAGCCAAGACCCTGCTCTGTGTGGGCTGGGAAGCTTTCAAAGGATTTTTTCCATAGGAGACATTGCAGAAAAGGCTTGATCAACTCACCTCAAGCTGACCCTCCTGCCTGAACTCCCCAGTTTCTAAAGGATCAGAGGAATCAGCATTCAGGTCTTGCACTGTACTAGGGATTCAGTCTATTTTCCTTTGGAAATTATGAATTGTTTTATTATCACCCCATTATTGGTCTCTTAACTTTCCTTTGTGACTGAATTGCATAAACCTGTATTTTAAAAGATCCAACCTAACACTAATCTGACATTCCATAGGGTAAATCCCCTCTTGGCAGCATTCTTTCCAAACAGAGAAAGAAGGAAAAGAGTCCTGGAGGAAGGAGAGAGAAAACAGGAGAGAGGAACATGAAACTCCACTTTATTCTGTTATTGAGGTACTGGGATTGGGTTTTCTACAACATCCACACTCCTCTCTGATGGGCCATGAGCTGTGGGGATTTATGAGCCAAACGTGTTCCAACAGCTCAAAGCATTTTAGAAACAGCTTCCAGCAGCTCTGGAGAGCCTCAGACCAGCAGGTAGCCAGGAAAGACCACGGGGCTGCCAATTTTAACAGCAGAATGATTTGTTCTCTTAAAAAAAACTTAATCTTTCATTGGCTCCTTTATTTACCAAGGAGAGCTTTGGGTGGGGAATAGAGGGGAGAGTCTCCTCTGTGCAGCCAGATGGAATTCCAAGCCCAGTTAGCTCAGGCAGGGAGTTAAAGGGAAGATGTCAAAATATGCTTTCCATTAATGTAACAGTGGAAAACACAAGTTTAAAACACAGTATACAAACAATTAGTGCTCTGCTACCCAAACCTGTGCCAACAGGAGGGGTTTTATCACCATAGTTAGTTTAAACCAACTTACAGGGTTGTAAGTCAGAAATTTGGTGTTTTATTCTGAAATATTTGCATGGGGTGCTACTTGACATCAGACTTCAGTCAAAATAAGCTTCAGCAAATGATATGTTAAATGATCCCATCTGGCTGTTTCAAAGGCAAAAAAGCCAAGCAGATTTTGTTAATCCTGAATTTCCAGTTCAGCCTTGCAAACAAGAAGGGACATTTTTTGCTCTTATTCACCACGTGGTGCTAAAGTGAATGGGTTTAATGGTATAAGGCAGAGTCCAGCAATCAGGACATTAACAGCGATTTCTAACAATCAATAGAACATTGAATTTCTTTTTTACTGGAGAAGTTTTACTTTCTGCAGATAGAAGGGAGAAAAAAAAAAGAGAGCACCATCATCTTCCCTGCATTTGCACTCAGGTGCTGTGGCAGAAAGCACTCCAGAAGGAATAATCCCCATTGTTCTGCACTCACAGCTGAGGGGTTTTGTCTCTCACAATCACTTTGTGCCACAGTGTCGGGTGACTCCCCCTCCAGGAGTGACACAAAGGTACACAGGGAGCCCGGAATGACACAATTCAGGAAATGGACTCAAAGGAGCCACAATGAGGGGTTTGTAGGGGTTCACAGGAGGTGGTGGTGGAGTCTCTAGGAAAGGCAGAGACAGCTGTGGAGGGAGAGAAGGGGAAAGGGGGAAAAGAGGAGAGGGAGAAAGCGTGGAAAGGGAACAGGGGAAAGGGGGGACAAGGGGGAGGGGAGGGGAGGGGAGGGGAGGGGAAGGGAAGCTCTGCTGTGCCCACATCCCAAACCTCTGGGTATTTCCTCTTCCCCGATC
>JBBMKD010000103.1:3374603-3397106 GCA_037834095.1 Argya squamiceps
GTGAGGTGATCTGAGGGATCGGGGATGCTCCGTGAGGTGATCTGAGGGATCGGGGATGCTCCGTGAGGTGATCTGAGTTTGGGATGCTCCGTGAGGTGATCTGAGTTTGGGATGCTCTGAGATGTCCTGAGAGGTGGGAATGTTCCGTGAGGTGATCTGAGGGATCGGGAATGTTCCGTGAGGTGTCCTGAGAGTTTGGGACGCTCCACGAGGTGACCTGAGAGTTTGGGACGCTCCGTGAGGTGCTCTGAGAGTTGTGAGTGCTCTATGAAGTGACCTGAAGGATCAGGGACGCTCCGTGAGATGACCGCAGAGTTTTGGGGGTGCTTTGAGTGACCCCGGAGTTTGGGGACGCTCCGTGAGGTGACCCCAGAGTTTAGGGATGCTCCGTGAGGTGACCCCAGAGTTTGTGGGGATGCTCGCCGTGCCCAGGTTCTCAGGACACTCCTGTGGCAGCTCCCAGCCCCGCTGTGCCCCCAGGGGACACGCAGCCGTGTGCGGGAGCGGGCAGGAGCCGGTGACGGTCCAGCCCTGTGCTGCCCTGCTCGGGGAGCTCCCCGCGCTGTGCAGTGTGCGGTGAGGAAGAGCTTTAGGAAAGAGCTAATTTTCAACTCCTGCTGAGTCCATTGCTGGGGAATTCACCTGAAAAATGCCCTGGAGAAGCAATGGGCCTGAAATGGAGAGTTCTGCGCTTGTCTGCTGACCAAGGGATGGTCAGTGGGCAGATTTCTGCGGCCAAAACCTCACCTCTGAAAGTGCTGTGGTGGAGACAGGTGCCTGTCTGCCGTCGTGACAGTCACCATCATCCTAACAGGCTGAAGTTACTTTTCCTTCTGTTTTCTCCACTCCAGCATCAGGAGGGCGTGGGGTAACTGCCCAGCGCCTGTGGTCAGTGCTGCGGTGGAGGACAAAACCTTCAGTGCTCAGGAGGCTTTGTCACTGCCTCTCCTAAAAACGGAGTTTACCTAAGAGGAGGAAGAGTGTGTCGCTCAGCTTTTGTTTCCTTACCTAGTAAGTCTTTGAAGGGAACAAAGGAACAAAAAGGCCCAAGTTTCGGTTTTGGTGGTGATGTGGCAATTGCCTGGAGCCGCTCTGGATAGAGCGGAGCGGATGTGGGGCTTTTACCGGTTAAAAGAGACCAGCCACAGGAAGCCGAGTGGGGCCGTGCTTGAAAATGTCAAGTGGCTGATAAGTGCTCGGTAATTTGAATTTGAACCAGTGTTGTTGAAGCTCTGTGTGTATTTTAGGTAAAGGTGTGTCCAAAGCCTGTTAGGAATGAGAACTCCACTCCTACCCCCTTCAGTGTCACAAGTTGGCACGTTCTCAGACCTTTATTCTGGTTTGTCGGTGAAGCCCCGTGGTGGTTCCAAAGAAACACTCCATTTGCAGTTCTTCTGGGTCACGGCGCTCCCTCAGAGCAGAATGTGTTCTTATTTAAATGGTTTAAGGAATCAGACAGGCTTAATTAAAAGGGAGGTTTCTTCCCGCAGTCTTTTTGTTAGGGAGTGTGTCCTGCATGTTCCCTAACGCTGTGGTACATCATGGTGTGCTAATTCCTCAGGGAACTGCTGGGGTGGGAGCATTTGGTATCCAAAATTTGGTATCCAGCATGGCTCTGGTGAACCATGGAATGGTTTGGGTTGGAAAGGACCTTAAGGATCATCCCCTCCTAACCCTGGAACTCGTGTGTTTGTACCTAAGCATCAGGGAGGGAAGGCCCGAGCTGCAGTGCTGAGCAAGGTTAGGGAGGGTCTGTTTATACTGGGAAATATTTGCCTCTAACCTGAATTTGTTGGATAAAATGCATGTCTGGTTTGGGAGGCTGCACAATCAGGTTACCCTTCAGTTCACGGTGTGAGTGTACCCAGTGAGAGCAGAACTCAGGGATGGTCTCCACTGGGAAGAGCTTTTCCCTCTTGGGTGACTGAAGGTGATGCAGAAAACCGACCATGGAAATGAAGCTTAGAGGGCTGGAACAGCTCTGCTGTGAGGGAAGGATGAGAGAATTGGGATTGTTCAGCCTGGAGAAGAGAAGCTTTGGGGTGAACTCGTTGTAACCTTCCAGGACCTGAAGGGAGCCTGTGAGAAAATGAGAGAGAGAGACTGTTTGAAAGGGTCTGGAGTGCCGGGGGGAATGGCTTCCCCTGCCAGAGGGCAGGGCTGGAGCAGGGATTAGTAGAAAGTACTTCCCTGGGAGGGTGGGCAGGCCCTGGCACAGGGTGCCCAGAGCAGCTGTGGCTGCCCCTGGATCCCTGGCAGTGCCCAAGGCCAGGGTGAACAGGGGTGGGATTTACCCTGGGACAGTGGAAGGTGTCCCTGCCATGGCAGGGGTGGCACTGGATGGGCTCTGAGGTCCCTCCTAACGCAGCCCATTCTGGGATGCCACAATTCCCTGGCAGAGCAGTGACAACACCTCACCCTTCCCCTTGAAACTCCACTGCTGCACTAATGCACAACTGGCAAGAGAAACGCTGTAATTAGTGCAGGGGCCAAAACCTCCCTCAGGGACCCCGGGGTGCCCTGAACCCCTCGCTGTGGGTGCTGGGAAGGAAAGGGGGAGCAGGACTGTGAAAGGGGGCCAGGAGTGATGGCAGCTGCTGCCCTCTGCCCCCCCTGGGCTCTGCTCGGGTTTTCCTTGAGCGAGAGAGGCCGTGGGGGCAGCTCGGGTGGGTTTGGGCTCCTCTGGGCAGGGAACAGCTCCAGACTGGGCAGGTCTGGGTGACAGTTCCGAGCACGGGGCTGCAGATCCAACACCATCTTCCCACACTCCCAGTAACCCACCCTGGTGTTCCAGCCCAGAACGGGTGTGTGGCAGTGTCTGTCTTATCTGGGCGCTTCAGAGCTGGGTTTTTTTGCAGACATCCCGCTCTCGCTGCTCATGAATTAAACTATTTCTGGCGTGGTGGCTGTAGCAGAGCGTGGCGTGAGCAGTAACGTGTCCCTGCGCGGATGAGTAAGCGGAAAGGGGGACGTCCCTGAGCTCTGCCTGGCGTGGCTTTCCCCTCCTGCAGCCTGCTGGGTCGGATTCGTCACATAAAAAAAAGATTCTTTCACTTCTCTCCCTCGTGGAGATGAACATGCCCCTCGCATCGCACGATTTAAATGCGTCTGGCTAATGCAGGTACAAAATAGCAGCCTGAAATCCACTTCTTGGCGAGATCAAGGATAATGAGATTCATCTCCAATCAGCTTGAAATCCCTTGAAACAATTAAAGCTCAGCCCGGCGTACTCGTAAGCATCAAAGGCTTTTGATGAGTGCAAACCTTAAATAAAACCCGCGTTTAGAAAACACTTCGTTTAGGTGATGAAATCCCCCCAAGACTAAGTGCTGAAAGTCACCAAAAAAAAAAAAAAGAAAAGCGGCTGCAAAACGCTTATTTTGATGCAAACGGGCTGAATGTGAGGTGTCCCAGGGCTGTGTGCCCCCAGGGGAGCCGAAATCCCGGGGTGTGAGGCTGGCGGGCAGGCGTGGGGCCAGAGCCTCCTTAAGAGGCGGCGGTGTGGGGTGACGAGCCGCTTCCAATTGCGAGGCAGCAGCACATGACATAAGATGCTCCAGATCTGCCTCCTGGGCGCTAGTTTAAAAATAAAGGATATTGCACGGCGGTGCGGAGCGGCTGCGGAGGGCAGGCTGCGGGACGGGCCATGCACGGTGAGGCTGGAGGGGTCGGGGGGGCTGTGAGCCAAGATTTTGGGACAGCATTTGGGGCAAAGGGGGCGTGTTGAAATGAAATGTGGTGCTCTGGGGGAGCTGTGGGTGTCACGTTGGGTCTGCTGTGGGGTTTTGCAATGACTGGAGCGAGCCCAGTGTCAGAATTTCCTGCGTTTTGTGTGAATGCAGCAGGCTCGAGTTGTGCCACTTTGGGGTTGTCTCGCTCACGTCAGTGGAGCTGTTCTGCTCTGACGTTTTGGCTGTATTTTTATTTTCCAAACCTGTTTTTGCAGGGACAGTGCTGTGTGAGTCAGAGGCGAGGATGGCACTTGCAGAACCAGTCTCTGTGGCTTTCTGCAATTCAGCTCTTCAAGGGACCTGTGAGGTGCCACAGGAAGATGTGCTGCTCAACTCTTCACCCAGGTTTGTCTCATTTAGGATTTTATTTACCCTGTATATATAGCTTGTATTCTAGCATGCTCACTTTGATTAATTAAAGTGATTTTGGAAGAGCCCTGCCCCTGCAGGGAACAGCTCATGTGCAGTACCTACACTGATCTCAAACTCCTGCTGGTAAGAGGCTGCTTAGATTTTCAGACTAAAGAGCAGATTAGGGTCTATATCTCACCACAGCATAATGGGATCTAGCTGAATAAAACCTCTTTACCTACATTTTTTGGGGCTGCATTCAATTACATGTCATAAGGGGAAGAAAAAGATGACTTGACTGACTGCAAGGGAAATAGCTGGGGCTTTTCTGCTCATATTACTGGGTCATTTGCATGCTTTGATCATAAAAGCTGGTGGAGAAATGGTGCAGAACTATTGCAACTGAGGATTAATTTGTGCTGAAAAATGTTCTCAATAATGAGGAGGGAGCACGGAGATGGGAACATCTCGTAATCCCCTTGGGGGAAATAAAGAAATTATTTACTCAGCCCTGGTTGCTGCCTTGCAGATTAGTTCAGAGAAGCAGTTCTGCTTTAGGACAGGACATGGGATCAGCCATGTCACCCCTTCCCTGGCCACTAAACCTCCTCATATGCCCCAAGCAGTCATAGCTGACTGTTCCCTGGAAATTCAGAATAAATGTAGATTAGAGGGAAGAGATTTCCCCCTTACCCTGAAACTCACACAGTGCCTGGATTGTCTTGTCTCTGGCCTGGTAGAAAGGAAATAAAAGATGGGACTTGGTGGGAGCCCTGCCTGGCTTAGCTGAGGAGTCTGTGTGGGCCCAGAGGAGCTCTCCCCTGTGTGACTGCAATGGGCAGAGCCAGGGCTCCTTTCTGCTGCCCCTGCAGTGTTGGGGTGATTGTGATGTCAGGGCCCTGCTGGGAGAGCCTGGGCTGCTGCTGCAGGTGCTGCTGTGAGGAAGGGAAACACCAGCCTGGAGAAACAACACCTGAGTGATGGGCTGAGGCAAAGGGCCCGGTAGGGCAGGGCAGGATGGATGGAAACTTTGGGGCTCTGCAGTGTAATCTTAAATCAGCTAAAACTCAGACCTCAGTGCTCTGCCCCTGGTCCTGGCAGGGCATTGCCCAGGGCAGGGAGCAAAGCAACAGCAACACTGCCTGCCTGGAGGGTGGATTCCCAAACCTCACTGCTCTGGCTTCCAGCTCCTGCTCTCAAGTGGGACATGAGGCTTGATTATCCCTTACCCTCCTGGTTAGGGCTGTGAGCCAGCCCAGCTTGGAAAGGGATGGAGTGAGAACAGTTTTGCAAGCAGGCAAGTGCTGCTTCACCAGCTCCTGCAGGGCTGAAAGTGAAAGGACAGCTCAGCTGGGAGGAGCATGGCTGAAGCACACAGGCATGAGCCTGGTTCTGTTTCTTACCAAGCATCTGGTGGGAGCACTGGCTTTAATAGGAATACCTAAGGAGGAGATTTCCTGTTAAATCAATTTCCTGCTCTTTTGCAGGAAATCTCTGTGAGTTTCCCCATGGGGTGACTCCAGAGTGTCCCCAGGGCCTCCCCTGTTGTTGGGGAGATATTTGCAGACAGGAGATGAGTTCCAGATCCAAGTGTCCCTTCCTGCCCCCCTTCTCCTCCTCCTCCCAGCTGCAGACTCTTTGTTTCAGGCACCTGGAGCAGCCTTTAGGAATTAAATGATGGCTGTTTTGGGGATGATGTTTATGCATTCTGCTGCAGCTTGTCTGCAATGAAAGCTGCAATTAGGACAACACTCATGTGTTCAAAAACCAGCACAGGCAGAGCTTGCACACTCAGAGGGACCTGTTCCACTGCTGGGGCCATGCAGGGTAGTGAATTAATAAAATCACCTGCAGAACATCAGGAATCACTCTGACATCCAAGGGCTGGGTGACATGAAGGGATGGAGCAAAGCTGCCTGTGGCAGGCAGCCCTCAGGGTTCTCATCCAGGGATAATTCCTTGTCCTTGCAGCACTGCTGAGCCACACAACAGCGAGCCAGGGGAAGATTCCAAGATGGAGAGAGATCAGGTGAACTCACTCAGCCCCAAAGGTGAGTGGATGGAAGTTTGGGGCCTGTGGGGTGCCTGAAGTTATTATTGCAATGAGAGAGGGATTTGTCAAACCATGACAATGGAAGAAGCAGCTCAGGTTGCAGGATGGGTTGTGCAGAAGTGTCTGGAACTCAGATTTTAAAACACAGCTGTGCCTCAGGGATTAAATAGGCAGTGTCAGTGCCTGGTGCTCACCTACCAGGTACCAGTGTCCTGCTTTCAGTCCTCCTTAAAAGAAAACAATTAAAAATAACAGAGTATTATATGCAAGAAACTTTCTCCTTACCAGTACAAGAGCCTTAGGGCAGCAGAGCAGGTTAGAGGGGATGTAAGTGGGAAATGTTTAACAAAATTTGAAAGTGCTCTAGAGGCTTCTAGTCTAAAATACTGGGAGTCACATGGCCAAATTGCCATGAAGAAAGGGTCAGAAAAGGGGTGTGGGAGGGGGTGTAACAGCATTTGCTTTCATATGCTTGGTACTTGTATTTCTATTGCTGTTACAGCAGCTGGAAATTTCTACATCTAAGATGCTGAACACTTTTCTTTCAAAGCAGCCTCCCCTGCTGGCTCCAGTGTGTGGACAACACGTCGTGATGGGGAGGTCAGACTGAGGATGGAGGAAAAGGGCTTTGGCAGTGAGGCCCCAAAGACTGTGCACCAGCTCCTGCAGGAGAGTGTGGACAAGTACAGTGACTATTACGCCCTTGCATCCAAAAAAAACGGCCGCTGGACAAAGCTGACCTACAAGATGTACTATGAGGAGTGCTGGAAAGCAGCCAAAAGCTTTCTGAAGGTAAGAGCTTGTTGAATTCTCTTTGTGCATATTCACAGAGTACTAAAAACCAGTGTGGTTTGGGTTGGAGGGACCACAAAGCTCATCCCATTCCACCTCCTGCCATGGGGAAGCCTCATCCAACCTGGCCTTGGGCACTGCCAGGGATCCAGGGGCAGCCACAGCTGCTCTGGGCACCCTGTGCCAGGGCCTCCCCACCCTCAAAAACAAGAATATCTTATGTAAATCTCTTAATTTAAAACTGTTCTCCTTTTTCCTACCTGTGTAAAAAGTCAAGTTTAATGTTCACTCATTAAGTGCTGCAATGGCTGCAGTCAAGTCTGTCTTAAACCTGCAAACTCCCTGAGTGCAGATGAATCTTAAAGTGACAGGGAAGTACCTGAACATGCCATGGGCACCTTGGTATTTAATTTTTTTGACAGTCATTTCCACATTTAACCAAGAAAAAAGCATGTAAGGAAGCATTTAAAGTGAAATGTTTGAGGTGTATGGCAAACCTGGACACTGCCCCTCCAGAGGCATGGGAAGGTTCATCTTTTTAAGAAAAAAACTTAAAGGGATGGTTACAAACCAGACTTGCATGTGCCTTGTGGCCCAGCCTTTTGCTTGTGCTGCTGGGATTAGGAGACTTGGAGACACAAACCAACACTACCTGTTTTTACTGTTGGGATTAAGTCTTATTTCTTCATGTTAAGGCCAGCCTGGTTTTATTCCTGTGGTGGGATCTTCCACTCTGGGACAAAACCAGAGTCTGGCTGAGGGAGTTAAAGGCTGGGACTCCAAGAGCTGGAATTTCATAGCCAAGTGTGACTGCCACTGGAGTTTGTTGCTCTGATCATTATTGATATCTGACACTCCCAACTTGTGCCAAATGTCCCAGGAGGTGTTGTCTGACTTCACCTCTCACCTCCTCATTCCCAGCCCAGGGGGAACTGGTAACTCCCTGGACTGATTGCAGGTTTATGTTCCTGTTAGTGAATTCCAGTCTTCCCAAGGGCAGAGCTCAGCAAATCCCTCTTTTCCTGCACACTTACAGTGGGACAGTGATGTGGAACTTTCACTGGTTCCACCTTGGCTCCTGGGGAGTTTTTCAGTGGGAATTACCCCATGTAAGAGCACAAACTCTTCCCTCAGTGCTGTGCTCAGCAAAGATGTGCAGATGAACCCTGAGCTTTGGCCAGAGGAGAAGGCAGGCTGCTGTAATGCCACCTCTTGTTTACAGCTGGGCCTGGAGCGTTTCCATGGAGTGGGCATCCTGGGATTTAATTCTGCTGAGTGGTTCATTGCTGACATTGGAGCTATCCTTGCAGGGTAAGACTCTTCTTTCTTGCCATGCATTTTGCCTTGGCAGGCAGAGAGTGACTGCAGTATTCACATGAGAAGCGGGTTTTGATTAAAACCCCAGTAAAACAAACCAAAAAAAAACCCCAAACACAATTGCTTATATTTGGGTTTAATGAAGGTGGATAGAAGCTGAACTATTTAGTAATGAATTAATGAGACAAAAATTAAATTATTTTTTTAGCCAGCTGCTTCTCTCAAAATAAGATGACCAGAGGTTAATCCAAAAGCATTCTTATGTACAGAGTGATTAAAATATGGTGGGAAATGCCAGAGAATCCCATGACTGAATTGTGATATCTGCCTTTTAGATGAGATATTTTGGTCCCACACACCAGTCTTGACATTTCCCATGACCCAGAAGAGAATCTTTCCTCTTGGAATTTATTAATTCCTCTCCCCTCTTTGTTGTCATTTTATGGGATATTCTTCTTAAAGCTTTTTTCTCTGAAATTGTCTGAATTTTGCCAGCAACTCTGCTTGTCCTCTAACTCAGTTTTGCTTTTCTGTTTTGTTTTTTCCCTTTTCCAGGGGATTTGCTGTTGGGATCTACACTACAAACTCTCCTGAGGCCTGTCATTACGTAGCAGAGAGCTGCAGTGCCAATGTTATAGTGGTGGAAAACCATAAACAACTGCAGAAAATCTTAGAAGTAATTATGTTTTTTACGTGGCTGGGGGTTACAGCAGCCTGTTGACAGATGTGGGAGGGTAAAATGCTGTGAGAGGGCAATACCTGAGGGGAGTGCTGGGTCTGAGAGCAGAGGTGAACTCCTTGGTGTGCTCCCTGCTCCAGCCAGCTGAGCTGGCACTGCCACTGTGTCTCACAAGAGGTCAAGTGGTGCTTTCACTTCTTAAAAGCCTCGGGCTTAAAATAACAAAAGCCAAAATGAGCAACTGAGCATCCTCTAGGTTGTCTGGCACCATCCCAGCTCAAATTGTGACTCTTTCTGGTGAGGCAAGCTCATTCTTTCAGGAGCACAGATGGGATTCTCTTGGCTTTACATAAAGTGGCAAATATGAGGGGTGTGATAAGTGGGGTGACAGAGGCCTGGAAGTGACAAGCAACATTTGCTCTTCTCACAAATCTCCCTTGTTAAACAGATTGAAGGCAGACTACCTCATCTGAAGGGCATTGTCCAGTACGGGGAGGAGATCAAAGAGAAGAGACCAAATCTGTACTCAGTAAGTCCTGAGTTTCTTCACAGCTTCTGAGTCCTGGTTGTGTTCAGCTGATGGCTGCAAGTGCCTGAAACCTGCTTTGGGGCCTTAAACATCTGGTGGGTGACACCCCTGTCCATGGCAGAGCCTTGGATTTAAGGTCCTTTCCAACCCAAACCAGCCCAGAGTTCTGTGACTGTGATCCCCTGAGCTCGTGTTGGCTGTGGTGGGAGGAGGTGTCTGCTGTTGTGCAACCTGGATAATCCATGTTGTGAGGGGGCTGTGAGCCTACTGACCTTTGCCAGACACCCTTGGGCCCCACAGTTACTCCAGGGAGTTGCTCCAGAGCTGTAAATCTGCTGGGGGTGGCTCTGTCTCCTTTCTGCTTCTCCCCGAGTCAGCCACAAAACACTGTGGGGTGACAGTGGGGGTTTACAGCCTCTTCCAGAGGACTGGACAGGGAGAACAGCTTCCTTCTCTTGGTGTGTAGCAAAGAATTTAATTTTTCCTGTGGGTGATACTTTACAAAGGTACCTTGTAAAGCTCTTGTGTTCTCTGCAGTGGAGGGAGTTCATGGAGCTGGGCAGGGACGTGCCGGACTCGCGGCTCCGTGGGATCATCGAGTCCCAGAAACCCAACCAGTGCTGCACCCTCATCTACACCTCGGGCACCACGGGCCAGCCCAAGGGTGTCATGCTGAGCCACGACAATGTGAGTGCCCCGGGGTGCTGAGGGAGAGCATCCTGAGCTGGGAGGGACCCTCAGGGATCATCAGTGCAGCCCCCAGCAATCCCACCCTGAGCATCCCTGAGAGCTCCTGCAGCTCTGGCAGTCTTGGGGCTGGGCCCATTCCCTGGGGAGCCTGGGCAGTGCCCCAGCAGCCTCGGGGGGAAGAACCTTTCCCTGAGCTCCATCCCAAGCCCTGACACAGCTCCAGCCCTTGCTGGGCTCCTGTCCCAGAGCAGAGCTCAGCCCCTGCCCCTCTGCCTCCCCTCGGGAGGAGCTGCAGCCCCCGAGGAGCCTCCCCTCAGTTTCTACTCCAGCTGAACAAGCCAAGCCCTGCTGTTGGGATCCCAGGAAGCTGTAGCTGTGCTGTGCCTTGTGTGCTCTGTGCTGTCCCTGCCCTGAAGGCCCTGTGGGTTCCCTTTGCAGCTGACGTGGACGGCGGCGGTGGGCGGACAGTTCATCGCGCTGAGCGATGCCCGCGACAGGCAGGAGGAGGTGGTCAGCTACCTGCCCCTGAGCCACATTGCTGCACAGATGTGTGACATTTGGGCAGCCATGTCCTTCGGAGTGCAAGTTTACTTTGCCCAACCAGATGCGTTGAAGGTAAAAAAGAGGATAATAAACTTACGCCCATCCACCTGCCTTGAGCTGGGGTGGGTGCTTGAAACAAGGTGGTGTTATCTCGTGATTCTGTCAGCTTTCCTAAGTGGGTTTACTTTGCCCGCTGACCAATTGCCCTGTTGGTTTGATGGCAGCCTGGCCTTCACCTTTTGACTCAGTCACAAACTGGGAGAAGCTGACCCAGCACTTCACGACTGGGAGCTGCTGAGTTCTCACCTGACACCTGGTGCCACATCGAGAAGTGGTTGAGCAATGGGCTTGTGTTTGCTCTGCCCACATTGCACCATGGCCCCAGCTAAACCTGAGTCCTGAGTAAAGGATTCTTGTGTCAGCACTGGCACTGAAAGCATTGACCCTTGCTCCCTTCCCAATTCCCACTGGAATGCCTCGGGGTTCCCTTCTCTTGGCGGTGCTGCAAAAAACAAACAATTCCTCAAAACTGATGGCAGACTCCCAAGTTTTTGCTAGTGACCAGTGCGGACCTGAAGCCTGCAGTGAATCACTTCTAAAAACTGCATTAAATCCTGCTTCTCTCAGGGCAGCTTGGTGGAGACCCTGCGGGAAGTGAGGCCAACTGCTTTTTTGGGAGTTCCTCGTGTCTGGGAAAAAATGGAAGAGAAAATGAAATCTGTGGGCATGAAAGCCTCAGCACTCCGAAGGAGAGTGGCATCGTGGGCCAAGGAGGTGGGGCTGCAGACCAACCTGAAGAGGATGAATGGGTAATTATGAGCTACATTTCAGGGATGCTGATGGGCTTTAGGAGAACTTTACTGTCAGATCAGGGGTTATATTCCATCCAGGGATTATATTCCATCCAGGGTTATATCCTGTCGTTGTAGGACGTGAAGGAAAGATGAGAGACTCCAAATATTTCAGAAGGCAAAGAGCACAGAATAAAGGCCTTTATTGTCTAATTCTTACTACCTTTTATAAGGTGTTCTGATACAGACTTAACATGGTTGGTGAATAGGAATGACACCTAATCCCATTGGTTAAATTAGAGAAACAGCAAAACACTGCCTGGAGAAAGATTGTTCTGAGAGAGTTGTTTGCCAAGATTGTTTTGAGGAGAAGCTTTCTTGAGAAATTTTTCCTTAGGAAAAAGCAGCTGCCAGCAGGCTAAAATCTCTCAGAGCCAGAAATGTCAGGCCCACAATATCCCATGGGACAGCCCAGTGGCACTTGGACCCAAGGGGTAACAGCAAGGGCTGGAAGGAGGGAAATAACCCATTATTATATTGAATGAACTGAAGTAGGAGGAAGAGAAAAGGAGGAAGGGGGAGAAGTTCCAGTGTCGTAGACATGAAAGAAAGATGAGAGACTCCAAATATTTCAGAAGGCAGAGAGCATAGAAAAAAGGCTTTATTGTCTAATTCTTACTACCTTTTATAAGGTGTTCTGATACAGACTTAACATGGTTGGTGAATAGGAACGGCACCTCTCTAATGCCATTGGTTAAATTAGAGAAACAGCAAAACACTGCCTGGAGAAAGATTGTTCTGAGAGAGTTGTTTGCCAAGATTGTTTTGAGAAGAAGCTTTCTTGAGAAATTTTTCCTTGGGAAAAAGCAGCTGCCAGCAGGCTGAAATCTCTCAGAGCCAGAAATGTCAGGCCCACAGTATCCCAGTGGCACTTGGACCCGAGGGGTAACAGCAAGGGCTGGAAGGAGGGAAATAACCCATTATTTTATTGAATGGACTGAAGTAGGATGAGGAGAGAAGGAGGAAGGGGGAGGAGTCCCACGTGAGCCCTTTTCCCGGTGCAGGTGCTCCGAGGTGCCGGTGAATTTCCGCCTGGCCAGGCAGTTGGTGTACAGGAGGGTGCGCAAGGCCCTGGGGCTGGACCGCTGCACCAAGTGCTACACGGGGGCTGCTCCCATCACCAGAGAGACCCTCGAGTTCTTTCTGAGCCTCAACATCCCCGTGCTGGAGCTCTATGGGATGAGTGAGAGCTCTGGGCCTCACACCATCTCCCTACCTCAGGCCTTCAAGCTCGGCAGGTGAGAACCTTCCTGGGAGCAGAGGGAGTGGGGGGTTCTGCCTCTGGCACATCCATCTCTGCTGGTGCAGCTCATGCCCAGAGCCTTGCTGCCACTGGGGAGCCACGGCACAGGTGAAGAGATCTGCCAAGGGCAGCAGCAGCAGGGATATGTGAATTTACCTTGCCTGGGTGCTGTGGGAGCTGGGGAGGAAGTGAGGGGCTGGTGGGATGAAGGAAGAATTGGTAACTCCAACCTACCCTTCACTTCAATGGCAAATAACTGAAGGGTGCAGGGTGTCTTTGAATGGCTGAGTCAGTCTGCACAGTGAAGGTTTGCTGCTGAGGACATAAATCTGCTCATTAAAAGCTCAGGTGTTAACAATGAGTGCAAACCAGCAGGTGTGGGAGCACTGTTCTCTGCAATAACAACTCTTCCTGCAGCTGCCCTTACACGAGCAGATGCCTTTGAAGCTCTTTGCTGGAGCTGTTGTGCTAAAAAGCTGCTGGGCTTTGTTCAAACCCTTCAGCTTGAGAGGAGCTGTGCCTAAATCCAGTTTAAAATAAATCAATCCTTGGTCTGTGCTGTGTTGCAGCTGTGGGAAGGAGCTGGCAGGCTGCCACACCCTGATCCACAAACCAGACAGGGATGGCATTGGGGAGATCTGCTTCTCAGGAAGGCACATCTTCATGGGCTACCTGAACATGGAGGACAAAACCAAAGAGGCCATCGATGAGGATGGCTGGCTGCACTCAGGGGACCTGGGCAAGCACGACAAGGATGGATTCCTCTTCATCACAGGCAGAATTAAAGGTAACACATCCCCCAGCTTTATCTTGATGTTGTGCAGCACTGTGGAATCAGCGAGTTGTTAATGTTGGGAAAGACCTCATGGAGCCCAGCTGACCCCTGTCCCCAGTTTCCACATGCTTTAAATCCCTCCAGGAATGGTGACTCCACCACTGCCCTGGGCAGCCTGTTCCAATGCTGAGCAGTGAAGAAATCCTTCCCAATATCCAACTTAAACCTGCCCTGGTGCAGGGGAGGCTCTGCTGGTTGTGACTTGCACAGAGGAATATTTAAATCCTTCTCCTCCTGGAGTCTCCACATGAATGTGGCTGCAGGGTGTCCTCCCCACTGGTGGGAGGAGAGGGGGGGCCTCTGGAGCCAAGGTGTGTTTGCAGAGTGAGGGAGAAGCCCTCTGATTTCAGCACCAGTGCACTTAATCCTTTGTGGGCTTCTCTTACCAGCAGCTCTCTGTTTCAGGAGCTTTTCTGGGTGACCTCCAAGGGAAACAGCAGCCTAACACTATTGTGCAAGTGCCTTGTGGCAATGTGACTCTTGGGGCAGCAGTTTGAGCAACCCCAGAAAAAGACAAGGTCCATCAAGCCTTCAGCCCTCAGAAAGAGAGAGGCCCTCATGTGAGGGCTGCTCTAAGGAGCAGGAGCTTGAGAAGGGAGCTCCCCTCTGCTCTGCAGCACACAGGAACCTCCTTTCACTTCCCTTTCTGACCGTTTGGGTGCCAACTTAGGTGCCTTAGAGGCCCAGGGGTCTGTGCCAGGGTGCCAAGGGGCTCCCCCTGCATTGCCAGACTGCAAACACCCCTGGAGCACCGAGGCAGCTTTGGCTGGGCTGTGTGAGCAGCTCCTGCTCCTCTCTGGAGTTGTGGGATCAGCACTGAGGCTGGAAAAGCCCTTTAGGAACCCCCAGGGCCAGCACTAAACCACAGCCCCAGGTGCCACATCCCCACATTTCTGGACACTTCTGGGCTGGTCACCCTGTGACTTTCCCAGTCCTGGTGTGCTGCCTTGTCCAGCTCTGCTGACACACACTCACTGATCAGCAGGCACAAAGGAGCAGTTGAGTTGTTTCAGATTGTGGGAGGGGGAGAAGCTCCAAGCATTAATCAGGATTTGATTGTTTTCCAGAGCTCATCATCACTGCAGGAGGTGAGAACATTCCTCCTGTTCCCATCGAGGATGCTGTCAAGAATGCTGTTCCCATCATCAGCAATGCCATGTTGGTTGGAGACAAAGCCAAATTCCTTTCTATGCTCCTGACACTAAAGGTAAATGGCAAACAGGGTGGGGATCCACCACCTGTGCTGCTGAATCTGGTTAATTCCAGGGAGGAAGAGTTACACACTTTTATGTCTTGTGGAGACAGGAGCCCAGAGCACAACTGGCTGTAGCTGAGCTGCAAAGAGCAGCTGAAAGCACAGAGTTGTCACTTGCTCAGACCATCAGGCCCTGCTGCTGTTCAGGGCAGCTTTTTTCTGTGTCACAGAGGGCAGGAAGAAACAGAAGGAAAAGACCCAAAAGTGAGGCTGGAAAAGGAAATCCTTCTGCTCTCCTCACCTGTTTCAGTCTCTCCCAGAGCAGTCTGGGAGGTCAAAAGCTGTCAGGGATTTGTCAGACTCTGGCTTTAAACTCCACCAGGACATATCTGTGGTGGCCTGTGCTGACTGTCAGAGTGGGAATTACTCCTTGGTGAGACTGAGGCCAACAGCCTTGGCCTGGGGCAGGAGACCTGAGGTGGCCCCGGAGGTGGCCCCAGGGGTGGCCCTGCTGCACTTGGCAGGGTTGGGTGCTGTGTGACTTCCAAGGCTGCTGCTGCACAGTGTAGGGAACTAAACTGTGCTCCAGAAAAGGTCTGGAAAAAAGTGATTGACTTTGGATGGCACAGGAGGAATTTGGCAGAGGAGCTCTGTGCCCTGCTGGCTCCTGAGGGGGTTTATCTGTGTTTTGTCCCCAGTTTCCATTGGCAGCAGGGGTTGGGTGGGGTTGGATTGGGGTGGGAAAGGAGCCAGGAACCCTCCCAGGGCTGGGGGCTCCTTGGTGCAGAGGGCTCAGGTGCTGAGCAGTGCTCAGTTCCCTCTGTGCCTGTCCTGCAGTGTGTTGTGGATGCAGAAACGGGAGAGCCCAGGGATGAGCTCAGCCCAGAAGCTCTGGAATTCTGTCAGAAGCTGGGCAGCAATGCCACCAAGGTCTCAGAAATCATCAGCAGCAAAGACAAGGCCATCTATGCTGCCATCCAGAAAGGGATCTCTGCTGTCAATGAGGGAGCTGTGTCCAATGCCCAGAGAGTCCAGAAGTGGGTCCTGCTGGAGAAGGATTTCTCCCTCTTTGGTGGAGAGCTTGGTGAGTGCTGGGGGGATGTCTGGACTTTGCCCTGTGCCCCTTCCCTGGCTATTGAACACAAACACAACCCCCAAGGCACAGAGCTGCCCCAGCCTTTCCCCACTGTGGCTTTTCCATGTGGCACTTTGGGGTGGGATGAACTGGGGGGAATTCCCACTTCTGCCCAGCAGCACCGAGTGGAGCAGCACTTGTGCTCTGATGCCTCTTGCAGAGTT
Organism: Argya squamiceps; assembly: GCA_037834095.1. Classification (NCBI taxonomy): domain Eukaryota; kingdom Metazoa; phylum Chordata; class Aves; order Passeriformes; family Leiothrichidae; genus Argya; species Argya squamiceps. The sequence goes on from JBBMKD010000103.1 coordinate 3,390,712, forward strand.
ATGGAACATCCTGAGCTGGGAGGGACCCTCAGGGATCATCAATCCAGCCCCTGTCCCTGCACAGACACCCCAACAATCCCACCCTGAGCAGCCCTGAGAGCTCCTGGAGCAGCCTTGGGGCTGGGCCCATTCCCTGGGGAGCCTGGGCAGTGCCCCAGCAGCCTCTGGGTGCTGCTTTGGCTCACAGGGGAAGGGAGGGAGATTCTGTTAAACCCAAAGAGAAATTCAGAACTGGTCCCTGTTCCCGTGTTCTGCCTCCCCCCTCCAGCCCTGCCTCACCCCAGGCCTGGTGGCTGCTCCCCGTGCTTCCCTCCCCACTGACCCTGTGCTGCTTCCCACAGGCCCCACCATGAAGCTGAAGAGGCCGGTGGTGGCTCAGAAATACCGGGACCAAATCGCTCAGTTTTACACGGACATGGAAACCCCCCTGGGGGAGCCCTCGAGCCGGACATAGAGCCCGGGGTGGGGCCACTCCCGAGGACACTCCCGGCTGCCCCGCAAGGATTCCCCGGATCCTGTGGAAATAAAGAGGCTCAGCCTCCAGGCAGCCCCTCGGCGTCGCTTTGCTGTCCGTGTCCTGCCCTGCAGTGTGGTGAGCGTGGTCCTGCCCATGTTCTCTCCTGTGTCCTGTGCTGAGATAGCCCAAATATCTCAAGTTTGTATTTTTTATTTCCATTTTTATAAGGGCGATACAATGTTTACCTTCAATCCGTGTGACATGTTACGTTCTAACCAAAGTTTTCTTTTCCTGAGATGAATGTAAACCAGGAGCTGCAAATCAGGAGCTGCCCTTTTCCTGCCAAGGGAGAAAGGCAGATTTCATTTTCCAGCAGTGTCCTCACTCCCTGCTGCACGTTTCCCTGCATGCTGATGGCATCCATATCATTTTAAATCTCCTTCCTCACAAACTATTCCTGTCTGAGATGACAAATGCTGAGTGACTACACACAGCAGTGGAGGTGGAACCTCACATGAACTGGGTTTGTCTGTGCAATATTTTGAGTTTGTTTTACCTTTTTGAGTTCTAATGAAGCCATAAATTGTATTGTTGAAGTCGTATCCATGGCTGGTATTCTGGGAACTGATTTACTGCAGGGATTATTTATAAGGCTGTGTACAATGTGTGAAATCTGTCTGTGTCTTACAATCCAGAAATGCTGTAGTGTCTGAAATGGGGAGCTCCAGCGTGGGGGGGCTCTGTACCTGTGCCTGGGGACAGGAGATGGTGCTGGGAGCCCAGGCTGCTCCTGAGGGTCTGTGATCTGGGAAGGTCCTTCATGGTGGATTCACAGACTCCTCCACCTGCCAAGCTGGAGGGAAGCACCTGGACCCAGGAGCTCCTGGGGCTCTGCTAAAGGGCTCTGCTGGGCTTATTCCAGGCTCTCCAAGCCCAGCAGGTGAAGGATTGTCTGTGTTCAAACCAGAACTCCTGACCTGACCACAGGCAGAGCAGCCCAGCCTGGATTCCCAGGACCATTTCCCATGGAAAGGGGAGCACTGGGAGCAGCTCAGTGCTGCTATCACAGCAGGGCTGGGCTCAGGGTGGGTTAAACACAGAACTGTCTTTGCTTTGGGGTCAGAGAAATCCCCCTGCCTGCTGGAAGGGTGGGAATGCACTGCTGGAGCTGCAGCTCATCCTGTGTCTGTGTGTGCTGAGCTGCCTCGAGCTGCTGTGTCCCAGGAATGTGAAATAAACTGCTCAGTTTGTGTCTCTCAACTCTCACTCATTGCTGGGATGGAGCTGGGGCTGGGAGAGCTGAGCTGTGCCTGGGGCATTCTCAGGGCTGGAGCTGCTCCCTGGGCACCCAGGGACAGGGGACAATCCCTCAGGGGCAGGGGAGGGACAGTCCTACCCTCACCCTGTGCTGAGCACTGCCCGTGCCAGGGTCTGTCCTTGTGCCAAGGGCTGGGAGCAGTGGGGACCCCTCAAATCCTACAGGAGCTGCCCCAGGCAAAGCCCTGCTCCAGGGACCCTCACCTGAACAAAGCTCTGATGGACTGAGGGACAGTGGAGCCACCCCATGCTTAAAACAATTCCCTTCTCCTTGGCTTTTCCCCTCCCGGGCCCCACGGCGTTCCCTGTGCCATGAGGGGAGGTCTGGGGAAAGGCCCAGTGCCACCCCTGGAGAAACAACAACTGGAAAACACTCCCGAGTGTTACTTTTCCATCTTACTTTATTTCACTTTTTCTAGAAAATTCCTCCATAGTTCCACAAATTTAACAAAAAGTTTAAAATTCAGGACAAACAATCCTGTAACGTATTACAAACATGAGTTTTTTTGTGTTTTTTTTTTTTTTTTACTCTTGCAGTTAGTCTTGGCTCAGCTGCATTTCTTCCAGCTGAGCGAAGAACTTTCTCCCAACACAACTTTTAAAATCCTCAGGTGCTGAGGTATTTAATACCTCGGCTCTAGGCAGAAATACAATTAAAAATTCTCTAGAAGTTGAAGTACTTACATTTTTTTCTTTAGGAGTGCAAACTCATCTTGTCAGTTTTTGATGGCTATTCTGCGCCCCAGGAAAGCAACACCCCTTTGGGTCCTTTGAGCACTAAAGAAGAGCTGTCCCGGGTGGCCCGGGGCTGTCACAGCATCCCCGGCTGAGCAGGGAGGAGCCTCCTGCGGGCAGAGCCGGCGCCGGCACATCCCCAAGGGCAAACTGCGGCACCGGAGCCGCTGCGGGCTCTGCTCGTGGAGAGGCCCCTCCCGCAGGGACGTTCAAACCTCTCTCACCATCAAACACGGTCCAAGATCTGACAAATAAAAACTGCTTCTGGATTGTTGCATCAATCGCTTGGCTCGTTCTGATGCTCCCACCGCACCCCACGATCCCACGGGTGGCAGAGTCATTGCACTTCCATGGATTCAGCCTGACCTCGGGCAGCCTCGCTCCCTCCGTGCCCAAACGCCTCGGCCGGGCTTTGCTGCCAGCCTTCCTCTCCTCTCTCTTTTTAGACGTTTTCCATAGTACGTGTCAGTAATCCAAGCCTCAAGGCTTAACACATGGCAGGCCAGACCCAGGAAAACGCTCCTGCCCCTCCTCGCCCTCTGACCCACGGCCGAGGAAGGAGGAGCCGAGTCCCGATCCGACCTCCGCCACAATTCCAACTCAGCACCTCGGGAAGCCCTCGGGCTGCCCAGCACCCGCCCGTGCCAGCAGCACCACCGCGAAGGACACGGAAAAGTAACAGAGTCCTGTCCGTTTTCCTTGGAAAAACCATTATGGCTACAAGTCAATTTGGGATTCTTTTTTTTTCTTTTCTTTTCTTCCTTTTTTTTAACAACGCAAGCTACTACACATCCTCGAGGACCTGAAGCAATGCCCAGAGCAGCACTGCCCCCTCCTTCCTAGAGTACAATAATCCATCCATGCTCTCAAGAGTGACACAAGAACAAACACTTTATCCACAAAAACCTGTACACGGCATGTCCAGAACAGCGTTCAGCCAGCCTAGAGGGAATCTACACAGGGAACTGCAAGGGGACACGAGGTGAGGCCCAAACGTGACCATTCTTTGTTTGCAGAGTCTCCCCTCCTGTGCTCCCCGACGCTACCACATACCCCAAAAACATCAACTCTGTAGAACAACTAAGTACTTGCAAAAAACCTTTTAGTAACAAATCAGCATGTGCACACAATGGAGAGGAACTATTGCTGGGGAACAATCCTACTTCGGGTTTTCAGGGGGGATTATAAACAGTCTAAAAAAATCCATGTGTAAAATTCTCCTTATAAAAACCAAACGAAATCCCTATCAATGCTCAGCAGACTTCACCAACAAAGTCACTTCCAGGACAGGATGATGCCACGGTGCTTCCAGCCAGGCTCAGGATCAGCCTCCCAGCACGTTCTGGGGCTGGCTGGGAGCTGTGGCCAGGGGGGTGACAGGAGCAGGGCCAGGGGGGCACCTCCAGCCCCCTGAGGGGCAGCTCTGGAGGCTGGGACAGTCTGGGAGTGCTGGGACAGGAGCTGTGGGGGGAGTGACCCGGGCAGAGAGGGCAGCAAAGACCTCGGGAGAGCTGAGCCCACGGCTCTGGGGATGGGACAGTGTCACCAAGCCACCCCAGTGTGGGCACAGCCCCACGAGGAGCTCACAGCACCCACCCACCAGCTGTGAGCACCAGCCTTCACCGTGGTGTCCTCTGCCCCTGCCCTCCACCTGCTCTGGCCTTTCATCCAGCCCTGGCATCGTCCAGCAGGAAAGAAAACAGCTGAGATCACTCTTGTGACAGGGTTTGCACCTGGCATGAGCTTGAACTTCCATATATATATATATATATACACACATATATATATATATATGTACACACACACACACACACGACACATGAAAGGTGGTACAAGGACAAAATTAATGGGAATCGGGTCAACATGACCCAACTCAAACAAGCTTATCATCATATTGCCACTTCAGTTGATTAGTTGCAACATTTCCATGATAAAGAAAGGGGGAACCCAAAACAAGGGACAGCAAACCTGGAGCAGTGCCACCCTCCCTGAGCAGAGGGGCTCCCCAGCACCGCTGCCCCCACACTGCCTGTGACATTTGGCAACAGCTTCCCCCAGCCCTGGGAAAAACAGCAATTCCTGGGAAATGCTGAACTGAGGGACCAGGAGTGTAACACGGCTTGGAGGAGGGCACTGGGATTGCCCCACACCCACCTGGACAACACCTGGAGGTCAATACTAGTTTAACTAGAAATGCAGGGAAGGGGCAGCATTAGTGTTTGTTTCCTGCCTGTTCCTGCACAGGCAGTGGGGCGGGAGAGGGAGGAGGGAACAAACCCAACTCCACTTTGTGTTTCACATCAGCCAAAGATTTCAGCTCTCCCTTGTTTTGGTTTTCCCAAAGTACAGCCACTACTATAGGGGCCACTGTAAGGAGATTCCTCTTTGAGAACACAGAACAAAACCAATCACATGTTTTGGCAAAGTTATCAAACACTGACAAATGGAAAGACGACGGGTGAGCCCCTCCTGGAGCACGGGATGCCTGGAGGTTGCTGTCCAGCTTCCTTACACTACAAATTGTCCACAAGAGGCATTGAACAAACGAGTCAAATCTTATTAAGCGCCTTCCCCTGCCAGAGCCATAAAAAAACAACAGAAAAACACACCCTTAAGATCATAAGACCCAACTAGGCCCTTCTTATACATACAGTACATACATATATATAATATATATATATAAAATATACAGCTTACAGTTTTGGAGTCCTATTACAGTTAAAGCAGACTGAAAGGAGTGGGACTTTGTTTAGGAGCTCAGATCAACAAAGGAGACATCTCCAAACCCCAGCAGGAGACAGCAGGTTCCAGAGGCCTCCTCACCGAGCACAGAGCGTCCCTGCAGGGAGCTGAGGGTCCTGTCCAGGCCACTGAGCCGGTGTGTGATCCCAGCTGGAATGCAGCTGGAATCCATCCCCCCTCCTGCAGCCCAGCAGGACCCCGGGGAGCCTCCTGTGTCCCGGCCAGCTCTGCCAAAGCCGCTGTCACCCACACGGCGCGGGGCAGGGCGGGAGGGCTCTGCTCCCCCAGCTCTCCACAGGCTGCTCCCGAGCTCCAGGGGGAGGGAACAGCATCCACGCTTCTCCAGAGCTCAGAGATGCCTGCAAAACGTGCTCTTGAAACACAGTTGCTGGAAGGGAAACCGAAAAGGTCGCGCTGTGCAGCCTAAGTGCAGCACGCCCGCCCTGCCCGGGGCCGGAGCCACGGCAGGGACAGGCTCAGCAAGGCGGGCGCTGCTTTGAAGCCTACAAGAAAAAGTGCAGCTGGCTGAGCATTCCTAGAGCATGGCTGTTCTCTAAGGCAGTGCTTCTTCGGGTGAGGCAGGAGGGTCAGAAGGCCTAGTTCTGTGGGGTGGTGTCCTGGTACCAGTGGAGGGGATCTCTGGGTGAAGAGCAGAGGCAGGTTCCCAGGCCCAGCGTCATGTGGCCACGGCCTCCAGGTAGCTCTGCAGCTTGCGGACGGTCGTCTCATCCAGGGAGAAGAGGTCAAAGTCAAAGGTTGTGTTGGTGACGTTGAAATGCCCGGTTTCCTCAATGAGATTCACGATCTGGAGGCAGGGAGGTGGGGGTGAGTACAGCACAGAGGGCAGCAGGGACACAGAGCCCATCCAGGCTTTCCCACCCCTTGGATAGGCTCACAACAGGAAGGGAATCCTCTCCCCAGAAAAGCAAAGCAGCTCCCCCTGCCTGCCCAGCTCAGTCTGGACAGTGATGTGGGCAGGTTTCCTTTTAATGATAAAATAACAGAACATCCTGAGCTGGAAAGGATCATCAGCCCAGCCCCTGTTCCTGCACAGACACCCCAACAACCCCACCCTGAGCAGCCCTGAGAGCTCCTGGAGCAGCCTTGGGGCTGGGACCATTCCCTGGGGAGCCTGGGCAGTGCC